>QNQO01001322.1:0-321641 GCA_003290165.1 Berberis thunbergii | reverse complement strand
ATGAAAGGTAGATGAAGCACATGGGATTGATGGTCATATATTTCAACGCACCAGTTAAAATTTGAACCAAGGATGTTCAAGATAAGTTAGGTTACCCACTTGTAAAATGAAATAAATTTCAAGATTATTATAATATGGGAAAATGATTTTTAGGTCCTATTTTTTTATAAATAGACAATTTAGATATCATGGTTGATGTAATGACTAATTTTAGACTTTTATGACTAACAAGAACTGTTTATTAACTCAGCTTAACCCATAAAGTTATATGACATATTTACTTTCCTAAACAAATAGAAAATCTAATTTTATAGTTTTATAACAACAAGGACTATAGAAAAAAAACCTACGTTAATTTTTATTAAACGACAATTTTAGTTACTCTATGTTATTGACCAATAAGGATTACAGAAGAAAAAATTTAATTGTTATTGACCAATTTTAGTTACTCTTGTTAGTTTAATTGACCAACAAGGACTGTAGAACAGGAAAAAAAACTAAAGTTAGTTGTTATTGAACGACAATTTTAACAAAAAATTACAAAAAACAAATTGTCTGTTCACTGACCTGAAAATAATGGACATCATATGATATATCCTAATTTTATTCAGAGAGACATGCTAAATTTTTTTTTTTCTATAGTCCTTATTAAATTGTCGTTTAATACCAAAATTTGTATGTAGTATTTGTTGGTCAAAAAACTAACAAAGAGTAACTAAAATTGGTCAATAGCAATTAATGTAGGTTTTTTTTATTTTTTATCATTATGTTTTTTTAGTCATTGTTGGTCAATAACAAAGAGTAACTAAATTTGTCGTTCAATAACAATTTATATTATAAACCCTAATTTTTCAAATAATAAATCATAATCTTTTTCAGGTTAGTGAACAAGCTAATGTTTTTTTTTTTAGTCTTTGTTAAAATAGTCATTCAATAACATTAACGTAGAGTTTTTTTTTCCTGTAGTCTTTCTTGATCAATAAAACTAACAAAAGTAATTAAAATTGGTCAATAACAATTAACATAGGGTTTTTTTTTCCTGTAGTCCATGTTGGTCAATAACAAAGAGTGACTAAGTTGTTGCAGGTTTTTTATTTATTTATTTATTTTCTATATTCCTTGTTGGTCATAAAACTATAAAATTAGGTTTTTTATTTGTTTCGGAGCGTAAATATGTCATATAACCTCATGGGTCAACTTGGGTTAATAAAATAGTATTTGTTAGTCATAAAAGTATAAAATTAGGCACAAATTAGCCATTACATCAACTATGGTATCTAAATTGTCTATTTTGTGAAAAAAAGTAAACCATAAAAGTCATTTTTCGTTATAATATTGTTCAATTTTTTTTTTAAAGCTTAGCAATAAATATGCACTTGAGTTTCATTCTTGAAATATATCATGGATCCTAATTTCACCAAAGTCATTCATTACACGTCATTTTTAATCTATGAAATTAAACATTAGGGGTGGGCAGTCAATCTCGCGATCTCGAACCCGTCCCCATTTTTTTGGGTATTTTGTTATTGATAAAACTCATATCGATCCCGTCCCATCCCGATCTAAAGTGCGATGAGATCAGGATGAAGATTTCAATTCCGCCTATCCCATTCTGTCCCGAGTTTATTTATTTAATAGTTATTATTATTAATTTTAATCAAAATACTCTTCTAAATTAAGTTTAGGATGTGTTGAAATTAAATCAAAGTAAGATAAAATTCTATATGAAATCTAAATGAATTTAATCATTAATTCTAAATGAAATTTAATATTTATTTACCTTAAAAAAAGTTGAATATTATTATTATTTATGATATAAGTTATTGGTTTAAGTAATGTGAGATAAAACTTTTTTTGTTATTTTTATTGAGGATTATTTAGTACGTGTTCATCTCGTCCCATCCCGATCCCGATCCCGTTTGAGATGGGACGAGGTCAAAATGCAGTCTATCACGTCCCATCCCGAATGAATAGGATGTGATAGGAATGGGTGCATCTCCCATCCCGTCCCATGCCATCCCTATTAAACATAGCTCAATTTGGAACGAACACCGATTTATGCATTTCTTACTAGCCCTAGCTCATTCACACAAATGGGTTCAAGCTAGAGCGTTGTTTGAATATTATGGCGCTAATTTATTTTTTACTTTATAGTTACTATAATGACAATTTGATGTAATGAACTTAGCTTGTGTTTGGTTGCATTGAACTAGCTGTAATAGGTGGAACAAGATTTAATGGATGATCGGGATATATCTTGATTGATCTTATTCCATAATGGACAATTTCTTTTATCCATGCATGCTTAATGTTGTTAAATTGATGTACATAACCCTTACAAAAATTGATGTATATATATAATCAGAGAAATATGACATAAAACCTAGTTCTTAACTTTAAACTATTACGTAATATTTAAACAATCTTAAGGAACTTACTTGAGTCAATCGTTTAGTTTTTGACGATTTTCTGAAAATCAATCTTCAACAAGACTTTTTGGAATATTGTCAAAGAGAAATTAGGGTTTCTCTTCCTTCTTAGCCTATAAATTCAATTATGTGTTTATTGATACAATTATTCGATGAAGCAGACATCATTATTATTTTTTTATATAAAGAGAGAAAACCTAGTTTCTATCATGATTAGTTAATTCATAGAAGCTATTCTATCATGTTTGTCTTACCTACAATAATTGAGCATATATATAGAACAAAATTCAAGACTACCGAGTCTTTTTTATTCATCATTTATTATTTTAACCATTGAGCATATATAGAACAAAATTCAAGACCGAGTCTTTTTTATTCATCAGTTTATTATTTAAACCTAGTTTCTATCATGATTAGTTAATTCATAGAAGCTATTCTATCATGTTTGTCTTACCTTACAATAATTGAGCATATATATAACAAAATTTAAGACCGATTCTTTTTATTCATGAGTTTATTATTTTAACCATTGAGCATATATAGAACAAAATTCAAGGCCGAGTCTTTTTTATTCATCGGTTTATTATTTTAACCTAGTTTCTATCCCGATTAGTTAATTCATAGAAGCTATTCTACCATGTTTGTCTTATCTTACAATAATTGAGCATATATAGAACAAAATTCAAGACCGAGTCTTTTTTATTCATTAGTTTATTATTAACCATTGAGCATATATAGAACAAAATTCAAGACCGAGTCTTTTTTTATTCATCAGTTTATTATTTTCTCCTCTAGTTAGGTGGCCATGGGTTCAGACTCAACTGCTTTGTATGGATCTAATTTTTCTAACTCATATTTTGAAAGGCCTATTAAATAATTTTTACAATTTGATTGTGGTGAATCATAAAATCTCTGTACTACTTTCATTATACCTTAGATTTTGAATAGAGAGATTCATCCATTCAATTCCCCTTTTTTGAAAAAAAAAAAAAAAAATGAAGTGTAAAGGCATAATGAAATACAAAATATGCATTTTCTTCCAAGTTCTTAGGTAACCAGTACCAATGTATGGAATAGCCGTACTAGCTAGAACAAGGTTAAAGGGATGCTTGGGATATATCATGATTAATCATGATCAATAATTTCTTTAAATCCATGCATGCTTAGTTTTAGTAAAATTGACGTATATAAACCCTCCAAAAAATAATTTCTTTAAACCCTCCACTTATAACCACTAGCAATAAGGACTTTTAAGTGCAGAAATTCTAAATGTCGAGGAAGTGGGCGAGGAAACCGGCGAGGAAAGGGAGGTGAACGGTTCACCCCCTTGAAATGTGTGTCCACTTTTTTGGCGCGTGTATCCTGAGGGGATGAACGGTTCACCCTCTACCACCTCCCTTTCCTCGCTGGTTTCCTCGTCACGTAGAATCACTCCTTTTAAGTGTTGTGGACGTTGAGACCTTTGTGGCTTCAGTCATGAACCCCAACCCAAACAGTGCGCATATGATGAGTGTAATTAAGTAGTTTTTTTTTTAAGTTGATCAAGTCTAATTAAGTAGGTGTACGTACCAATAACTTCAACTAACATTTAATTAAAAAATAAGAAGTCCAATTTATCTGTCCACTTTATAAGAATTCTAGAGCTTTGTTTGATTATTATGGCGCAAATTTATTTTCCGACATTATAATTACAATAATGAGAATTTGCTGAAATGAACTCGGCGCGTGTTTAAATGACATATAAACCAGATTAAGTCAGAACCAGTTGAACTTAAAATTGATTACGAGCATGTGGCTGTGATTGGGATGAGTGTATTTTAGCCATGGATCAAGTCAAGATGATTAAATGTGTCAATCTCAATTAGAGTTTAAAAAATTGGGTCGAATAGAGTTGTACATAAATTAATCGAGGCCAAATTCTAAATAGCCAACAAAATAAAGATGGGACACTACAAACTTGAAATATTCAAATATGTTGGTGCGTGCCTATATCTGCATCCGTGGGCAAAGTGGGTGGGGTTGAGCAATCACTCTGGCTCCGAATAACCTGAATCCCAACGTGGACAGCTGACCCATGATTCCAGCTGACAATACCACTTGGTACCATGTGCACCTTAGATTCAGACCCATGATTCCAGCTGACTCTACCACGTGGTACCATGTCCACTGTGCACCTTAGATTCAGACCCGTGATTCCACTGTGCACATACCCGTGATTCCATCTGACCATACCACGTGGTACAATGTGCACCCAAATTCTAAACAGTCTGGGTTTGCTGCCCAAATTTTAGACCCCTCTGTCGGCTGTCTCTGTCCTGGCTGTAAAGGTCTAGCTCTCTAGATTTTTTGCTATTTCCTTGTAAAAAATCTCTTCTTCGAAATTTTTTTGAAAACGTGATGGATTCGCGAGAGATAGTCATGCAGGGTGCTGTTACTACTCACATTGACAGGGATTGCAATTTGATATTGCAAGTAGGAAGTGTTTTTTGCAAATTGCATTTTGTTGCATGGTTTGTTTTGTGGAGCAATTGGTTTTAGCGCTAGTTGCTAGTTGCTGGTTGCTGGTTGCTGGTTGCTAATGGTTTCTACTTCAAGTTGCTCAAGGTGCTTCTTTTTCAATGTCAGTTTGAATTAAGGATATTTTTGATTTATTTAGGCTGTATGATCATTTGTTTCTTTTTCTTTCGGATAAAGTCATCGCATACTCCTCATATGAATAAATTTTATTTTTATGTAATAAAAATCTGACATCTCATAACTGTTCCTCTTTACTTGAGGTTTAATTTAAAAAAATAAATAAATAATTTTTTTTTTTTTAGAGAAACAGACCCTTAGGGTGTGGGTGTGTTTGGTTGCATGGAATCCCATGTCATGGGAATTCATGAGGGGACCACTACATTTTAGGCTAAATTGATATATCACTTCACATCCACCATTTGACTTTGTGATCAATGGTGGGAATGAAAGTCCCATGAACATGGGAATCACATGCCTTGGGGGGCCAAGGAGTGGGATTCCCATGTTCATGGGACTTTCATTCCCACCATTGATCACAAAATCAAATGGTGGTCAAATGTGGAGTGATATATCAATTTATATCAATTTAGCCTAAAATGTAGTTAAACGAACTAATCATATTTAAGACATTCTTATTAATTAAATTTGTGACCTACCACTTTTTTTTTATTTTTTTTATTGATAATTAAAAAATAGACTAACATGACCAAATATTTTTTTATTCAGCAATTTGACAGGTTAATCAAATAGTTTTTATAAGTTTCTTTTGGTGAAGCATTATTTTATTTAATTTTAATGTTTTTATTTCTTTTCAAGTTAAAATCCTTACCAACCAGTTTCTTATTAATAGTGAAGCAAAGCAAATCCTCCATCCTTGTACACAAATTTCAATCTTCTCAATTCAAGAGAACAAGAAAAGAAACAAAATAAAACAATGGCAGAGGAAGTTGTGAGCCTTGCTATCAAAACACTGACATCATTGATCGAAAATGAAGTAGTGCTATTGGGAAATTTTAACGAGGAACTTCACAACATCAAAGGAGAGTTCGAAAGCATCAGGGCGCTATTAAAGGATGCAGATGCACAGAGTGAAATGACGGAAGCAGAACAAGTGAGAGTTTGGTTGAAAGATTTAAGACATGTTGCCTTCGATGTAGAAGATCTGCTAGAAGAGTATGTGCTTCGATACCAAGCACAACAACAAGAAGCAGACGTTCGTGGACTTGGGATCTGTGGATTCGTTCATAGCATAATACACTTCTTCGAAAAGTTGAAGATGCAACACGATATGGCTAGTAGGATTCAAGATATAAAACTTGAGATCGAAAAGATTTTAGAAAGAAAGAAGAACTTTGCATTCGATGACTTGAATTCAACCACAGCTAGTAAGTTCATGAATTTTGTTTGTCCATATTTCTTTGCAAAAAATTCTTTAAAGCCATAATTTTATTTCTCCCATATCTGAATTATACCAACAATGCTCCGAACAGGTACTTCTCATAGTAAACGTAATCCTCGAGAAGATGCACTTTTTCTTGATGAGGCGGAAGTGGTGGGCATCACCGAACCTAGAGACCAACTAATCGATTGGTTGGTAAACGAAGAAGAAACAAGCCTTGGCGTGATTTCTGTGTTTGGACAAGGTGGTCTTGGCAAGACCACACTTGTAAAGAAGGTGCATGAAGACAGAAGAGTAAAAGAATGCTTTCGTATCTGCGGCTGGATCACAGTTTCCAAAAGTTATGACACTAAAGGCCTTTTGATAAAACTGATTTTGGCAGCGTGCATGGAGGTGAAGGAGAAGGATGACTTGCGCTCTCAATTACAAGGCCTAGAAGTCGTAGAGCTAAAAGATAAGCTCCACAGCTCTTATGAAGGCGAGAGGTACGTGGTCGTCGTGGACGACATATGGGATCTTGATGCATGGAGTGAAATTAAATCTGCATTGCCTGACAGTGGACGTGGTAGTCGAATCATAGTGACTACTCGTTCACGAGATATTGCAAATTATTGCAAAGAAAATTCTGGGTATCCGTATGAACTCCAGCCACTATCCCCAGAAGATTCTTTGTCACTTTTCCATAAGGTGGCACACAAATCTAATGTTCTAAAGACCAGCTCCTCTAGTGATGGTCATCTAAGAGAAGTTATTCAGAAATTTTTGAAGAAATGTGGCTGGGTGCCACTTGCAATCAAATCCATCGCAGGTCTTCTTTCCACTAAGGAGACCATTGGTGATTGGGAGAAAATCAGTACAGAGAGTGATTCACTATTGAGTCATTCCCAACTTGGTGATGTGAATACCATACTTTCACTGAGTTATAATGATTTACCTTATCATCTCAAGTCTTGTTTGTTATACTTATGCATGTATCCCGAGGATCATATCATCGATTGTCCAAGTCTTCTAAGCTTATGGGCTGCAGAGGGGTTTTGTGACTCAGATGTGGCCAGCGACGACACAAAGGAAGACAAAGCTGAGACTTACCTTGATGAATTGATTGCACGAAGCCTCATTCAAGTGCAACAGGTTGATGAATTATTTAGATTTGATAAGGTGAGTCACTGTCGTATCCATGACCTTTTGCGGGAATTTCTCCTGGGAAAAGCTCGTGACCAAGAATTCGCTGAATGTTTGCAACCCAACAGTGGCAGACTTCGGCGCACATCTTTTTCAAACGTCAAGGATGTTACCGAGAATACTACTCTGTCAAGCTCATTAACGCAGATCCGGTCAGTGCTTATATTTGGGGTCTCCATTCCTAGTTTCATTTCCGGATTTGTTTGTGGTGGTAGACTTAAGCTTTTGAAGGTCTTGCACTTGGAAGATGCTCGTTTGGCTGAATTCCCCGGCGATGATGTCACGACCAATTTATTTTTTCTGAGATATCTACGTTTAGGTTTCAAGAATGAGTCAGGAAAAGTGTGTATTCCAAGTTCTTTGGGTAAGCTCGTAAGCTTAGAAACCTTAGATCTATCCAACATCAGTCACGATGCTACTGTTGAACTGCCAGATGAAATCCTCAAGCTGACATGCCTTCGCAATCTGCTTGGTGATGTTCCTTATGAGAACGATGAAGGTTTAATACTACCCAAAGGAATAGGCGAGTTGACTTCCTTGGAAAACTTAAATTCTGTGAATGGATCAAAAGGAATTGATGGTAGGGAGTTGGGGAAGTTAACCCGACTTAGAACATTGTTTATTAAAGAACTGCGTGGGGAAGATGCAACTGATGTGCTTGCTTCAGCCATCGAGGAGATGAAATATCTGAGACATTTACGGATTGAAGTAGAGGAATACTCCACCTGTGGTTTTGAAGTAGAAACTGTGAAATGTGCTGCAGTTCAGCTTCAATTCTTATGTCTACATGGGAGAATGAAGGACACTCCTTATTGGATTCTCTCACTTGATAGGCTCCTAGTTTTGCATCTTGTGGGTTCCCAAATAAAAGACGACTCATTTTTCAATGATCTTCAACAGGAGCTGCCCAATTTGGTGAAACTATCGTTAGAGAAGGAAGCCATAAAAACAGCAGAGTTGTGCTTTCACGAGGGAAGCTTCCCCAAACTCAGACATCTGCATCTAATCAACTTTCCCAAATTGAAATTGATCAAAGTCGAGGAAGGAGCAGTGCCCTGCATTCTAACCATAGAATTCTTCTACTGTCCTCAGTTGGAGAATGTACCGACTGGAATTGAACATCTCACCACTCTCAAGAAAATTGAATTGTATGGAATGTCAGAGCATTTTGAAATGGCAATAAGAAATCATCGCTGGAAAGATGGACACTCTCCAACTGTAAAATATTATGACAACTTTTAGGTAAGTAGCCTGGCTTGCCTTCTATAAATAAAATAAAATTGTTGTGTGTTCTTTTATACGTTTATTTAATTAACTAATTTCCTCACATTGTTATTTGGTAATTACTCAGAGATGAGGAGAAGGACAATGAAGATACACGAAATGAAGGAGGAGAAGAATAAGAATTGAGTTGAAGATACAACTAGTCAATGAGGAGACTACGGGAGCAGTGCTGGTGTTTATTTTCTACAAATCTGAATTTGGTGTGTTGTAGTATTATCATAAGAATGAATTTTATTTTGTTTTCATTTATCTATTGTAAACCAACTTTCAAGTGGAAGAGACGTGCAAGTGGAAGTTGAGCAGCGTTTAGGTGGAAGAGATGTGCATGATGTTAAGGCGATGGATACTGGTGTGTACCAATGTTTCAGTATTGTAAAATTTGTCTTCCGAATTCCTTTAATAGAGAAAGCTTGATTGTTTGTCAGATAAATTGTCTTGAGGTTTTTTTTTTTTTTTAAACAAGCGGGGTTATTTAGGATCCCCGAACTTTAGAAATGAATTATAATAACTCTTACATTCACTCGTTACATCATCCATAGGATAAAAAACTTGCTTAAAATCTACAACTAAGAACCTAATTAGTTCTAGAATCATCGTCTCCAAGTTGGGGAGTAACCCTGCAAAGTGTTCTACTACTAAAGTAGTTGCATGATAGACCTGCCATAACTTGTCTTACTCATAAGTACCAATCAATCCTTTAATCACTCTCATGACGTGATTTATACCTAATGTGAGCCCCAGGATGTACGAGAAGTCGTCGTAAAGATACGAACTACAATGAATCCTGATATAAAAACCATTGAATGCTAGCACTAATCTAACATCCATACAAGTGTGTATGAGGCCAAGGAACATATTTCACCCTTATTACTGAAATACCTTTAAACCCCGAGCCCAATTAAACTCTCGTATGCTCATATTAATTAGATTCGTTTTCATGTGCATCTGTTACTAAGAAAACACATTCAACACTGGATTAAGAATTGAAAACAGAGCATTGTAACAACAATTTGGGAGAATTATGGTGAAAGTGGAACCTCATTTGGTTGGAGACGGAATTTATTCAAGTGACGTTGTGTTTCATGAACAACAAATATATTCAAGATCAAAATAGATAGCCATTTAGTTTTTCTAATTTATATTTTGAAAGGCCCATTTAAGACAAAATTCGATCAACTAATCACATTTAAGACATTCTTATTAGTTTAACTCGTGACCTATCACTTTTTTTTTTAATCCATATAAAAAATAGACTGACATGACCAAGTATTTTTTATTCAGCAATTTGAAAGGTTAATCAAATAGTTTCTATACTTTTCTTTTGGCGAATCGTTATTTTACTTGAAATTTTCAAACTCTTATCTTTCTCAGCTTTAATGTATTTATTTCTTGTCAAGCTAAAATCCTTTAATATGACATAAAACTTAGTTTTTAACTTTAAATTATTACGTAATATTTGAACAATGTTAAGGAACTTATTTGAGTCAATCGCTTAGTTTTCAACAATCTTCTGAAAATCAATCTTCAACAATACCTTTTGGAACATTGTCAAAGAGAAATTAGAGTTTCTCTCCCTTAGCCTATAAGCTCAATTATGTGTTTATTGATATCATCCAGACATCATTATTTTTTTTATATGAAGAAAGAGGGCCTAGTTTCTTAATTCGCTTACTTAGGGGTGGGCAAGAATCTCGGTCCCGACCCGTCCGACCCGGACCGGTATGGTCTCGAACCGATTTAAATCGGGACTAATCGGTTTATACAATTTTTATCCCGGTCTCAGACCGGTTGGAACCGGAACGAAACTGGTTTTCACTAATTATGTCCCAAACTGTTCCGGTCCGTCCCGATTACTCTAGCAAACCCAAGCCCAAGAGTTTTATAAGTATAAGCCACAAGCCCAAATCCATCCCTAAAATATCTGGACTCCCACACTTCAACTGCACAATCAATCTCTCTCTACTCTTTCAATTTACAAGATCTGTGAAGTGTGAATGAAGAACTCTCTCAGATCTTCATCCCTTAGGCTCCCTAATCTTCAAACACCAAACAACAAACGTGATGTTTGAAGATGAGCTCTCTCCCATTTCATTTCTTCCTCCAACTAGTACAGAGTCCACCACCAATACCAATGGCCAGCTCCATCGTCCTCGATTCCCCACCATCGCCATCCCAACTCCGACCACCCAAAACCCTAAGACCTTCTTTCTCCCTTTAGCCCTCTCGCAACCCACAATGTTGTAGAGTTGTTGTTCTTCGTCCTGCTGCTGCTTATTCTCTTTGCTGAACCTTTGAAAGAAAGATATATCAGAGAGAAATAAAGAGAGGGACGAGAGAGATGAGGATCAGGGCAGGAGGAGCGAGGTGGTTGTTGCTCTTCGTTCTGCTGTTTGATGTAATTCTAAGTCACCTCCGAGTTCGACAGCGATTCCAACGTCTTCTTCCACAAGGTCTTCTGCAAGCTTTTCGATAACTTTGCCAAACTCAAGCTCTCATTTCAAAACAACAAGAATGGAGAGCTCTCTGCTCCCCAAGTTGGCTTCATCACTAAGTATCTCCCCAAGTCGACAAGAATGAAGACCATAATGTCTTCTACCCATTTGGCTATTTGTTGGACTTGGGATTTTTTGAACCAGGATGGCATGGTCCCAACCCGGACTATTTCGGTTCAAAACAGTCTGATATCAATCGGGTCAGCCCAAAAAAATTTGATTTCTCGACCTGTATCTTTCCCGTTTCAATGTACCGGGACCAGAACCGAAATTAACCCAAGCCCAGACCATGCCCACCCCTACGCTTACTCAATGTCAACTATCCATAACAAAGTGAGATTGAGTAGGAAACTAATTTATTCTAAACATGACTTGACTTTTCAATAATTTCTATTAAATCAATATTCCTATACAGACCACATAATATTATTAATTAGGAAGTAAATATATTTCTAACAGAAAACAAAGCTTTAACTATTTACTCTAAATTAGCTTGCCCATTACTAATCCAAACTTATTCAGGTTTGACAGATTGTTGTATGTCCATGATCATTAATCTATGTATTTCCCAAGCTTACAAATTTAAGGTCCGGGCGGACGGGAAATTGTAAAACCAGCACAAGTTGCTGTCTTTCAATTATGTTTAAAGTTGTGTAAGTTTTCATGAGAAGAAAGAGCACAAACTGTTAATCAGTAGATTGATATATTTTAAATGATACAGACCAAATTAGTTCAGAAGCTGTTGAACCTAAAATTTATTACAATCGTGACTAGTTAATTCATGGAAGCTATTCTATCGTGTTTGTCTTGCCTTATAATAATTGAGCATATATAAAACAAAATTCAAGACCGAGTCTTTTTTATTATTTAATTTATTATTTTCATCTCTTGTTAAATGGTAAATGAAGAGTGATACATCAATTTAGCCTAAAATGTAAACATCTCCTCATGAATTTTCATAATATACCAAACACACCCTTAGTTATTTCATTCAAGTGATTTCTGTGAAACATAATTATTTAATATATTTTGTTGTATAATGATAAAGATGTAGATGATTTGCCAATGATAGCCTGATTGGATGATTAAGGTTGTGATTGTTTAAGTCCTATATCTTAAATTTTACATCCATCAGTGGCACGCTCACCTTAAAAAAAAATGGATGTAAAGGATTTACTGAATTGTTAGGACTTAGGATAACTACTAAGCTTAATTATTCTTCTATACTCATGATTAAGTGGTTAAAAGTATATCTAAGCGGTTTTTTCTTTTTAATTGATCAAGTCTAATTAAGTAGTTTTACGTACCAATAACTTAGAGCTGACATGTAATTAACATTTAGAAGTCTAATTCTTTGTCCACCTTATAATAATTGATGAGATGATAATATATCTTACAACTAACATTTAATTAAAAAAATAAGAAGTCTAATTTATCTGTCGACTTTATAATAATTGAGATGATAATACATCTTAGATATGGCTGAACAAAAAACCGATCAAACTGACCGAACCGATCTAAACCGAATCGATTGGTTCGGTTTAAATTCGGCTCGGATCGGTTTCGGTTTTAAAAAATTCAAAATTGAAGTGGTCGGTTCGGTTTTCGGTTTCTATGCGATTTTAACCGATCAAACCGAACCGACCAAATATATATAATAAATAATATATATTTTATATATAATTAATACAATATGTTTTAAATAGTCGGTTCGGTTCGATTTTATTTCGGTTTTGGTTCGATTTTAGTCGGTTTAGTTCGGTTACGGTTTGCATAAATTAGAATAGGTTCGGTTTCGAATCGATTTTGTTAATAGTCAGTTCGATTTCGGTTTGAAAATTTTAAAACCTACCTAAGTCGGTTCGATTCACGGTTTAGGTGAAAAACCGAACCGTCAATTCGATTTTCAGCCCTAATCTTAGAAGTAAAAAAATATTCCTTATTTTTAGGGTCAAATGAAAGATAGATGAAGCATATGGGGACTATATTTCATCGCACTGGTTAAAATTGAACCAAGTAGGTTTTTGATGAGTTATGTTAGCTCTTTGTAAAATGAAAATAAATTTCAAGATTATGATAGTACTGTTCAATTTTTTTTAAAAGCTTAGCAATAAATAGGTAGTTGAGCTAGCTCATTCACACAAATGGGGTTCACGCTAGAGCGTTGTTTGATTATTATGGCGCAAATTTATTTTCCGACATTATAATTACAATAATGAGAATTTGCTGAAATGAACTCGGCGCGTGTTTAAATGACATATAAACCAGATTAAGTCAGAACCAGTTGAACCTAAAATTGATTACGAGCATGTGGCTGTGATCGGGATGAGTGTATTTTAGCCATGGATCAAAGTCAAGATGATTAAATGTGGCTGTGATGGGATGAGTCAATCTCAATAAGAGTTTAAAAAATAGGGTCGAATAGAGTTGTACATAAATTAATAGAGGCCAAATTCTAAATAGCAGACAAAATAAAGATGGGGGACACTACAAATTAAAACAAAAAAAAAAATCAAATTTGGTCACTTGAAATATTCAAATATATTGGTGCGGAGAAGTTCTACATGGCAAGGAAATGAGCGAGGGGAGGGAGGTGGCGAATACAACTAGAATTTCGAAATAAGCGAGAGGAGGGAGGTGACGGGGTGGGAACCGTTCACCTTTTTCAAAATGCATGTCATCTTTTTGGTGTGCGCATTTTGAAAGAGATAAACGATTCCTATCCCGCCACCTCCCTCCCCTCGCTGGTTTCCTCCACACCTAGAATTTCTCGTTGATAATATATGGACATTATTTTAAGTGCATGTATATCTCGATTTCCAGTGCAAATGCCACTTGGCCCATCCAGGCTTATTCATCACTTGGTTAAAAAAATTGTAATTGGATGACGAATAGGTATCCAATGCTTACAGCTCCATAAAACTATCCAGATACTTGTCATTTCATTTCATATATAACCACAGTTTTGGTGGCCACTAATTTATTCTAAAACCATAGCTTGACTATTCAATAATTTATATTAAATCAATATTTCTATATAGACCACATAATATTATAAATCAGGAAGTAAATATATTTCTAACACAAAACCAAGCTTTAACTATTTTTTTTTTTTTTAAATAAACCTCTAGTGGGGAAGGGCACCTCTGAAATGGTTAAATAAATCAGACCTTTATTACTTTGTCAAAAAAATTGATTTACAATCAATACGGGGGTACATTACGACTTTACCCGTGATATAACCAAAACAAAATTTGGGCCGCAGCCGGAAACCAAGCTTTAACTATTTACTCTAAATTAGCTTGCCCATTACTAATCCAAACTTATTCAGGTTTGACATAATGTTGTATGTCCATGATCATTAATCTAAGTCTTTCCCAAGCTTGCAAATTTAAGGTCCGGGCGGACGGGGAATTGTAAAACCAGCACAAGTTGTTGTCTTTCAATTATGTTTAAAGTTGTGTAAGTTTTCATGAGAAGAAAGACCACAAACTGTTAATCAGTAAATTGATATACTTTAAATGATACAAACCAAATTAGTTCCGAAGCTGTTGAACCTAAAATTAATTACAATCATGATAAGTTAATTCATGGAAGCTATTCTATCATGTCTGTCCTGCCTTACAATAATTGAGCATATATATAGAACAAAATTCAAGACCGAGTCTTTTTTATTCATCAATTTATTATTTTCACCTCTTGTTAGGTAGTTATGGGGATCAAGGAGTGTGATTCTCATGTTTATGAGATTTTCATTCTCATCATTGATTACAAAAATAAATGGTGAATGTAGAATGATGCATCAATTTAGGGTCAAATGATAGGTAGATGAAGCATATGGAATTTGATGGTTATATATTTCAACGCACCAGTTAAAATTGAACAAAGGATGTTCAAGATAAGTTAGGTTAGCTCTTTGTAAAATGAAAATAAATTTCAAGATTATTATAATATGGGAAAATGATTTTTAGGGCCTATTTTTTAATAAAATAGACAATTTAGATATCATAGTTGATGTAATGACTAATTTTAGACTTTTATAACTAACAATAACTTTTTATTAACTCAGGTAAACCCATAAAGTTATATGACATATTTACTCTCCTAAACAAATAGAAAATCTAATTTTATAGTTTTATAACTAATAAGGACTATAGAAAAAAAAAACTTACATTAATTTTTATTAAACGACAATTTTAGTTACTCTCTATTATTGACCAACAAGGATTACAGAAATTTTTTTTTAATTATTATTGACCAATTTTATTTACTCTTTGTTAGTTTAATTGACCAACAAGGACTACAGAACAGGAAAAAAAAAACTACGTTAGTTGTTATTGAACGACAATTTTAAAAAAAACTACAAAAAACAAATTGTCAGTTCACTGACCTGAAAATAATGAACATCATATGATATATCCTAATTGAGAACATGCTAATTTTTTTTTCTATAGTCCTTATTAAAATTGTCGTTTAATACCAATTTTTTTTCTATAATATTTGTTGGTAAAAAAAAACTAACAAAGAGTAACTAAAATTGGTCAATAACAATTAATGTAGGTTTTTTTTTATTTTTTATTTTTTATGTTTTTTTTGTAGTCATTGTTGGTCAATAACAAAGAGTAACTAAATTTGTCGTTCAATAACAAATTTATATTATAAACCCTAATTTTTCAAATGATAAATCCTAATCTTTTTCAAGTTAGTGAACAAGCTAATGTTTTTTTGGTAGTCCTATTTAAAATTGTCGTTCAATAACAATTAACGTAGAGTTTTTTTTCCTGTAGTCATTCTTGATCAATAAAACTAACAAAGAGTAACTAAAATTGGTCAATAACAATTAACATATGGTTTTTTTTTCCTATAGTCGTTGTTGGTCAATAACAAAGAGTGACTAAAGTTGTTGTAGGTTATTTTTTTTTTTTTTTTTTCTATAGTCCTTGTTGGTCATAAAACTATAAAATTAGGTTTTCTATTTGTTTCGGAGCGTAAATATGTCATATAACCTTATGGGTCAACCTGGGTTAATAAATAGTCTTTATTAGTCATAAAAGTATAAAATTAGGCACAAATTAGTCATTACATCAACTATGGTATCTAAATTGTCTATTTTGTAAAAAAATGTAAACCATAAAAGTCATTTTCTGTTATAATATTGTTCAATTTTTTTTAAAGCTTATCAATAAATATGCACTTGAGTTCCATTCTTGAAATATATCATGGATCCTAATTTCACCAAAGTCATTCATTACATGTCCTTTTTAATCTATGAAATTAAACATTACGGTGGGCATCTAATCTCGCGATCTCGAACCCGTCCCAATTTTTTGGGTATTTTTGTTATTGATAAAACTCATATCGATCCCGTCCCGTCCCGATCTAAAGTGGGATGAGATCAGGATAAAGATTTTCAATTTTCCCTATCCCGAGTTTATTTATTTAATAGTTATTATTATTAATTTTAATCAAAATATTCTTCTAAATTAAAGTTTAGGATGTGTTGAAATTAAATCAATGTAAGATAAAATTCTATATGAAATCTAAATGAATTTAATCATTAATTCTAAATGAAATTTAATATTTATTTACCTTAAAAAAATTGAATATTTATTATTATTTATGATATAAGTTATTGGTATATGAGTAATGTGAGATAAAACTTTTTTTGTTATTTTTTATTGATGATTATTTAGTGCGTGCTCATCTCGTCCCATCCCGATCCCGTTTGAGATGGGACGAGGTCGGAATGCGGTCTATCACGTCCCATCCCGAATGAATAGGATGTGATAGGAATGGGTGCATCTCCCATCCCGTCCCATGCCCACCCCTATTAAACATAGCTCAATTTGGAACGAACACCAATTTGTGCATTTCTTACTAGCCCTAGCTCATTCACACAAATGGGTTCAAGCTAGAGCGTTGTTTGAGTATTATGGCGCAAATTTATTTTTTGACTTTATAGTTACTATAATGACAATTTGATGTAATGAACTTAGCTTGTGTTTGGTTGCATTGAACTAGCTGTAATAGGTAGAACAAGATTTAATGGATGATCGGGATATATCTTGATTGATCTTAATCCATAATGGACAATTTCTTTTTATCCATGCATGCTTAATGTTGTTAAAATTGATGTACATAACCCTTACAAAAATTGATGTATATATATAAATCAGGGAAATATGACATAAAACCTGGTTCTTAACTTTAAACTATTACGTAATATTTGAACAATCTTAAGGAACTTACTTGAGTCAATCGTTTAGTCTTCGACGATTTTCTGAAAATCAATATTCAATAAGACTTTTTGGAAAATTGTCAAAAGTTTCTCTTCCTTCTTAGCCTATAAACTCAATTATGTGTTTATTGATACCATTCTTCGATGAAGCAGACACTACACCAAATTGACACTTTTGTAACAACTCTCAAAACAGTATCACTTTTGAGATGTTACAATCCACCAAACAATTTCAAGTCAAAACTAAATTTAGTCAAAAAAATGAAAAACAGTAACACAAAAAAAATGATACAATAAGTTGGATCACCATGAATAGTATCACTTTTATAACCATACTCTTCATGGTGATACAATTATTGTATCATTTTGTTTTGTATAAATGTGTAAAATTGTTAGGTGGATTGTTATACTTCAAAAGTGATATTGTTTTGAGGGTTGTTACAAAAATGCAAATTTGGTATAGTGAGACATCATTATTTTTTTTATATAAAGAGAGAAAACCTAGTTTCTATCATGATTAGTTAATTCATAGAAGCTATTCTATCATGTTTGTCTTACCTTACAATAATTGAGCATATATAGAACAAAATTCAAGACCGAGTCTTTTTTATTCATCAATTTATTATTTTAACCATTGAGCATATATAGAACAAAATTCAAGACCGAGTCTTTTTTATTCATCAATTTATTATTTTAACCTAGTTTCTATCCCGATTAGTTAATTCATAGAAGCTATTCTACCATGTTTGTCTTATCTTACAATAATTGAGCATATATAGAACAAAATTCAAGACCGAGTCTTTTTTATTCATTAGTTTATTATTAACCATTGAGCATATATAGAACAAAATTCAAGACCGAGTCTTTTTTATTCATCAGTTTATTATTTTCTCCTCTAGTTAGGTGGCCATGGGTTCAGACTCAACTGCTTTGTATGGATCTAATTTTTCTAACTCATATTTTGAAAGGCCTATTAAATAATTTTTACAATTTGATTGTGGTGAATCATAAAATCTCTGTACTACTTTCATTATACCTTATCAATAATTTCTTTAAATCCATGCATGCTTAGTTTTAGTAATATTGATGTATATAAACCCTCCAAAAAATAATTTCTTAAAACCCTCCACTTATAACCACTAGCAATAAGGCCTTTTAAGTGTTGTGGACGTTGAGACCTTTGTGGCTTCAATCATGGAACCCCAACCCAAACAGTGCGCATATGATGAGTGTAATTAAGTAGTTTTTTTTTTTTTTTAGTTGATCAAGTCTAATTAAGTGGGTGTACGAACCAATAACTTACAACTAACATTTAATTAAAAAAAGTCTAATTTATCTGTCCACTTTATAATAATTGAGATGATAATACATCTTACAAGTAAAACAATATTCCTTATTTTTTAGGGTCAAATGAAAGACACTACAAATATATATATATATATATATATTTTTTTTTTTTAAATCAAATTTGGTCACTTGAAATATTCAAATATATTGGTGCGTGTCTATATCTACATCTGTAGGCAAAGTGGGTGGGGTTGAGCAATCACTCTGGCTCCGAATAACCTGGATCCCGACGTGGATAGCTGACCCATGATTCCAGCTGACCATACCACGTGGTATCATGTGCACCTTAGATTCAGATCTCTGTTTTCTGTTTTAACTGTTTCGGGGAAGTTTTATAGAGAGCCAAGACAGGCAAGCCAGGTCCATGCCAGACCAGGCCATATACCATCAATCATTTTAGACATGTTGAAAATGGTTCAACCAAACACAATTGAAAACCCTAGCTCTCTAGATTTTTTGCTATTTCGTTGTAAAAAATCTATTCTTCAAATTTTTTTGAAAAAGGGGTAATGCTACAGTGCTCAGCTACAGTATCCAATGCACTGTAGAATTGTAAATATGCATCGAAATAAAGGACAACTCTTATCTCGATGAATATCTACGCGGAGCATACAACTGGGCACTGTAGAATTTTCCTTGAAGAAGTGATGTATTCAAAAGCAAAAATTAGATGCATCTGGAATAAAAAAAATCTACTGTCTGTATGTTGTTTAAATGCTGGATTTTGGGCAGTGGATTGGGTGAGAGATAGGCATGCAGGTGCTGTTACTACTCACATTGATAGGGATTGCAATTTGATATTGCAAGTAGAAGTGTTTTTAGCAAATTGCAATTTGTTGCATGGTTTGTTTTGTGGAGCAATTGGTTTTAGCGCTAGTTGCTGGTTGCTAATGGTTTCTACTTTAAGTTGCTCAAGGTGCTTCTTTTTCAAGGTCAGTTTGAACTGAGAATATTTTTGGTTTATTTAGGATTAATGTCTATTTGTTTCTTTGTTTTTTGGGTAAAGTTGTCACGTACTTCCGACATGTGTACAAGATTTTTTCAAGTAATAAAGATCTGGCATTTCATAGCTGCCCCTCCCCACTGGAGGTTTAATTTAAAAATAAATAAATAAATCTAGACAGACAGGCCCTTAGAGTCAGGATAGCGACAAGGAGTTCTCTATCCATATGATTGTGTTCAATTGGGCCATTTCCAATATTTCTAGGATGATGAATGGTATCAGAAATTCTAGACGACTTGGGAAACCGACTTGGGGGCAAAATTATAGTTTTGCCCATCCTCCAAAAGGTGTTTTTGGATTTGTGTGTTTAAAGATGAGGGGCAAAACTATAATTTTGCCTCCAACGGGTAACCAGCCTGGCCGGCTAGAAGTGCTCGGATGATGGTATTGGTCCAGGCCTGGCATAGGCTCTCTAGAAAAGTCCATCTGGAATTGATTCCAATCAAGACAAGTTAGACGAACTAATCATATTTAAGACATTCTTATTAGTTAATCTTGTGAACTACCACCTTTTATTTTTTATTTTTTATTGATAATTAAAAATTAGACTAACATGACCTAAGTATTTTTTTATTCAGCAATTTGACAGGTTGATCAAATAGTTTCTATAAGTTTCTTTTGGTGAAGCATTATTTAATTTAATTTAATTTTAATGTATTTATTTCTTTTCAAGCTAAAATCCTTACCAGCCAGTTTCCTATTAATAGTGAAGCAAATCCTCCATCCTTGTACACAAATTTCAATCTTCTCAATTCAAGAGAACAAGAAAAGAAACAAAATAAAACAATGGCAGAGGAAGTTGTGAGCCTTGCTATCAAAACACTGACATCATTGATCGAAAATGAAGTAGTGCTATTGGGAAATTTTAACGAGGAACTTCACAACATCAAAGGAGAGTTCGAAAGCATCAGGGCGCTATTAAAGGATGCAGATGCAAAGAGTGAACAGACGGAAGCAGAACAAGTGAGAGTTTGGTTGAAAGATTTAAGACATGTTGCCTTCGATGTAGAAGATCTGCTAGAAGAGTATGTGCTTCGATACCAAGCACAACAACAAGAAGCAGACGTTCGTGGACTTGGGATCTGTGGATTCGTTCAAAGCATAATACACTTCTTCAAAAAGTTGAAGATGCAACACGATATGGCTAGTAGGATTCAAGATATAAAATTTCAGATCGAAAAGATTTTAGAAAGAAAGAAGAACTTTGCATTCGATGACTTGAATTCAACCACAGCTAGTAAGTTCATGAACTTCGTTTGTCCATTTTTCTTTGCCAAATTTCTTTAAAGCAATTTTTTCTCCCATGTCTGAATTATAACAGTAATGATCCGAATAGGTACTTCTCGTGATCCTCGGGAAGATGCACTTTTTCTTGATGAAGAAAAAGTGGTGGGCATCAACGAACCTAGAGACCAACTAATCAAATGGTTGGTAAAAGAAGAAGAAGCAAGCCTTGGCGTGGTTTCTGTGTTTGGGCAAGGTGGTCTTGGCAAGACCACACTTGTAAAGAAGGTGTATGAAGACAGAAGAGTAAAAGAACGCTTTGGTATCTGCGGCTGGATCACAGTTTCCGAAAGTTATGACGCTAAAGGCCTTTTGATAAAACTGATTTTGGCAGCATGCATGGAGAAGGAGAAGAAGGACTTGCGCCCTCGATTACAAGGCCTAGATGTCGTAGAGCTAAAAGATGAGCTCCACAGCTCTTATAAAGGCGAGAGTTACATGGTCGTCGTGGATGACATATGGGATTACGATGCATGGAGGGAATTTAAATCTGCATTGCCTGATAGTGGACGTGGTAGTCGAATCATAGTGACTACTCGTTCACGAGATATTGCAAATTACTGCAATGAAAATTCTGGATATGCATATGAACTCCAGCCGCTATCCTCAGAAGATTCTTGGTCACTTTTCCATAAGGTGGCACACAAATCTAATGTTCTAAAGAACAACTACTCTGGTGATGGTCATCTAAGAGAAGTTATTCAAAAATTTTTGAAGAAATGCGGCGGGGTGCCACTTGCAATCGTGGCCATCGCAGGTCTTCTTTCCACTAAGGAGACCATTGATCATTGGGAGAAAATCAGTAGAGAGAGTGATTCACTATTTAGTCATTCCCAACTTGGTGATGTGAATACCATACTTTCGCTGAGTTATAATGATTTACCTTACCATCTCAAGTCTTGTTTGTTACACTTGTGCATGTATCCCGAGGATCATATCATTGATTGTCCAAGTCTTCTACGCTTATGGGCTGCAGAGGGGTTTTGTGACTCAGATGTGGCCACCGACGACACAAAGGAAGACAAAGCTGAGACTTACCTTGATGAATTGATTGCACGAAGCCTCATTCAAGTGCAGGAGATTGATGATATAGTTAGAATTGGTAAGGTTAGCAAATGTCGTATCCATGATCTTTTGCGGGATTTCCTCCTGGGAAAAGCTCGCGGCCAAGAATTCGCTGTATGTTTGCCTGACAATAAACCCAACAGTGGCAGACTTCGGCGTGCATCTTTTTCAAACGCCGAGGATGTTACCGAGACTATTACTCTGTCAAGCTCATTACCGCAGATCCGGTCATTGCTTATATTTGGGGACACCGCTTCTAGCTTCATTTCCAGATTTGTTTGTGGCGGTAGAGTTAAGCTTTTGAAAGTCTTGCATTTAGAAGATGCAAGTTTGGCTGAATTCCTCGGCGATGATGTCACGACCAATTTATTTTTTCTGAGATATCTACGTTTAGGTTTGAATGATGAGTCAGAAACGGTGTGTATTCCAAGTTCTTTGGGGAAGCTCGTAAACTTAGAAACCTTAGATCTATCCAACTTGAGAAGTGCTAATGTTGAACTGCCAGATGAAATCCTCAAGCTGACACGCCTTCGCAATCTGCTTGGTGGCGAGGACGGTCCAGATTTACGACTACCCAAAGGAATAGGCAGGTTGAGTTCCTTGGAAAACTTAGAGTGGGTGAACGGATCAGATGGAATTGATGGTAAGGAGTTGGGGAAGTTAACCCGACTTAGAACATTGTTTATTAAAGAACTGCGTGGGGAAGATGCAACTGCTGTGCTTGCTCCAGCCATCGAGAAGATGAAATATCTGAGATATTTAGTGCTTGCAATGGCAGATGAAAACTCCAGCTATGGTTTTGAAGTAGAAAATATGAAACAACTTCGTCCTCAATTATTTCAGCTTCAATTATTAATTCTATATGGGAGAATGAAGGGCACTCCTGATTGGATTCTCTCACTTGATAGGCTCCTAGTTTTGCGTCTTGCGGGTTCCGAAATAAAGGACGAGTCATTTTTCAAAGATCTTCAACTGATGCTGCCCAATTTGAAGATACTAGAGTTACAGAAGGATGCGATAGAGGTAGCAGAGTTGTGCTTTCACAGGGGAAGCTTCCCCAAACTCAGAGTTCTGTCTCTATATGAGTTAACCAAATTGAGATCGATCAAAGTAGAGGAAGGAGCAATGCCTTGCATCCAAACCATAGGATTCTGGGAGTGTGGGCAATTGGAGAATGTACCGACTGGGATTGAACATCTCACCACTCTCGAGAAAATTGAATTGTGTCGAATGTTAGTGCATTTTAAAATGGCAATAGGAAGTCATTGCTGGAAAGATGGACACTCTCCAGCTGTACAAACACTCTGACAACTTTTGGGTAACTATATGTTTGTGTTGCGTAACCTGCCTTGCCTTTTAAAAATAAAATAAAATGGTTGTGTGTTTTTTTATTTGTTTATTTAATTAAATAATTTACATTGTTATATGGTAATTACTTAGAGATGAGGAGGAGGACAATGAAGATATACGAAATGAAGGAGGAGATGCAGAAGATTTGAGATTAAGATATAACTAGTCAAGGAAGAGACTATGGGAAGCTGAATTTGGTGTGTTATTATCTCAAGAATCAATTTTAGTTTTATTTCATTCATCTATTGTAAACCAACTTTCAAGTGGAAGCTGACACTATATGTTAAGGTGATGGATACCTGTGTGTTTTTGTTGTTCAGTTTGATTGATACCAATGTTTCAGTATTGTAAAATCTGCTTTGTCAAAATTTGTCTTCTGAAATCATTTAATGGAGAAAGCTCGTTTGTTTGTCTGACAAATTTACTCATTAAATACCCTTAAACTCCAGCCCTAATTAAACTCTCATATGCTCATATTAATTGGATTTGTTTCATGTGTTATTACGAAAACACATCCAACACTGGGTTCAAAATTCAAAATTGGCACATTGTAACAACAATTTGGGAGAATTATGGTGGAAGTGAAACCTCATTCGGTTGGAGATGGAATTTATTCAAGTGAGTTTGTGTTTGACGAATGACAAATATATTCAAGATCAAAATGGATAGCCATTTATGGATTTCTGCTTGCATCCAGATTGTTTTGGGGCAGTTGGATTTTGCCAGGTTTGAGTCTGAAATACATTTAGTTTATTTCATTAAGTGATTTTTGTGAAACATAATTATTAGAATATCTTTTGTTGCATAAATAAGGATGTAGAGGATTTACTGAGTTGTTTGGACTTTGGATAGCTACTAAAAGCTTAATGATACTTAAAGCTTAGCTTAATGTGATCTTCGGTTCTTCTTCCAAAGATTATTAATGGTATTGAAGTGTTTTTTACATGCAATTTGTAAAAGAATAGTTGTCATCAGGTTAGCAGGGGCACAATTTCAGTATTATGTTATTCATCAAATTTTCCTTGAATACAATGCAATCAACACGGTTAAATATTTGTTTCACTGCTTTTTGGGGTAGAATTTAGCACTGTGGTTTGTAAGGATTCCATGTGGTTGCTGCTGCGCTTTGCGAAAGCGTAATAGATTACGCAACACAATTGATAGTTGTAATAAAAAGTAATAAATCCAAAGTATAAACACACTACAAAAAAAAGTCAATTCAGCAACGGCTAAAAACCGTGGCTAATTATAAGAAAAATCATAGCTAAAATGAATCAGCAATGACTCAACAACCGTCGCAAAACCATAGCTATTTCAATCGTCGCTATTTGAATCAGCAACGGTAAACTATCCTGTAGCTACTTCACAACGGCTAAAAACCGTCGCTAAGTAGTAAAATTCCATCGCTAAAGCTTTTTAAAATTTAGGTTAAGGCAGTAGCAAAATGACAAATAGCGACGGCTTCTAAGCCGTCGTTAAGTTGCAAATTCAATTGAAAAAACAGCCACGGTATTTGCCGTGGCTATTTAGTGAAGTTGCAAATCCAATTGACAAACAAACAATGACGGTATTTGTCGTTGCTAAAAAAATTACAAATGAAAATTCATTTTTTTATAATGAAATTAGTTCTTTCTATTAATTTTCAGATTTCTCATTATTATTATTTTTTTTTGTCATTCAGAAGAAACATTTCAAACCCGAATACAATTATATTAATTTTCGCAAACCCGAACACAATTACATGACCTTGTTGGACAAATCCAATAAAGTGGGCACACATATGTAATATAACGTGTATTGCTATCTTAAAGTGTAGTCCATCTAATATGTGATCTAATAGGGATGTTGGACTATAAGGTATTAATAAATAACATGGTGTAAATAAGGATGTAATTTCTAATTCAATGAGGGGCATAATTGAAAATTCACAGCCCGTAAGTTGAAGGGTTATGACTTATGGGCATTATAAATATGGGTTGGTCCCCGATTGAGCGTATGCGTGAAAAAGATAACCTTTGGCATTGTCTTCTGTATCTTCTCAACAGAGAATCTAAGGAAACGCTTGAATCAATCGAAAGATCCAAACTCATCACAATCAAAGGAGAAATTGCTATGGACCAAGGTATGTTTCTATTCTTCTTATTTCCATTGAGTCAACTAGAGTCTTAAGCGTATGATTAATACAACAATTAGTATCGATCAACTCCTGTTGATTCCATGTGAAATTATAAAGGAAAACATACAGTGATTATTTGCTTCATATATTGATATATATATTCATATAGTGATTATTGCTTCATACAGTGATATATATATATATATTCATACAGTGATATGTATATATTCCTATAGTGATATATATTCATTCAGTGATCATATTGCAATGATATTCTTATCCATCTATATAGATATGTATGCATGTAATTGTATTCAGTAATTATATTGTAATTGTATTTACTATTGAAATAGATTACAATTTGGTGTACTGTACAGTGAAATAGATGTTAAAAAAAAAAACAACGATTTTACTGTTACAGTGAACAGTGAAATCGATTTCACTGTTACAGTGAACAGTGATATGCAATTTCGTGAATAGTGAACAACGATTGCACTTTTACAGTGAACAGTAATATGCGATTATGCATTATAAAATTTTTTTACGGTTCACCATATACCGCGACTGTTCACTGTTGATCGCGACTATTCACTGTTGGGCCTGGCGAATGTTGGGCTTGTATGGTGACTGTTCACTATTAGACTATGTGACTGTTCACTGTTGGGCACTATTGGGCCTGTTGCTGTTGGTAATAATTGGGCATGTTAGTAAATTTTTACTTTGACTATTGGGCCTATTGCAGTTGGTAATATTGTTCTAAATTATTGGGACCTAATTAATTTGTTGGCTACATTTTATTTAAGTTTTATTTGTATTCAGTTCATACTCCAAATTTATACATAGATTATAATTTTGGTTTCATGTATCACTATTGTGTTCCTTATTTAAAATTTACACAATTTATCTAATAGGTTGCCAAAGCAACCGCTGTTAGAAAAATTGGTTGATTTTAAATAAGTGAGCATGCTACATCCATGTGAAACAATCGGCCCAAAGGAAGATTGTTTTGACCGGATAATCCCCAGTCTTAAATATGTGATAAAGTTTACTTTACCATGTTTTTATTATGTCAGTCCAAAGAAATGAATAATATTAGGCCAGTTTCGTTGTGTACAAAGAGTACCACTTACAGATTGATATTTCTGTCCAAAGACTAAATAACAATGCTATGCTAGGTATCTTGATATGGGGTTTTTTATTTACCTATTGTATGAATTTAAAAGTTTATGCAATTGAATAATGATGTGAATATGTTATTTATGTTATTTTCTCTGGATCAAGCTTCTATGTCTGCTACTAGTATATCTGCTGGTGTAAATAATATTCTCATGCTTAATGGGACAAACTTGAAGGACGGGAAAGAGAACGTGTTAATCGTTCTTGGATGTATGGATCTGGACCTTGCCTTAAGGATTGAGCAACCCGCTCCTCTTACAGATGCAAGTACTCCTGATGCCAGGAAATACTTTGAGAAGTGGGAACGCTCCAATCGCATGAGTCTCATGCTCATCAAGCGAGGTATTCCAGAAGCCTTTAGGGGTGCAATATCCGCAGGGGTGACCAATGCCAGAGAGTTCCTTACTGAACTTGAAAAGCGTTTTGCTAAAAATGATAAGGCTAAAACAAACACGCTTTAATTTTAGCTAGCTTGATTTCATTGAAGTACAAAGGCAAAGGGAACATTAGAGAGTACATCATGGAGATGTCTCATCTTGCTTCAAAACGTAAAGCACTGAAGCTTGAGTTGTCTGAGGACTTACTCGTGCATCTAGTTTTGATATCACTTCCTCCACAGTACAGTCAGTTTAAGGTCAGTTATAACTATCAGAAGGAGAAATGGACTCTTAATGAGCTCATTTCATACTATGTGCAAGAGGAAGACAGATTGAAGCAAGACAGAACGGAAAGTGCTCATTTTGCAAGCACCTCTAAATATAAGGGCACAAAACGAAATAAGGATTATGAAGCTGTTACAGAAAGGCAATGAAGGTTGTTTCTTTTGTAAGAAACCTGAACATGTAAAGAAGGAATGTACTAAGTATCACGCTTGGCGTGCTAAAAAGGTATGTTTCTTGTACAGAGAACTAAGGATTACATGCTCACATATAAGAGATCAGATCAATTGAAGATCATAGGGTATTCTGATTCTGATTTTGTTGGATGTCAAGATAGTAGAAAATCTACATCATGCTACATTTATCTGTTAGTTGGAGGAGCTATTTCTTGGAGAAGTGCTAAACAGACACTCATAGCTTCTTCCACCATGGAAGCAGAATATGTGGCGTGTTTTGAGGCCTCCAACCACGGATTATGGTTGCGTTATTTTGTTATTGGGCTGCGCATTTTGAATGACATAGAAAGACCACTAAAGTTATATTGTGACAATAAGTCAGCAGTTTTATACGCCACCAACAACAGGAGCTCGTCTAGGTCAAATCATATTGACATAAAGTTCCTAGTTGTGAAGGAGAGAGTAGAGAATAAACAGATTTCCATAGAGCATATTGGGACAAACTCCATGATTGCGGATCCGCTTACTAAGGGATTACCACCCAAGGTCTTTCATGAGCACACCACTCATATGGGTGTTATGTCACATGAGGATATCATGGATTAGTGGGAGTTTTGTTGTTCTATGATGGATTTTTTGGACACATTGGTGTAATTTAGTATTTTCTGCAGAAATAGATCTTCAGTCAATTGTCTGTTTATTATATATTTGATTTCATTAAAGATTAAAGTTGGACCGGTTGGAAATAGACATGTTTGGATCAAATCACATGTAATTTCCATGCTCTACATCCATGTTTGATCTATGTCATTTGATTATATTGGTATATGTGACTATTGATGGATTTAGTTGCGCTACATGTGACGAAAATCGCTTTAATCCTATATCAGTATAGTCAATGGACGAGATTGTTTCGAAATACCTTTACTTGTGATAGCAAGTTTTGAGCTCATAAGGTTATATACATTAAAGGTAACATATGTGGCCCAAGTGGAAGATTGTTGGACAAATCCAATAAAGTGGGCACACATATATAATATAACGTGTATTGCTATCTTAAAGTGTAGTCCATCTAATATGTGATCTAATAGGGATGTTGGACTAGAAGGTATTAATAAATAACATGGTGTCAATAAGGATGTAATTTCTAATTCAATGAGGGGCATAATTGGAAATTCACAGCCCGTAAGTTGAAGGGTTATGACTTATGGGCATTATAAATATGGGTTGGTCCTCGATTGAGCGTATGCGTGAAAAAGATAACTTTTGGCATTGTCTTCTGTATCCTTTCAACAGAGAATCTAAGGAAACACTTGAATCAATCGGAAGATCCAAACTCATCACAATCAAAGAAGAAATTGCTATGGATTAATGTATGTTTCTATTCTTCTTGTTTCCATTGAATCAACTAGAGTCTTAAGCGTATGACTAATACAATAGACCTCAAACCCGTAATGTGCAGCTATCAGAAATACCAACATAATGAAGGACCTTGAAAGGTAGTGATTCTCTATTAATGTAATTGTGAGATACAATGGAACATTATGATCGATTTGTACCAAAATGGCTCCTAGATTCATGATTATAGTTAATAATCAGAGGGATCAGTCACTTATTGTCAGGAACTATTGGCAAATTTTAGCAAAGAACCTAGGAAGCACGGATTCGCGGTAAAACCCTTCGAATCCCCTAAATACGCGAGTCAGATACGGATACGCGTGCGATTCACGTTCGATACGTATCCGACACGCAGTCAACGTATTGGTCAACGTGACTTGGTCAGGATACGGCTTGACCCGGTCTGGACACGGTCAGGATTCGGTTGCCAATAATTTTTTTTTCAGATATTGATAAAATCCGACAGCTGAAATCGAACACAGAGATCATCCCTCAGATAGATCAGATCGATCGAGCGGATCGAGCGAGCGATCGGGGAGATCAGGGAGGTCGATCGAGCGGATCGATCAGATCGATCGATCGATCAGGGAGATCAGGGAGGTCGACCGAGCGGATCGATCGATCGGATCAGGGAGGTCGATCGAGCGGATCGATCGGGGAGATCAGGGAGGTCGACCGAGCAAGAAGGGGAGATCGATCGAGCTAGGAGGGGAGATCGATCAAGTTGGGAGGGGAGATCTCTGTTTCTTCAACTTCCTGCGTCAAGTTGAGAATCTGGGAGAGAGATCGACAGTTTGGGAGAGAGATCGACTGGGTCTTCAACCTCCTTTCTTCAAGTTGATTCGACTGGGAGGGGAGAGATCGATTTCTGTGGAGGGGAGAGATCGGTTTCTGGGTCTGCAACTTCCTTTCGCTCTTATCCATAAGAACAAACCAATCTCATACATGATATAGCATTGCTACAGCGCACTGGGGTTAGCTTGGTGCTACCCCCACCATCCATTATGCCTCGTGATAGGTGCTACACTCATTTCGAAGCAAAATGGATTGACTTCCATTACTTTATGCTATCTATATTGGTTACATTGGTGTGTTGTGTAGGGTCTAAATTAGGCCCAGCCCATATTAGAATCCATTACCCTAATTTTCACTTATGTACCTAAACTTTTCATTCATTCAAATAATTTCATTAATTAAGCTCATTGCATTTAGATGTTTTATATATTTAGATTATTAATTATTATTTATGAGTTATAACATTATGTTAATAGTTTTTTTAATAAAATATAAAAGTAAAAATAAGGTTTGACGTGTCGCCGAGTCCCCGAATCCTAGTTTTTTGAAAATCGCCGAGTCGCCGTGTCGTATCCGTATCCGATACGACGCGCATACCCGAATCTGTGCATCCTTGCAAAGAACTTAACAGCATCAAAGAAGAGTTGGAGAACATCAGGGCGCTATTAAAGGATGCAGATGCAAAGAGTGAAATGACGGAAGCAGAACAAGTGAAGTTTGGCTTAAAGATTTAAGACATGTTGCCTTCGATATAGAAGATCTGCTGGAAGAGTACGTGTTTCGATACCACACACAGCAACAACAAGCAGACTTTCGTGGACATGGGACTTGTGGATTTGTTCATAGCATAAAACACTTCTACAAGCTGATGAAACGACATGATATGGTTAGTAGGATTCAAGAAATAAAACTTCAGATCGAAAAGATTTCAGAAAGAAAGAAGAATTTCGCACTTGTTGACTTGAATAAAGTCTCAACCACAGCTAGTAAGTTCATGAATTTTGTTGGTCCATCTTTCTTTGCCAAAATATCTTTAAAGCTATATTTTTTTCTCCCATATCTGAATTATAACGACGATGCTCCAAACAGGTACTTCTCTTACTGTACGTGATCCGCGGGAAGATGCACTTTTTCTCGATGAGGCGAAAGTGGTGGGCATCACCGAACCTAGAGACCAACTAATCGATTGGTTGGTAGAAGAAGAAGCCAGCCTTGGCGTGGTTTCTGTGTTTGGACAAGGTGGTCCTGGCAAGACCACACTTGTCAAGAAGGTGTATGACAATGAAACAGTAAAATATCGCTTTAATATCTGCGGTTGGATCACTGTTTCGGAAAATTATGACTCCAATCGCCTTCTGATAGAACTGATTTTGGCAGCGTGCAAAGAGGAGAAGGAGAAGGAGGACTTGCGTTCTCATTTAAAAGGCCTGGAGGCTAGACTGCTAAAAGAGAAGCTCCACAACTCTTATAATGGCCAAAGGTATGTGGTTGTCATAGATGACATATGGGATTTACCTGCATGGAGTGAAATTAAATCTGCATTGCCTGATAATGGATGTGGTAGTAGAATAATAGTGACTACTCGTTCACGAGATATCGCTAATTCTTGCCGAGAAAATTCTGGATATGCGTATGAACTCCAGCCGCTATCCCCAGAAGATTCTTGGTCACTTTTCCACAAGGTGGCACAGAAATCTAATGTTCTAAACACCAGCTCCTCTAGTGATAATCATCTAAGAGAAGTTATTCTCAAATTTTTGAACAAATGTGGTGGGCTGCCACTTGCAATCGTGGCCATCGCAGGTCTTCTTTCCACAAAGGATACCATTGATCTATGGGAGAAAATCAGTACCGAGAGTGATTCACTATTGAGTCATTCCCAGCTTGGTGATGTGAATATCATATTTTCATTGAGTTATAATGATTTACCGTACCATCTCAAGTCTTGTTTGTTATACTTGTGCATTTATCCCGAGGATCATATCATCGATTGTTCAAGTCTTCTATGCTTATGGGCTGCAGAGGGGTTTTGTGACTCAGAAGTCGACACCTACACAAAGGAAGACAAAGCTGAGACTTACCTTGATGAATTGATTGCACGAAGCCTCATTCAAGTGCAAGAAATTGATGAGATTATTAGAATTGGTAAGGTGAGCAAATGTCGTATCCATGACCTTTTGCGGGATTTCCTCGTGGGAAAAGCTCGCGACCAAGAATTCGCTGAATGTTTGCTTGACAGTAAACCCAACAATGGCAGACTTCGGCGCGCGTCTTTTCCGAACACCACCGAGGATGTTACCGAGAATACAGCTCTGTTAAACTCGTCACCCCAGATCCGATCATTGCTTATATTTGGGCATAAAACCACTCCTAGTATCATTTCCAGATTTGTTTGTGGTGGTAGACTTAAGCTTTTGAAGGTCTTGCACTTGGAAGATGCTCGTTTGGCTGAATTCCCCAGCGATGATGTCACGACCAATTTATTTTTTCTGAGATATCTACGTTTAGGTTTCAAGAATGAGTCAAGAGTGTGTATTCCAAGTTCTTTGGGGAAGCTCGTAAACTTAGAAACCTTAGATCTATCCAACGTAAGTGACGATGTTCTTGTTGAACTGCCAGATGAAATCCTCAAGCTGACACGCCTTCGCAATCTGATTGGTGACGAAAGCTGTGAAGGTTTTATACTACCCAAAGGAATAGGCAGGTTGAGTTCCTTGGAAAACTTAATGTGGGTGAACGGATCAGATGGAATTGATGTTAGGGAGTTGGGGAAGTTAACCCGACTTAGAACATTGTTTATTAAAGAACTACGTGGGGAAGAGGCAACTGCTGTGCTTACTTCAGCCATCGAGAAGATGAAATATCTGCGATATTTAGGGCTTGGAATGGCAGCTGAAAACTCCAGCTGTGGTTTTGAAGTAGAAAATATGAAACAACTTCGTCCTCCTCAATTATTTCAGCTTCAAATCTTAGGTCTAAAGGGGAGAATGAAGGGCACTCCTGATTGGATTCTCTCACTTGATAGGCTCCAAGCTTTGTATCTTGTGGGTTCCCAAATGAAGGACGAGTCATTTTTCAAAGATCTTCAACTGATGCTGCCCAATTTGAAGGTACTAGGGTTAGGGAACGATGCGATAGAGGTAGCAGAGTTGTGCTTTCACAGGGGAAGCTTCCCCAAACTCAGACGTCTGGAACTAGCTTTCTTAACCAAATTGAGATTGATCAAAGTAGAGGAAGGAGCAATGCCCTGCATCCTAACCATACAATTCTTTGAGTGTGAGCAATTGGAGAATGTACCGACTGGGATTGAACATCTCACCACTCTCAAGACAATTAAATCGTGGGGAATGTCAGAGCATTTTGAAATGGCAATGAGAAGTCATCACTGGAAAGATGGACACTCTCCAGCTGTAGTGTAGATGACTAACTTTTGGGTAAGTAGCCTGGCTTGCCTTTTAAAAATAAAATAAAATGGTTGTGTGTTTTTTTATTTGTTTATTTAATTAACTAATTTTTGGTCACATTATTATTTGGTAAGTACTTAGTGATGAGGAGGAGAAGGACAATGAAGATATACGAAATGAAGGAGGAGATGCAGAAGAATTGATATGAATATATAACTAGTCAAGGAGGAGTAGTGGTGTTTATATTCTACAAATCTGAATTTGGTGTGTTATTATCACAAGAATCAATTTTAGTTTTATTTCATTCATCTATTGTAAACCAACTTTCAAGTGGAAGCTAACAATATATATATATATATAAGAATACTAGGATTTTTATTACTTGAAAAAGTCATTTACATCAGTCGAGGGTACATGATGACTTTACTCGATAAAAAGAACCAGAGGACATATATCATAGCAAACCCAAAATAAATAGTGACCAAACCCCTCGATCAATGCCTATACTTGCTGTTACTTTTCTTCATTCTAGATGATCTACGAGGATATATCTTGATGTCTTTGAAGTCCGTCGCATCATATCTTTTCGATATTCGAATTTGGTTTGTCTTTAAACCTGACACTAATCTTGACCTAATGGTGTATTAATCTAAATCTTCTTCTTCTGAATTGATTGTATTCGAAATGTCGGTATCGGTCTCCATTTCGGTGTCGCTGTTAGCGTTACGAACCAAATAGTTAATATGTTTTTATATTCGGTGCTTCAAGTACTATTGCATCCACTAAAGTTTCGTCATCTTGTACAATACCCGCATCTGCTGGAAACCCTACCTTTCGGTCATGCACCTCGTCACCACTCTGAACGTGAGTCTGAGCACCAACGTGAGCTCCACTGCCAGCACCATAGCCAGAGCCATAGACAAACCCACTGTCAACATGATCATCTTCAGCTACTGCGTCCTCCTTTGTTGACCCGGAGTTGCTGCCTGAAAGCATTGCATTTATCTGTAGAGAATCATTCCCATTGCTCTTCTTTTTCCCTGGACTAGAGATCCCGACATCCCTGCCTACAACCTTGGTCGAAACCCCCCGCGCCTTCCTTGGTTCCAATTGGTGAACATACTCGTACGCTCTCTGCTGCAGCCTTGAGCTGCTATCTAAAGTATTATCACATTCTTACAAAAAAGCTTGGTCATCATTCACATTTTTCCTTTGGATCAACTTCTTTGGATCATCATCTATAGCATTTGATGTGTTGTTCACCAAACCAACTATTGGTGACGCGACGTGCTCTGCAGAAACAGAAAGCCCTGATGTCTCTCCTTGTTTTTGAATCGTTTTTGCAATTTCAACCGCTGTGTACCCCGCCTCAAGAAGTCATTCCTCCGTTGTTTCTGGCTTTACCATGTCATTGACTGGATCATTCACCTTACAAGGCAATTGATGATTCATTAGATTACTCTCGTCTTCAACTATGTTCTCCGTAAGTGACTCGAATTTGTTTGACAACATGACATTCCCTGAATTTTTGACCATCGGCCTCTTGATATTCACATAATTATTACATAATATATCCCTTAATTTATAAATGTTAGTGTTTCGATTATTATATTTTATAGTAATTATTTCATTTTCATGTCTTTGTAGGAATTTGAGCGTAAACGATGAAATCACATTAAAGCGACAAGTTAAGGAACGACAATTAGTCGATTCCAACGGTGGTATAAAGCAGTCACAAACCTAAACCCGAAACCTAATTCATAACCTAAACCCAATCCATAACCTAAACCCAAAACCTAATTCATAACATAAACCCAATCCATAACCTAAACCCAAACCCAATGCCAAGCCCAATCCTACCCTCATTGATGAATCATCCCCTGATCTCATCCCTATTCATCTTGGTCATTTTCTATAAATACAAGAGAATAGGGTGAGAAAGAGGGGAGGAAGAGAAGCGAAAAGAAGAAAATTAGAAAAATATCAAAACCTCTTCCTCTCTCAAATGTGATTCTCACAAGGTGACCATCACCACCTATCCACCATCACTACTAACTCAGCAATCAGCACCTCGCCACCACCATCACCCGATCATACAACACCATCTCAGGATAGCAGAATCGCCACCACCACTGTGCAAGCACCGCCGCCACCACAAAACAGGGGAGTGACAACCCTGTTTTGAGTCAAACCTTCACTCTGCCACCGTCGCTGTCCCTCTCCCTGTCCATCATCCATCACCTCCGACACCACCTCCGCACGAGCACCACCACAACAGACCGAGAACCACCGCGAAACAGAGCCTCACCGCGGCTCTGTTCCGCCTCACGACAGAGCCAGGCAGGTTGTCCTCCTCTCCTCTCTTCGTCTCGGCTTCCTTACCGTCTCTCCGCCACCGTCCAACCACCACAGAGCACCTCGTTCACGGCGCACAACCACCGTTGCGACTGCCACCAAAACAGGGGAGTCATCGCTCACTGCTCTCTCTCTGTTTTTCTGTTTTCTTGGTGTTTCCTCACCTTTGCTCTTATTTCGCAGGTTCTGGAAGCATTTGGAGGTCGAGGACGGTCGCGAGGAGCGAAAACGAGGCAGCGAGACAGCCACTGCTCGCTGGAGACGACGACGGGTACTATAGCAGAGGCGGGAATTGGTCAAATTCAGTTATTTGGCTATTCACACCCCCGATTTTGCTCTGTACCACCACAAAGCGTTTTGGGACCATTTGTCTCGGGATTCGTATTCAAACCACCTACTGATCTGCTGAGTACCACCACATTGAGTTTGTGACAAACTAAATGGGTTGTATAAGTTATTTTGATTTATTTTACTGAATTGTGTGCTTAATTGTTAATTACAATTTATTTCTGAATTTTTGATAATTTGCTTTCACCTTGCATGTTCGAGAAATTAAACTTGATATGTTTGGTAGTTAGAATTACCCTTTATCAATATCAAAGCATGTGCTAAAAATATTAAGATTAAGCTTTGATTAAGTGTGCCCTAAAAAGACACTTAATACTTGGTAAGAGCGTATTTGCTTGAAATAATTTGTTAATGTTTGAAAGAAACATGATATAATTTGAATTAGATTTTAACGATCACATATTTGGTGTAAGCAAGAGATTCTCATTCCTAACGTTTCTCATTTTTAAATTCAGTAATTTAGATTTAAATAATTTTGCTAACTCATTGGTGAGTCCAAGCCCACAAAACCCCATCTCATCTATCTTTTATTTTATTTTTCTTATTTTTAATTTATTTTTAGTTTTGCTTTAAAAACACTGTAACCCCATTTTCATTTAAATTAGTTTAGATAATTTTTAAAATTCAATTTAATCCACCTTTCTCGTGGGATCGAACCATACTTGCCGTTGTCTACCAGTTAGGCACCGTGCACTTGCGGTTATTACAAGTGGGTTGAATTAACCTATTTATTTAGGTTAGTTAAATCCGCATCACCTCTCAGCACCAATGCCCTCCTGGATTTCCTCACCCTGATCATTCTTTACACCACTAGTGCCAGCTTCTGTCGTTGATATTTTAGTTTTTTTTACCACTGGGACATATTGTTGCTTGAGGACTTTGGCTTCCACCTTTTGTTTCTCAGTCTTCTCTTCTTTCACCAAGTTGGGTGTTCTCACATTGCCCTTATGACCTAACTTTTTTCTGCAATAATCCTCTTGATGTCCTAGCAATGAGAAATAATCACAATATTTGAAACCCGAATATTCAATCCTTTGCCAAAAGCCCATATTGTTAGATCTATCTATTCAAATTCTACTCGGTAACTTTTCCGCCAAAGTCATCTCTACGCAAACACGAGCATAACCCGGGCGTGAAAGACATCGAGTATGATCATCCATGCGCAAAAAGACACCAAAAGAGTTCACAATTGCTTTCAAAAAAAGGGATGAAATAAATGCAAAGGCAAGTTAGGCAACTCTACCCATAGTGGAACCGATATCGGATCTGCTTTCAGACTGAAACCATCATGCCAGCAGAAAGCTTTGAATCGAGCTCCCCGAATCAAGAAAGAGTCCCTTGCCAAGACTTTCTTTGCTTCCGCCTCAGATTGAAGCCGGACAAGAACGTGACGTTGGACTAGCAAACCTAGCCAGAAATCGCCTAGAATCCCCCAGGTTTGATGTATCGAATCTCTAATATCTTCCAATGTTGGTCTGTGGCTAGAGAACTTTAAGACTATCACGTGTTTTTTCATGAAAGCTTCCCCACATGTTTCATTAGATGTCGTAAGCCCAATGGCTAGCTCTCCTTTTTTTCGAAATCTAGTCCCCTCGACATTTGTTTCTTTAACCTCATCAACCAGTATTTTTCCAAGTATTTGGGCGAAAGACGGCTTAGTAGCCTCTACCACAGGTTCCTTACGCCCATTGGGGGCGAAGAAGTGTTGACGGCTGGAGGAGCCGTCCTATCACGTTGTTCCCTTCCCTAGCCAGGTCTGCCCGAACAACTAAAGCAAGCAGCAGCCCGTTCCTCTGCACAAAAATTCAGGAAGCATTCCGGCAGAGTTCCGAACCAAATCCAAGTAATGAGCACCTTGGATTGGTCGATCTGATCTTGAGGCCTTGAATCGTCGGCCCAGGCGTCGGCCGGCCGATCTACGGCCTGGATTGGTGGTGTTGTTTCACCAACCCTAGCGGCGGCGGCTTGGATTTGTCGAGCTTCCACGAGCCTTCTCTCCAGATAACCTCCTTCCTTCGCTCTGGATTTATCTCCTGAGAACCTCCTTCCTTCTTCCCTAGCGACGGCGGCTCTGGATCTTAACTCATGGCGGCGGCTCTTCTTCCTCCCTCTGTATCAGCGCGAGTTTTTATCGAGTCGTTCTTTTTCCTTTCTCTTGACACTATATGTTAAGGCGATGGATACTAGTGTGTTTTTGTTGTTCAGTTTGTTTGATACCAATGTTTCAGTATTGTAAAATCTGCTTTGTGAAAATTTGTCTTCCGAAATCATTTAATAGAGAAAGCTCATTTGTTTGACTGGCAAATTTTCTTGAGTTTACTCATTACTCATTAAATACCCTTAAACTCCAGCCCCAATTAAACTCTCATATGTTCATATTAATTGGATTTGTTTCATCATGTGTTAGTTATTACGAAAACACATCCAACACTGGATTCAAAATTCAAAATTGATACATTGTAACAACAATTTGGGAGAATTATGGTGGAAGTGAAACCTCATTCAGTTGGAGATGGAATTTTTTTTTTTTTTTTTTTGGAAAGCCCTGGGAGGAGATGAAATTTATTCAAGTGAGTTTGTGTTTGACAAATGACAAATATATTCAAGATCAAAATAGATAGACATTTATGGATTTCTCTTTGCATCCAGATTGTTTTGGGGTTGGATTTTGCCAGATTTGAGTCTGAAACACATTTAGTTTATTGGAATATCTTTTGTTGTATAAATAAGGATGTAGAGGATTTACTGAGTTGTTTGGACTTTGGATAGCTACTAAAAGCTTAGCTTAATGTGATCTTCGGTTCTTCTTCCAAAGATTATTAATGGTATTGAAGTGTTTTTTACATGCAATTTGTAAAAGAATAGTTGTCATCAGGTTATCAGGGGCACAATTTCAATATTATGTTCTTCTTCAAATTTTCCTTGATTACAATGCAATCAGCATGGTTAATTCTTTGTTTCACTGCTTTTTGGTATAGAATCTAGCATTGTGGTTTGTGAGGATTCCATGTTGTTGCTGTTGTGCTTTGCGAAAGGTTAACAAATTGCACAACACAATTGATAGTTGTAATAAAAAGTAATTAATCCAAAGTATAAACACACTACAAAAAAAAAAAAGTCAATTTAGCAACGGCTAAAAACCGTGGTTAATTATAAAAAAAAAAACGTAGCTAAAATGAATCAGCAACAGCTGAACAACCATCACAAAACCGTAGCTATTTCAATCGTCGCTATTTGAATCAGCAACGCACTGCATCCTAACCATAGTCTTAAATGAGTGTCAGCAATTGAAGAATGTACTGAGTGGGATTGAATACCTCACCACTCTCAAGGAAATTATCTTGTACAAAATGTCAAAGCATTTTGTAATGACAATAAGAACCCATTGCTGGAAAGCTGGACACTCTCCAACCGTAAACGCCAGCGGCGAGATTTCGTAAGTATAGCCTTGCCTTTGGAAAATAAAATGGTTGTCCATTTTTCATTTGTGTATTTAATTAACTAATTTTGATATATTATTGTTTGGTCATTACTTAGGGATGAAGAGGAGAATATCAACAATTCAGATGAAGATATACGTAGTCAAGGAGGAGAACAACAACAGTTTAGATGAAGATATACGTAGTGAAGGCGGAGATTAAGAGCGCAGTGGTGATTATATTCTACAAATCTGAATTTGGTAAGTTATTATCACAAGAATAAATTTTTATTTTCATTTATCTATTGTAAAGCATCAAGCGGAAGAGATGTTCAAGTGGAAGCTGACACAAATTGAGCAGCGTTTAGGTGGAAGAGATGCACAAGTTCGAGATTGCTATTTGATCCTCCGGACAAGGAATTGGTCCCGCTACTAATTTAGCATCACTCTCTAAGCAAATGGAAGTGGACGCCAATTTAAGCAGCATTTGTGTGGAAGAAAGAAGCTTAATGGTTTTAGGATTACACACACCTATTGTAGAGAAGAAGATATGAAGAGAAGAAAACCATGTAGTGCAGTGTTGAATGCAGCGGTAGAAAGTTTAGGAGGAGATTCAAGTTGCCCAAGAATGCAAAAAGGTGAAGAAGCATGATGTTAAGGCGATTGATGCTAGTGTTTATGTTGTTCGGTTTGTTTGATACAAATGTTTCTGTTGTATGGTTTGTTTCAGTATTGTAAAATTTGTTTTGTGAAAATTTGTCTAAACAGAGAAAGCTTGTTTGTTTGTCTGAGAAATTGTCTTGAGTTTACTCGTTAAATCTATTTCCCTGCCTACAACATCTCCCTCCTTGCATAGAATGACGAGCACTTTGCATTAGCTTAGGACATTGTTGCATTAAAGCTACTTAAGGGCAATTCTACTCAATAAACGAGATAAGGTAGGGTAATTTATTTCATGACTTGTCCTTTGTCTAAAAAAGGAACTAAGTTCAAGGCTAATTTATTCAGCAACAACTCTGGAGTGACACGCTTTAAGTCGTATAAAGTAACACACATGATTTAGTAACAATGATCATATAATTTAATGTCCATTAGTAAACCATAGTATTCACCCCCCTCAACTGCCCTAGTTTGAAAGGTGGCAATACCTTTGGCCAAGAAAAAGTCCCCTGTACCACCAACCATTGAGAGATTCCTCGTTTTCTTATCCCCAATCTCTGCTCCCATAATAGTTATCGTCCCTTTGTAGTCCTTGGAGCTGAATACCAATGTGTAGGCAAATCAAGCATTCCATTTTGATTTCATGTCAAACAAGTAGAACCCTTGTGCTCGTGTAACCGCATGGGATTTGTAATTTTCCTTTGATCCCTCAACTTTTACACAATAGTTGTGAACATGTAAGTGAAAGTTTTTGGTTACTAATCAAAATCTCATATCATAGATTTATCTTTCTTGTTCTTATTTATATCCATTCACTTTGTTTTGTTGCTAAAAAGCAAACAAGGTTTTTATGGATCTCCGAATCATTCAAATGCATTTGGTAGGGTTTGAATTATACACTTGTGATACTATGTGCTAAAGGTTTTACCAACTAAACTATCACCCGTTCATTGGTCATGTTAAAATGTAAAAAAAATCATCTTGATTTTAAACAGGGGTGGACACGGTTTGAATTATACCATCTCAGTTCAAAATATTCACTGGCCAGGCCTAAACCCAAGCCCAATATTTGTTCAATTAAGTTGGGCTGCCCATTGCCTAACCCCTAGCTTTGCAAATGGGTTACTTTTTTTGTTCAGATGAAAATGGTTGGGCTTTGTTAATTCTACAAATACCTGTAAGTTGTGGAAACCGGTTTTGTCCCGGTTCCAACCAGTCCAAGACCATAATGAAAATGGGAGGAACCAGTTAGTCCCAATTTGAATGGGATCAGGTCGGGATTGGGATTCTTACCCCACCCCTAGTTTTAAAGCGATTTTCAATCTTTTATGCTCTTTTTTTTTTAATTTAAAAAATAATTAGTGTAAGGAAGATTGATTAGTTCTTATTAGGGGTGGGCACCGTCCCATGCCCACCCCTATCAAACATAGCTCAATTTGGATAGAACACCGATTTGTGCATTTCTTACTAGCCCTAGCTCATTCACACAAATGGGTTCAAGCTAGAGCGTTGTTTGAATATTATGGCGCTAATTTATTTTTTGACTTTATAGTTACTATAATGACAATTTGATGTAATGAACTTAGCTTGTGTTTGGTTGCATGGAGTTTAATTTCGTAAAATTTATAAGAGAACTACATATTTCTTGATCAAAATGTGGAGGACCATCTATCATAAATATAAAGTTTTTGATTGATGAGTGGGAGTTGAATTCCGCTGATCATGGAAATCAATTTCTTTAGCACTATAAAACCTCATTTGCTTCGTCAACCTTTCATTTGACCCTAAAAATAAGGAATATTTTTTACTTCTAAGATGAGCTTTGCTAGGGGTTGAGGGAGTGAGCGAGGAAAAGGGGCGAGGGAAATGAGTGCATCAAATTCGAGATGCGCTATGACACTCATATCGAGGTGGATGGTCCTTTGTTCCCTCCCTCGACCCCTAGAATTTTCCCTTCTAAGATGTATTATCATCTCAATTATTATAAGGTGGACAAATAATTAGGCTTTTAATTTTTAATTAAATGTCAATTCTAATTTATTGGTACGTCTGCTTAATTAGACTTGATCAACTAGTATCAATGGATCTAGTTTTCTAATTCATATTTTGAAAGGCCTATTAAATTAACTTTTACAATTTGGCAACCAGTATCAATGGATTGAATAATCGTAATAGGTAGAACAAGATTTAATGGATGATCGGGATATATCTTGATTGATCTTAATCCATGGTCGACAATTTCTTTTATCCATGCATGCTTAATGTTATTAAAATTGATGTACATAACCCTTACAAAAATTGATGTATATATATAAATCAGAGAAATATCACATATAACCTAGTTCTTAACTTTAAACTATTACGTAATATTTGAACAATCTTAAGGAAGTTACTTGAGTCAATCGTTTAGTCTTCGACGATTGTCTGAAAATAAATCTTCAACAAGACTTTTTGGAACATTGTCAAAGAGAAACTAGGTTATTGATACCATTATTCGATGGAACGGACATCATTATTTTTAGCCTATAAACTCAATTATGTGTTTATTGATACCATTCTTAGCCTATAAACTCAATTATGGGTTTCCCTTTCTTTTTAGCTTATAAACTCAATTATGTGTTTATTGATACCATTCTTCGATGGAACGGACAGCATTATTTTTTTTATATAAAGAGAGAAAACCTAGTTTCTATCATGATTAGTTAATTCAGAGAAGCTATTCTATCATATTTGTCTTACCTTACATAATTGAGCATATATAGAACAAAATTCAAAACCGAGTCTTTTTTATTCATCAGTTTATTATTTTCTCCTCTAGTTGGGTGGCCATGGGTTCAAACTGAATTGCTTTGTATGGATCTATTTTTCTAACTCACATTCTGAAAGGCCTATTAAATAATTTTTACAATTTGATTGTGGTGAATCATAAAATCTCTGTACTACTTTCATTATACCTTAGATTTTGAATAGGGAGATTCGTCCATTCAATTCCCTTTTTTTTTTTTTTAGATTTTGAATTTGATTGTGGTGAATCATAATTTTTTTTTTTTTTTAAAGCCATAATGGAATACAAATATGCATTTTCTTCCAAGTTCTTAGGTAACCAGTACCAATGTATGGAATAGCCGTACTAGCTAGAACAAGGTTAAAGGGATGCTTGGGATATATCATGATTAATCATGATCAATAATTTCTTTAAATCCATGCATGCTTAGTTTTAGTAAAATTGATGTATATAAACCCTCCAAAAAATAATTTCTTTAAACCCTCTTCTTATAACCACTAGCAATTAGGCCTTTTAAGTGTCGTGGATGTTGAGACCTTTGTGGCTTCAGTCATGGACCCCAACCCAAACAGTGCGCATATGATGAGTGTAATTAAGTAGTTTTTTTTTTAAGTTGATCAAGTCTAATTAAGTAGGTGTACGTACCAATAACTTCAACTAACATTTAATTAGAAGTAAAAAAATATTCCTTATTTTTAGGGTCAAATGAAAGATAGATGAAGCACATGGGGACTATATTTCAACGCACTGGTTAAATTGAACCAAGGAGGTTCAAGATGAGTTATGTTAGCTCTTTGTAAAATGAAAATAAATTTCAAGATTATGATAGTAGTGTGCAATTTTTTTTTAAAAGCTTAGCAATAAGAACCAGTTTAAATGGCGAGGAAACCAGCAAGGGAGGGGGTGCAACGCTCTATTCCCTTGGGGATGCCCAAAGAAAGATGGAAGGCACACATTTAGAATTTCTGTAGCAATAAATAAGTAGTTGAGCTAGCTCATTCACACAAATGGAGTTCACGCTCGAGCGTGGTTTGATTATTAAGGCGCAAATTTATGTTCCAACATTATAATTACAATAATGAGAATTTGCTGAAATGAACTCTGCGCGTGTTTAAAAGACATATAAACCATATTAAGTCAGAAGCTGTTGAACCTAAAATTGATTACGAGCATGTGGCTGTGATTGGGATGAGTGTATTTTAGCCACGGATCAAGTTAAGATAATTAAATGTGGATGTGATTGGGATGAGTTAATCTCAATTAGAGTTAAAAAAAATAGGGTCGAATAGAGTTGTACATAAATTAATGGAGGCCAAATTCTAAATAGCCGACAAAATAAAGATGGGACACTACGAACTTTTTTTTTTTTTTTAAACATGAAATTTGGTCACTTGAAATATTCAAATATGTTGGTGCGTGCCTATATCTGCATCAGTAGGCAAAGTGGGTGGGGTTGAGCAATCACTCTGGCTCCGAATAACCTGGATCCCAACGTGGACAGCTGACCCATGATTCCAGCTGACCATACCACGTGGTATCATGTGCACCTTAGATTTAACTGTTTCCGGGAAGTTTTATAGGGAGCCAAGATAGGCAAGCCAGGTCCGTGCCAGACCATGACCAATACCATCAATCATCCTAGAGATGTTAAAATTTGCTCAACTGAACACAATAGAAAACCCCTCTGTCGGTTGTCTCTGCCCTGGCTGTAAGGGTCTAGTTCTCTAGATTTTTTGCTATTTCCTTGTAAAAAATCTTAAGTGCACTGGTGCCACCGGCACACCGCCAGGCATCGGTGTAGTGCTCAAAAATCTCTTCTTCGAATTTTTTTGAAAAAGTGATGTATTCAAAAACAAAAATTTGATGCATCTGGAATAAAAAAATCTACTGTCTGTATGTTGTGTTTAAGTGCTGGATTTTGGGCAGTGGATTGGGCGAGAGATAGGCATGCAGGGTGCTGTTACTACTCACAATGATAGGGATTGCAATTTGATATTGCAAGTAGCAAGTGTTTTTTGCAAATTGCAATTTGTTGCATGGTTTGTTTTGTGGAGCAATTGGTTTTAGCGCTAGTTGCTAGTTGCAGGTTGCTAATGGTTTCTACTTCAAGTTGCTCAAAGTGCTTCTTTTTCAAGGTCAGTTTGAACTAGGAATATTTTTTGTTTATTTAGGATGTAGGTCCATTTGTTTTTTTTTTCTCGGATAAAATCATCACGTACTTTCAAAATGTGTAAAAAAGTTTTCAAGTAATAAAAGTCTGACATCCCAAGTTGCAGTCTTTCGATTATATTTAATGGTTATGTAAGTTTTCAAATACAATTGTCGGGAAATTTTCATGAGAATTTACATCAGTAACTGCTAATCAGTAGATTGATATACTCTAAATGACATAAACCAAATCAGCTCAGAAGCTGTTGAACCTAAAATCGATTAAAATCATGATTAATTAATCCATATAACCCATTCTGTCATATTGGTCTTACCTTACAATAATTGAGTATATATAGAACAAATCTTGAATCTTTTTTATTCTTCAGTTTATTATTTTCTCCTCTTGTTAGGTGGCCACGGGTTCATGTTTTGACAGGCCCATTAAATAAACTTTACAATTTGGTTATGGTGAATCATCATTACTTTAATTAAAATAGACTAACACGACCAAGTATTTTTTATTCAGCAATTGACAGGTGAATCAAATAGTTTCTCTAAGTTTCTTTTGGTGGAGCATTATTGTATTTAATTTTAATGTATATATTTCTTTTCAAGCTAAAATCCTTACAACCAGTTTCCTATTAATAGTGAAGCAAATCCTCCATCCTTATACAACAAGAAAAGAAACATCAAACAATGGCAGAGGAAGTTGTGAGCCTTGCTATCAAAACACTGACATCATTGATCGAAAATGAAGTAGAGCTATTGGGAAATTTTAAGAAGGAACTTCACAACATCAAAGGAGAGTTCGAAAGCATCAGGGCGCTATTAAAGGATGCAGATGCACAGAGTGAAATGAGGGAAGCAGAACAAGTGAAAGTTTGGTTGAAAGATTTAAGACATGTTGCCTTCGATGTAGAAGATCTGCTTGAAGAGTACGTGCTTCGATACCAAGCACAACAACAAGAAGCGGACGTTCGTGGACTTGGGATCTGTGGATTCGTTCATAGCATAATACACTTCTTCAACAAGTCAAAGATGCAACACGATATGGCTGATAGGATTCAAGAAATAAAACTTCAGATCGAAAAGATTTCAGAAAGAAAGAACAAATTCGCATTTGTGGACTTGAATAAAGTCTCAACCACAGCTAGTAAGTTCATGAATTTTGTTTGTCCATCATTTTTTGCCAAAATTTCTTTAAAGCAATATTTTTTTTCTTCCATATCTGAAGTATACCAACAATGCTCCGAACAGGTACTTCTTATAGGGCACGTGATCCTCGGGAAGATGCACTTTTTCTTGATGAGGAGAAAGTGGTGGGCATCACCAAACCTAGAGACCAACTAATCAGTTGGTTGGTACAAGAAGAAGAAGCAAGTCTTGGCGTGGTTTCTGTGTTTGGACCAGGTGGTCTTGGCAAGACCACACTTGTCAGGAAGGTGTATGAAAACATAACAGTAAAAAATCACTTTAATATATGCGGCTGGATCACGGTTTCGCAAAGTTACGACTCCAAACGCCTTCTGATAGAACTGATTTTGGCAGCAGGCAAGAAAGATGAGCTCTCTCAATTACAAGGCCTGGAGACCAGACTGCTAAAAGAGAAGCTGAACAGCTCTTATAAAGGCCAGAGGTACATGATTGTTGTCACGCCCCGATTTTCGAAGGAAATGAAAATCCCAAAATCCACTTAGGATTATCCGTTTCCCCCAAAACTCGGGACGTGAGAATTCAATAATAACAGAAACAAATAGCAGCATCAACTAAACAACTAAAACGAATAAAAAGTCTAACCCGGAGAAGACTTGCATGGCTAGCTCACTAGCGGAACTCCAGTAATGCAGCTCAAAATCTCTAAACCTGAAAGACTACTCGGCTACATTCCAAAGGGAATGTACCCAAGAAGCAAAAGCTCACTCGGGTCAGCAATAAAGCCGGTGTGAGAAATCTTCATCCCAAATCAATAAATCCGCACATGACAACATTAAAATAAACCAAACAATAAATAACCACACCATCAGGTAGTTCCTCAATGAGGCAATGGTGTTATTATCCTAATAAATAAATATGCATCATTTATCACTAATAAATAAAGTTTATGAGTTATCAATCCTCATAAATGCAACCACAATACAATTCATAATCATATTAGACTACTATTGAAATATTAAACAAACACATTTTTCTTTCTACCTTTAAGAAGACATGTAGTTCTCATTCAATGTTCGAATGAGCTGTTAGTTTCTTCCCTCAAGGCTAACCTAGTATAAGCTAAAATAATCTATACACTATTTCATGGCATGCTCAATTCAATGGTTTAATTTAATTATTTGTTTTTTTTTTATTTCTAATCCTTGGCTCCTTTTTCCACAATCGCACTCTCCTCCTGTGCCGAACACACCTCACCCAAGTGTGTCTCCCTTGCCATCGAAGCCACTCGGAGCGTACATGTCTCAAGTGGGGTGCCACCTCGAGTGTCATGTCATCTCACCCGAAGTTCGATCACTGACAAGCATTCTACACGTACAACCGAACTCACATGGAACGGTGCACCGATATGCAAGCAAGTCTGCATACCCATAATAATATCACACGTATACAAGCAAGTCTGTATACAAAATTCTCATTTCTTTTCACATTTTTTTTTTTTTCTCTGGAGTTGTGGAAAAAGAACATTTACCAAGTATTTTATTTGAGTCATTATTTTTCCAAATCAATTAACGTCACATCATATTCCCTTTACAAGAACCATATATACATAAAACATTACCAAGGTGATATTCACAACATGACAAAATCTATTTTGCCATCTCCTTCAGAAAAGAATGAAAAACAAGTGTGTCGCAAGCACAAACATTCTTTTAACATAGTCACATACGCGTGACAAGAAAACAAGTTCCATTACTGGCTATACCTGACTATCCTTATGAAATTCCACCTTTTCTTTTGAAAACCACCTATCATGACCACATCTATTGATTAGACAGTGACAATCAATATAGAACATACACTGTCAACATACATATCCATACCCATACCCATTTACTGTATGACCTTCGTCCTCTTTACACTGTCCCCACATTGTTAGTTAAACTTAAAAACACAAGTCCATGGCAAGGTTAGAAATAGTGTATTGTATAACCCTGCCTTAACCAAGGTAAAATTCTGTGTAACTGTCACCAACCCTAGTTTTTAATCCCGTGTTACCGAAGGAAACAAGTGGAAAATTATACTCCCAAGATGATGTTTAGGTCCCACATCAACTATGGGAAAGAAGGGATGTAAAAGGTGAAAACCAAAAGGTAATCAAGCTTCAACAAGTCCATATGGTTTGAGCATTTGTGGTAGCATCCCAAATTTCAGTGAAGAAATATAGAATGATATTCCTTTGTCTCTTAGGCAACAAAGAATAAATAAAGTTTGAGTACAGTATTTGGTAAGGGAACAACTATCTCATGAACAGACTCCCTTAGGTGTTAAAAGTATGAAAACATTCAAGCGTTGGTCACCTATGCAAAGAAGGTATAGCATGAAAACATATCAGAAGAGGACTCCATGGTTATAAAATCTGCAGGTGACCAGCTTTCTGGAGTTTACTGCCAATATATCTTACAAAAAAAAAAAATGAACAAACACGCAGCAGGTGAAAAGGTGTGATGCCTACGGTGTCACTGATAACACTTACCCCTAAACACACTAAATCGCCAGTAAGCCATCAAACACACCAAAATCAACAAACAAAGATATGGGTATTTAAAAAAAAAAGGAACTCATAAGGAGAAATGAAAGAAGACTCACTCTTTGGCATATCCTTCACCAATTCTTCTGCCTGGGCCATATCTTTGCATAGTTTTAATCCCTCCAGAAGAGCCCCTGTTTCAGCCACATTATTCGAGCCCTCTAAAAAAGGAATTTGCTTAGCCTCAACACAAGACTCTGGTTTCTCTTCAAGACATGGCATTAAAAACACCCACCATTCAAACAACACGTCCAACTACCCCTCCTACAAAACCATTCACCTCAATTCCACCTACAGTCCCACAAGCACACCATGACCTTTGATTCTACTCAAATACTTCCCAAACTTGAACCATCACAGATACCTCCTTCCGCCAATGAGGTACAAGTCATACTGACAAATCAACCATAGAATCACACAATTACAAACTATGAGACGGTACATATAAAGCAAATCTTTACTTATCAACAAGCACTAGTATCTCTTGCTACATTTACTGGCTTTATCCCCATCTAATTACTCACTCTCCATAGGTGGACTTGAGATAGGATTATCCTCTGCCTACCAACCCATTCTTCATTCGACACTGATCAACCCCCAGCAGAGTGACAGTTCCACTGATAAACATCAACTGAACCAGCCTGTAAGGACAACCTATGTTGTTTTAAAGCCCACTCCTCTAGACATTTGTTCAATGTGGTTCCGGAACTGGAAGACACATTGGAAATGACAGAAGAATCCTCTTGTTGCTTACAGTATTGCATCTTCAATAAAACAGATGTGTGGAGGACATCATACCAGGATTTTGCAGACAGAGGAGCAGCGAGCGATATCGAAGTGACTATGCAGAAATGAGAAAATCATGGAAAGGATATCACGATCCAGAGACTCAATTGAAGCTCCTCTCGAGCTTCTCCTCATCGGTCCTTAACTCTAGAAAGTAAGTATCCAAGCTTTCATCAACCGTAAAGGATTACAAATCCAGATCAAAACCTCCTCCTCCCACATCCAGCACCTGAAAACAACTACAACAACAAGCAACTTCTCTGCAACTTGCGAATCCCTCCTTCCAAGCCTGACCTCTTCATCCTCATCCCTCTCATCGTCATCCTCTTCCCCCTGTGCCCTGTGTCTGCCTCTCGCCTGCAAGCTCATCGCCACATACAGACCCTCTTTCAGCCAATCACATAACCTTTCACACACAGACCTTGCTTCCATCGTACCCATCAATCGAACAACCATCTTTCCCTCTTCACCTCAATTGGACACACAATCCCTTCTCGCCAGCCACGACCACAACGCTCGCCTAATCGCATGCCCAACACCACATCTCCAGCAGCCTCGCCTTCCATTTCTTCTTCGCACAATCTTCATCTCTTCGCCACTGTCAGCCGCCATCAAAGTAGAAGGAGCCATCAAAGAAGAAAGAAACGAGAAGGAGAATAGAAAAGAAAAGCTTAAGGAAAAATTTTGTTTCTTCTTCTCTTTTTTTTTTTATATGGTGGGTGGTTATCCACCCCCACTGAAATTCTGAGAACACCCGCCCTCTTTCACAAAATAAAAACCCTACGTATTAGTTTAATAAAAGCCCAAATACAATTGACTAACAACCCATCAACATTAGGGTTTACTGAATAAATTTTTATATTTATTTAATTAGGCGGGTATTACAATTGTTATAGATGACATATGGGATTTAGGTGCATGGCGTGAAATTAAATCTGCATTGCCTGATAGTGGACGTGGTAGTCGAATCATAGTGACTACTCGTTCACGAGATATTGCAAATTATTGCAAAGAAAATTCTGGGTATGCGTATGAACTCCAGCCTCTATCCCAAGAAGATTCTTGTTTACTTTTCCATAAGGTGGCACACAAATCTAATGTTCTAAAGACCAGCTCCTCTAGTGATAATCATCTAAAAAAAGTTATTCAGAAATTTTTGAAGAAATGTGGCGGGGTGCCACTTGCAATCGTGGCCATCGCAGGTCTTCTTTCCACTAAGGAGACCATTGATCATTGGGAGAAAATCAGTACTGAGAGTGATTCACTATTGAGTCATTCCCAACTTGGTGATGTGAATACCATACTTTCACTAAGTTATAATGATTTACCTTACTATCTCAAGTCTTGTTTATTATACTTGTGCATGTATCCCGAGGATCATATCATGGATTGTGAAAGTCTTCTACGCTTATGGGCTGCAGAGGGGTTTTGTGACTCAGATGTGGCCACTGACGACACAAAGGAAGACAAAGCTGAGACTTACCTTGATGAATTGATTGCACGAAGCCTCATTCAAGTGCAGGAGATTGATGATGAATTTAGAATTGGTAAGGTTAGCAAATGTCGTATCCATGACCTTTTGCGGGATTTCCTTGTGGGAAAAGCTCGCGACCAAGAATTCGCTGTATGTTTGCCTGACAATAAACCCAACAGTGGCAGACTTCGGCGCACATCTTTTTCAAACGCCGAGGATGTTACCGATATTATTACTCTGTCAAGCTCATTACCGCAGATCCGGTCATTGCTTATATTTGGGGACACCGCTTCTAGCTTCATTTCCAGATTTGTTTGTGGCGGTAGAGTTAAGCTTTTGAAAGTCTTGCATTTAGAAGATGCAAGTTTGGCTGAATTCCTCGGCGATGATGTCATGACCAATTGATTTTTTCTGAGATATCTACGTTTAGGTTTGAATGATGAGTCAGAAATGGTGTGTATTCCAAGTTCTTTGGGGAAGCTCGTAAACTTAGAAACCTTAGATCTATCCTACTTGGGAGACGATGCTTCTGTTGAATTGCCAGATGAAATCCTCAAGCTGACACGCCTTCGCAATCTGCTTGGTAAAGGTTTACGACTACCCAAAGGAATAGGCAGGTTGAGTTCCTTGGAAAACTTAGAGTGGGTGAACGGATCAGATGGAATTGATGGTAGGGAGTTGGGGAAGTTAACCCGACTTAGAACATTGTTTATTCAAGAACTGCGTGGGGAAGATGCAAATGCTGTGCTTGCTTCAGCCATCGAGAAGATGAAATATTTGCGATATTTTGGGCTTGTAATGGCAGATGAAAACTCCAGCTGTGGTTTTGAAGTAGAAAATATGAAACAACTTCGTCCTCCTCAATTATTTCAGCTTCAATTGTTAAATCTAGTTGGGAGAATGAAGGGCACTCCTGATTGGATTCTCTCACTTGATAGGCTCCTAGTTTTGCGTCTTGTGGGTTCCGAAATAAAGGACGAGTCATTTTTCAAAGATCTTCAACTGATGCTGCCCAATTTGAAGGAACTACTGTTAGGGAAGGATGCGATAGAGGTAGCAGAGTTGTGCTTTCGCAGGGGAAGCTTCCCCAAACTAAGAGTTCTGTGTCTAGCTTTCTTAACCAAATTGAGATTGATCAAAGTAGAGGAAGGAGCAATGCCCTGCATCCTAACCATACAATTCGTTCGCTGTAATCAATTGGAGAATGTACCGACTGGGATTGAACATCTCACCACTCTCAAGGAAATTGAATCGGACGGAATGTCAGAGCATTTTGAAATGGCAATAAGAAGTCATCGCTGGAAAGATGGACACTCTCCAGCTGTTAGTGTAGAATAACTTTTGGGTAAGTAGCCTGGCTTGCCTTTTAAAAATAAAATGGTTGTATGTTTTTTTATTTGTTTATTTAATTAACTAATTTTTGGTCACATTGTTATTTGGTAATTACTTAGAGAGGAGGAGGAGAAGGACAATGAACATATACGAAATGAAGGAGGAGACTAAGGCGATCGTTACTAGTGTGTTTGTGTTGTTCGGTTTGTTTGATACCAATATTTCAGTATTGTAAAATCTGCTTTATGAAAATTACTTGTCTTCCAAAATCATTTAATTAATAGAGAAAGCTTGTTTGTTTGTCTGAGAAATTGTCTTGAGTTTACTCATTAAATCTATTTTTCTCCATACAACATCTCCCTCCTATTAATACCTTCAAGTGCCGGCCCCAATTAAACTCTCAAATGCTCATATTAATTGGTTCGTTTCATGTGTTATTACAAAAAAAACATCCAACACTGAATTCAGAATTGAAAACAGAGCATTGTAACAACAATTTGGGAGAATTATGGTGGAAGTGGAACCTCATTTGGTTGGAGATGGAATTTATTCAAGTGAGTCTCTGTTTGATGAATGGCAAATATATTCAAGATCAAAATAGATAGCCATGTATGGATTTCTCATTGCATCCAGATTGTTTTGGGTAGTTGGATCTTGCCAGGTTTGAGTCTGAGACACATTTAGTTATTTCATTGAAACAAAATTATTAGAATATCTTTTGTTGTATAATGATTAGGATGTAGAGGATAACTAAGCTAGCTAATGTGATCCCATAAGTCTAGGGATCATCTAGGTACAACTCTGTATACATGTATTGCTCGTACATCTTCCATAAACTATCTTCTGTTCTTCTTCCAAAGTTTAATATAGTAGTGAAGTAATTTACAGGAAATTTGTAAAAGAATAATTGTTATCCGGTTAGCAGGGGCACAATTTCAGTATTATCTTCCTCGAGTACAATACAGTCAGCATGGTTAATTCCTTGTTTGTGTGGGGATTCCATGTTGTTGCTACTTATTTCATTTTGATTTATCAGTCTAGGTTGAGGCAAGCACTTGTGACCAAATCAATATTGGCAAACTTTTGTGTAGCTAATCCAACATAGTTGGTAACAGTAGTTGAAAAAAAAATATCATGTAATTCATTCAAGCCTGTAAAAAGCATGAAAATAAAACATTGTTTTATTTAAAAAAAAAATTGTTGATTTTTATTTTCTTTGTTGGTATTAGTGTCATAAAAATAAAAAAATAATAAAAAAATAAAAATAAATTATAGTTGTTTTGAGTTTTAAGATATTTTTCAACACAATGATGAGATTTGGTTTTTAATTGCATGACTTTAAGGTGATTTATAAACATGATTTAAGATATAATATTATTATTTGGTTAATGCTTATTTATGGTTATCATATGTAAATTCACATGTAATGAACTTAGTAATTGGTACTCATAGCATGCTTAGTTGAATTTAACTCATTATAACCCATATGTGAGTTTTGAGAGTTTTTAGTTATGTCATCTTTGATTTTGAGAATTTTTAGTTAGGTCATCTTTTATTTATTTTGTCAATAATAATTCGTTGCATGATCTCAATTTTGTTTGCTTTGGTTGCTACTTGGATTGCGTTCAAAATTAAGAAATAAACACTAGAACTTGTATTAATTTCGTTCAAAGCATCATATTGAATTGCATGACATGTTTGACATGATAAAGGCACTTAGTTTCTACCATTGCCAAATAAGCCCGATCCATAATATATTTCCTTTAGGTTAACCCTATTGACCCTGTTATTAAGCCTTTTGTTTCATTACCCTCATTTTTTTATCCCTAACCTAATAAAAAGAGTGAAACATAATTTAATTTGCAGATACTTTATTGTGATTCAATGTATGTTGAAAAAACAAGTGTGGGGGGAGACCCATGTGGTAGACAGTTCAAGAAGAAAGAGTTGCAAAAAAAAAAAAAAAAAAAAATCTCATGGAAGGAATGCTACTACTTGAATGCAAGAACTAGTGACACCATATACTCATACCTCATCGTGACATTGTAAGACACACTTAATCAAAAGTTCTTAATTTAGGAAGACAAAGCTGAGAGCTACCTTGATGAGTTGATTGCACGAAGCCTCATTCATTCAAGTACAAAGGAACACTGATTCTTCTGGAACTGTTAAGGTAAGCAAATGTCATATCCATGACCTTTTGCAGGATTTCCTCCAGAGAAAAGCTCGTGACATAGAATTCGGTGAATGTTTGCCTGACAATAAACCCAACAGTGGCAGACTTCGGTGCATGTCTTTTTCAAACACTGAGGATGTTACTAAGAATATTCTGTCAAGCTCATTAAGGCAGATTCGGTCATTGCTCATATTTGGGCACACCACTTCTAGTTTCATTTCCATATTTGTTTTTGGTGGTAGGGAGTTGGGGAAGCTAACCCGACTTAGAACATTGCTTATTAAAAGCTTGCGCGGGGAAGATGCAACTCTTGTTCTTGCTTCAGTCATCGAGAAGATGAAATATCTGAGATATTTACGGATTGAAGTAGAGGAATACTCCACCTGTGGTTTTGAAGTAGAAAATGTGAAATGTGCTGCAGTTTAGCTTCAATTATTATGTCTACATGGGATAATGAAGGACACTCCTGATTGAATTCTCTCACTTGATAGGCTCCTCCATTTCGGTCTTGTGGGTTCCCAAATAAAAGACGAGTCATTTTTCAATGGTCTTCAACTGATGCTACCCAATTTGGTGAAACTACGTTTGGGGAAGGATGCCATAGAGGTAGCAGAGTTGTGCTTTCACAGGGGAAGCTTCCCAAAACTCATATATCTGAAACTACTTGAATTCACCAAATTGAAATTGATCAAAGTAGAGGAAGGAGCAATGCCCTGCATCCTAACCATAGCCTTAGGTGAGTGTAAGCAATTGAAGAATGTACTGACTGGGATTGAACATCTCACCACTCTCAAGGAAATTACCTTGTACAAAATGTCAAAGCATTTTGTAATGGCAATAAGAACCCATTGCTGGAAAGCTGGACACTCTCCAGCCGTAAACGCCAGCGGTGAGATTTCGTAAGTAGCCTTGCCTTTGGAAAATAAAATGGTTGTCTATTTTTCATTTGTGTATTTAATCAACTAATTTTGATATATTATTGTTTGGTCATTACTTAGGGATGAAGAGGAGAATATCAACCCCAACAATTCAGATGAAGATATACGTAGTCAAGGAGGAGATGAGGAGGAGAACAACAACAGTTTAGAACAAGATATACGTAGTGAAGGAGGAGATTAAAGAGCAGTGGTGATTATATTCTACAAATCTGAATTTGGTATGTTATTATCACAAGAATAAATTTTTATTTAATTTTATTTTCATTTATCTATTGTAAAGCATCAAGTGAAAGAGTTGTGCAAGTGGAAATGATGCGGATTTAACTAACCTAAATAAATAGGTTAATTCAGCCCACTTGTAATAACCGCAAGTGCACGGTGCCTAACTTGTAGATAACGGCAAGTACGGGTCGATCCCACGAAGAAGGTCGATGTAATTGAAATTTTAGAATTTAATTAAACTAATTTAGAGAAAATGGGGTTACAACATTTTTAAAGCTAAACTAAAAATAAATTAAAAATAAGAAAACTAAGAAAAATAAAAGATAGATGAAATGGGTTTTGTGGTGGCTCTGTCGCGGCGGTTTACTCTGTTCTGTCCGCCTTGTGATGGTGGCCGTGAGGGATGGGGACAGGGAGAGGGATAGTGCGGTGATGGTGGAAAGTTGACGTGAAACAGGGTTGTCACACCCCTGTTTCACAGTGATGACGGTGGCGGTTGTGCTGTCTGGCGGTGGAGGTGGTGCTAGGGTGATGGTGGTGGCGAGGTAGTGATTGCTGAGTGAGTGGTGATGGTGGATTGGTGGTGATGGTCACCTTGTGAGAATCACCTTTGAGATAGGAGCTCCTTTGAGGAAATCTCTATTGAGGAAGAGGTTTTGATTTCTAATTCTCTTCTTTTCCCTTCTCTTCCTCCTCCCCTTTCTTACCCTATCATCTTCTATTTATAGAAAATTATTAAGATGAATAGGGATGAAATGAGGGAATGATTCATCAATGAGGGTAGGAGAAGGATTGGGTTTGGCATTGGGTTTGGGTTTAGGTTATGGATTGGGTTTAGGTTATGAATTAGGTTTTGGGTTTTAGGTTATGAATTAGGTTTCGGGTTTAGGTTTGTGAGTGCTTTATACCACCGTTGGAATCGACAAATTGTCGTTCCTTAACTTGTCGCTTTAATATGATTTCATCGTTTACGCTCAAATTCCTACAAAAACATGAAAACGAAATAATTACTATACAATATAATAATCGAAACACTAACATGCATAAATTAAGGGATATATTATGTAATAATTATGTGAATATCAAATACCCCCAAACCTATATTTTGCTAGTCCTCGAGCAAAACAATAAAAAGAAAATTATAACTCACTTTCGCAGGAATCATCGGTTGCACTTACCTTAAACGTGCAACAAGGCTTTAAACCCCTAGATTACCTCTAGTGGACGAGTTATAGTCTCGTGAGGGTTTCCAGAAATGTTACCCACAAACATTACTGACTCAATCAAAACTTGGTCAAACAGTGTTCATTTTAAAACTTCAAGAAATGCAGGAAACCAACTGTGTCATTTTAGTGTATCAACAAATTTCCAAATAATTTAATATTCTCCAAATGTTAGAAAAAAATTCATAATCATCCTCAACTCAATGTGTGTGTGTGGATAGCACTGTCAACATAACTTTTCATTTCAGAGTAAAACAATAACTAAATCTTCTGTAGAAAGTTTGTTTTGACTTCAAACCTCTCGTGTCACTCACAATAAAACACTCAGAGATTTGGTATTTTACTCAGTTTATATGTGAGGAAAAGAGTAAATGATGGAAAACAATCATCTCACATATAGTAATATGAAGAACAGACTTTTCAAGAATGAAATGAACATGATCTCATGGACAGGAATATCAATTACTTTTGAGAATGTTGAATCAAACACCATAGGTCTTGGTTATTAAATCTCCACATCTACAGAACCAACCTTTACCTAAGATCAACTAGGACTTTGTTGGGTTGTAACGGGGTTTGGGTAATGGTTAATAAGGAATGTCAAAGGATTCTAAGAAAAGTTTCTAGGAATGTATACACCCATTCAACGAACAATTAGGCTTATCAAGAATAAACCAATGTTGCGCACCATCAATTTTTTCTTCATTCCCACATCTTTATCCTCATTGAAAAATCTTTTTTTTTTTTAGCTATTTTTCTTTTCTTCAATTTTTTTTTCAATAGAGGATTTATGAAATATCTCATATTTTGCTTTTTCATGCCCTTTTTACACCAAGTATATTCATCCGTACACATTCCCAAAAAAGTTGGGTATAGGTTAATGGGTTAACAAATAAAGTTATTCTAAGGCTCAAAAGGCTACAAAAGGTTAATGTTATGGGTAAGTTAAAAGGCTATTTAATGGTCTAAAGAAAAATGCCTAGATCATTTCCTAAGTTCGGGTCAGTATTATGACATCTCAATTGAATAAGCCAAGAAGTTCTAGTGTAATAATTCAATTTTGAAGTCATTCCCAAAGCAATTGATCAGAAAAATGAGAATAATGAGATCATCAACGAGATAATGTAGACTCAAGAAAAATCAGAGTTTATGTATAACCCTCGAAAAAATAGAAAGGCTCAAAACTTTCAGGGTTAAGTCTCCACTATTATTCTAAGGTTTTCTAGTATATATTTCACTTATCAACTTCAAGTTATGCTAACATGGCTCATGGTGCAAGATAATTGAGTTGAAAAATCTCATGAATTAGATATAACTTAAGGATCATACTAAACTTTTAGTCTTTATCAATATACCAATATGTCAAGTTAGCTTGCATTTTCTTGAGCATAAAACATTTAAAATCCATTTTCATAATCGCAAAAGACCCAGTTTTCTTGACAGAAAAAACACAATTTTTATTATATATATTTTTAAAGATAAGAAAAGAAAATACTACGAAAAAAAATGAAAATTTCACCGACTCATGAACCTACCCCCAAACCTAATCCAAACATTGTCCTCAATGTTGAACAAAATAATTCTGACAAATGAATGAAGTAAGTACATGAGAGGAGGTTAGAACAATATTACCGCGGTAAAGATTTTACCAATTTCCAAGAAGTCGTCCATCAATGAGGCTCACCAACATAAAATTCATGGAGTTTTCATTAGAAATCGATAAACTGTAGATTCGACACAAACAAAGAAAATTAAAAAAAAAAAAAAAAGCAAGTTGTAAGTCAAAACTGTTACGGAGCTAACGAGTATGAGTGAAACACAACTAAATAGGGTACTCGAAAATCAATCTAGACTAACAGCAGAGACACACAACTAAAGCTAGGCTGCCTCCTAGGAGCGTTTGGTTTAACGTCATCAGCTCGACAAATATTCTTCCTAAAAAATGGTGCATCGAAAAGTGGAGAGGAAGAACATGACAAACACTTAGTCCATGGTCGTATATCAACAACCTGAACAGTTGAGGATCAGTCCACCAAAATATAGCAATCACATGGGGCACCAAATACACTAGGACATTCCAAAAGTGACCAGTAGTCATACACAACAGATGATCCTTGCGTGCTCCAAAAAGGGAACATCCTATGTCTGGTTCCAAATCAGAAGATTGGATAATTTTCACAACATGATGGTGAAAACTGAAATTCTCACTACAACACAAGGGATCAGTGAAAGTAGCCTTAGTAAATGGGAATGTGATGCAAGTAAATGAGACGATGGATATATCAGGTGGTATAGGCTCATCACATGAATCATATAGAGATACTGGTCTAGACAACTCATCACCTGAAAATGCATACCTGAGGGTGTCAGGTAATTGTTTAAGGTCAAGCTCAGGTGGCTCAACTGATGGGACTAGTTTTGACTCACTGAGTGGAAGAGGATTCACTTTAGACTTCCATTTATAACTAAGATCCACAATGGGGACTGAGTCAAGCAAATCATTGACTTCCCTAATGGAATCATCAACAACAAAGTCTAAACTAAAATGAGTCAAACAAGCCTTTAAACGGTCAAGGGGAGACTCTAAAGAATGTTCACAGTTTGATTCGATGCATGAGTCACTAGGAGGCACGAGTCAACATGGGAAGGAGATGTCTGTAGTGTCTCAGAATCTTCAAGTTCATCAGTAAATAAGGCTTTATCAGCTTTCTTATGAGATGAGGATGCAACCTGTCTAGACAACTCAATGACACCCATATCAGGCATTTCTACCTGATTGTCAACCAGTTTTCCACTCCTAAAGGTAGTAATGAATTGGACATCTTCACTGTCCGACTCAGATGTACCACTAATTTCAAATTGACCATTTGGATTGAAAATAGGTTGGCTAGGGAAAATTTCTGACTCTATCTCAGGAAATGACTCAGCTATTTGACTCACAGTCATCTCAAGTTTTCGGATAGCTTGAGAGTTTTGTTGATAAATAGCTGTCAATTCTATGATATCCTGAAAATTTTGCTCAAGCACTTCCCCTGTTCGCTTTATAAAAATGTTCATGATATACTCTAACTCATTATCAGGAATGAAAGCTGGAGGAGTCTGAGGAGTGTCTAGAGATCCTTCATGGTACTGACCATGAACCCATGAGGAGTCAGGATGATAGGCTAGACCTAGGTTGTAATAATCAAAATATGGATCATAATCAGGTCGTCGCATGTCATAAAATGAATTGACTTGCTCGGAAAAATAGGCTGGATAATCCCTTGTGTTCATTTTTTTTAATTTTAATTTTTAAAATTTATTTATTTATTTATTTATTTATTTATTTTTTTGAAAGCACTAACTCTAAAAATATACACAGGCTCACATGCAATCAGCAACCAATAAATGCACAAGAAACATGCCTCCCTAAGCAATCAACGTTTTTGAGATCAATTATCTTTTTATCTTTGGGGGACAATTATTTCTTATGTAATCTTTATGACACAGCAATAGGTGTTACAAGTTGATCCTAAGAGTGTACACTTTACACCGCAAAGTTCAAAATCAGTAGGCTAGAGTTTTGTTTCAAAGAAACCGGATTATCGCACAAGAGAATGAGGTCACAATGGTCCAATTAAGTACTTCCTTGTGCTACCGCTCTGTAAGCCAATAGATGTGAGAACGATGTGATGTTAAATGTACACTTGAAGCTTGTGTTCCTAACCCCAAAACTGTTAGTTACACCAATTCTTCTTGTGGATCGTAGTTTACTTATGACTCGGCGTACCGGGTAAATTACCCTTGTGGCAGTGGCCTCTCGGAGTTCATTGAATGATTAAACTCATCGTCACTTTTAACTTTGGTCAACACAAAAATTATTGGATTCACCTTAGTCTTGGTTGTCCTATGAACACCGTACCTAAAAAATTGCTCTATCTAACTTGCTAATTGATTTTAATTATGTTTATCTATTGGTTGCACACAGCTGGAGTGATGAGGTGGGGATATCAAGTCCCACCAGTTTCTATTTAGAAGTTGGGTCTGCTTATTATGAATTACTAAAGTTTAGCATCCACAATTACAGAAATTAAACAACCAATCACACAATTTAAAACAATTACACAAAGCACCCGGGTCGCTAATATGTTGCGTGTGATAGAAATACTTACAGTGTGCGTATTCCAATCTGCACAAAAAGTTAGCACAATTCAAAAAAGTCCGACTTCTTTTTATCCGTTTCACTCAACACACAAGCATATGCAAATAAATTTACTGGTCTTGGTCTTAGAAGTCGGATTTCTAAATCATAAAAAAAAATTATTGGGTAACAATTAAAATTGTTTCCCTATAATTTTTTTTTTTTGACTTAGAAAATTTTGGGTTTTTTTTGTGATTAACAAATTGATAAACAGTAAAATTTAAAAATTATTACACCACACACTCGTAAAACGAGGTGAAAATAAAATTAAAACTCTCCTCACAAAATAAAAAAAATTAAAATTTGCTTGATGTTTTGCAGGATCGTCCAATATCCTCGAGAAGTGTGTATTCTGCAAAATCAAACACAAAATGAGTGTAAAAAGAACTTAATAAAATAAAAATAAAAAAAAATTTGGAATTTTTTTTGAATTTTTTATAATTAGTGAAAATAAATCTTAAATTCAATTACACCGCAACCTTCCCCGGCAACAGCGCCAAAAACTTGATGCGGATTTAACTAACCTAAATAAATAGGTTAATTCAGCCCACTTGTAATCACCGCAAGTGCACGGTGCCTAACTGGTAGACAACGGCAAGTACGGGTCGATCCCACGAAGAAGGTGGATGCAATTGAAATTTTAGAATTTAATTAAACTAATTTAGAGAAAATGGGGTTACAACATTTTTAAAGCTAAACTAAAAATAAATTAAAAAATAAGAAAACTAAGAAAAATAAAAGATAGATGAAATGAGTTTTGTGGGCTTGGACTCACTAATGAGTTAGTAAAATTATTGAAATCTAAATTACTGAATTTAAACGAGAAGCTTTAGGGATGAGAATCCCTTGCTTACACCGAATATGTGATCGTTAAAATCCAATTAAACTTATATCATGTTTCTATCAAACATTAACAAATTATTTCAAGCAAATACGCTCTTACCAAGTATTAAGTGTCTTTTTAGGAAACACTTAATCAAAGTTTAAGCTTAATCTTTTTAGCACATGTTTTGAATATTAATAAAGAGTAATTCTAACTACCAAACATATCAAGTTTAATTTCTCGAACATGCAAGGTGAAAGCAATTTATCAAAATTCAGAAATAAATTGTAATTAACAATTAAGCACGCAATTCAGTAAAATAAATCAAAATAACTTATACAACCCATTTAGTTTGTCACAAACTCGGTGTGGTGGCACTAAGCAGATCAGCAGGTGCACAAATCCCGAGAAAAATGGTCCCAAAACGCTCTGTGGTGGCTCTTACAGATAGCTGGGGTGTGAATAGCCAAATAACCGAATTAACCAACAGTACTGCTACAGTACCCATCGTCGTCTCCAACGCGACAGCGCTGTCTCGCGGCCTCGTTCTCGCTCCTCGCGACCGTCCTCGACCTCCAAATGCTTCCAGAACCCGCGAAAGACGAGCAAAGGTGAGGAAACACCAAGAAAACAACAAAACAGAGAGAGAGCAGCGAGCGATGCTCCCCTGTTTTGGTGGCAGTCGCAGCAGTGGTTGTGCGCGTGGACGAGGTGCTCAGTGGTGGTTGGACGGTGGCAGAGAGACGGTAAGGACGCCTAGACGAAGAGATGCCGAGAGAGGGGAGGAAGACGGTCTGTGGCAAGGCGGAACAGAGCCGCGGTGCGGCTCTGTTTCGCGGCGTGGTTGAGGTGGCTCTGTCGCGGCGGTTTACTCTGTTCTGTTCGCCTTGTGATGGTGGCCGTGAGGGATGGGGACAGGGAGAGGGATAGTGCGGTGATGGTGGAAAGTTGACGTGAAACAGGGTTGTCACACCCCTGTTTCACGGTGGTGACGGTGGCGGTTGTGCTGTCTGGTGGTGGAGGTGGTGCTAGGGTGATGGTGGTGGCGAGGTGGTGATTGTTGAATGAGTGGTGATGGTGGATAGGTGGTGATGGTCACCTTGTGAGAATCACCTTTGAGAGAGGAGCTCCTTTGAGGAAATCTCCATTGAGGAAGAAGTTTTGATTTCTAATTCTCTTTTTTTCCCTTCTCTTCCTCCTCCCCTTTCTTACCCTATCATCTTTTATTTATAGAAAATTATTAAGATGAATAGGGATGAAATGAGTGAATGATTCATCAATGAGGGTAGGAGAAGGATTGGGCTTGGCATTGGGTTTGGGTTTAGGTTATGGATTGAGTTTAGGTTATGAATTAGGTTTTGGGTTTAGGTTATGAATTAGGTTTCTGGTTTAGGTTTGTGACTGCTTTATACCACCCTTGGAATTGACTAATTGTCGTTCCTTAACTTGTCGCTTTAATATGATTTCATCATTTACGCTCAAATTCCTACAAAGACATGAAAACGAATAATTACTATACAATGTAATAATTGAAACACTAACATGCATAAATTAAGGGATATATTATGTGAATATCAGGAAGCTGACACAATTTGAGCAGTGTTTAGGTGGAAGAGATGCACAAGTTCGAGATTGCTATTTGATCCTTCGGACAAGGAAAAAGAAGGAAGCTTAATGGTTTTAGGATTACACACACCTATTGTAGAGAAGAAGATATGAAGAGAAGAAAACCATGTTAGTGCAGTGTTGAATGCAGCGGTGGAAAGTTTAGGAGGAGATTCAAGTTGCCCGAGAATGCAAAAAGGTGAAGAAGCATGATGTTAAGGCGATCGATGCTAGTGTTTATGTTGTTCGGTTTGTTTGATACAAATGTTTTTGTTGTATGGTTTGTTTCAGTATTGTAAAATTTGTTTTGTGAAAATTTGTCTTCCGAAATCATTTAATAGAGAAAGCCTTTTTGTTTGTCTGAGAAATTGTCTTGAGTTTACTCATTAAATCTATTTCCCTGCCTACAACATCTCCCTCCTTGCATAGAATGACGAGCACTTTGCATTAGCTTAGGACATTGTTGCATTAAAGCTACTTAATTCGAGGAAGATAATGCTGATTGTATTTTCAATTTTGATTTCATGTCAAACAAGTAGAACCCTTGTGCGCGTGCAACCGCATGGGATTTGTAATTTTCCTTTGATCCCTCAACTTTTACACAATAGTTGTGACCATGTCAGTGAAAGTTTTTTTTGGTTACTAATCAAAATCTCATATCATAGATTTATCTTTCTTGTTCTTATTTATATCCATTCACTTTGTTTTGTTGCTAAAAAGCAAACAAGGTTTTTATGGGTCTCCGAATCATTCAAATGCATTTGGTAGGGTTTGAGTTATAGACTTGTGATACTATGTGCCAAAGGTTTTACCAACTAAACTACCACTCGTTCATTGGTCATGTTAAAATGTAAAAAAAACCATCTTTGTTTTAAATAGGGGTGGGCACGGTTCGGGATAGAAAGTATTTTTGGGTAGACCTGATTAGCCCCAGAATCGGGATAGAGTTATCCCATCTCCGTTCAAAATATTCACTGGCTAGGCCCAAGCCCAAGCCCAATATTTGTTCAATTAAGTTGGGCTGCCCATTGCCTAACCCAACCAAACCCTAGCTTTGCAAATGGGTTAGTTTATGCTTTTGTTTAGATGAAAATGGGTTGGGCTTTGTTACTTCTACAAATACTTGGGGTTTGGGATTAAAGTTGTGGAAACCAGTTTTGTCCCGATTCCAACCAGTCCAAGACCAGAATGAAAATGGGAGGAACCAGTTAGTCCCAATTTGAATGGGATCAGGTCGGGATTAGGATTCTTACCCCACCCCTAGTTTTAAAGTGATTTTCAATCTTTTATGCTCTTTTTTTTATTTAAAAAATAATTAGTGCAAGGAAGATTGAACTACGGGACGGGATGAACCTTATCTCTATCTCATCTTGTTTGCTCAGGATCGAGACGGGATAGACTTCATCCCTACCTCGTCCCATTCTAAACAGGTTCAAACGGAATTGACATATATTAAATTTTGGATTGAAAAATTAACATGCAATATTGAAATTTTTTAATTTACCAAACACACGACTATATAACTTTAAGCCGTTGATTATTATTTTCTAATTCCATTAGCTTTTACTCCTTTTTTTAGAACCACTATTGAAGATACCCATTTTTTTTGTACATTGCTAATGAAAATGATCAATAGGTTTGTCATTTAAAAACTATGAGGAGTACACATTGTTATTGTCAAAAGTTAGTAAAAAAAAAAGGAGAGTGTTTGACTTATATTCATTATCTAGGTCAGTAACATCGAAACTTGTTAGAATAAAATAACCATACCAATAAATAAAATAGTTATGTCAACAAATAGTTTCGTACTACATAGTTCATTAATAAATATTTAAAAAAAAATCGATTCAGGATAGGACATGATGAAGGGGATGAGCGAGATTGAAAATCTTCATCCCGATCTAAATCGCAACGGGATAAGATTGATCAATCTCGATAAAACCTGAAAAATCAAAAATGAAATCAAAATCATGGCAAGAGATTCTCACCCTTAATTCTTATCATCTTTTAGGTGGTTGTTATCGTCTTTCTTTTAGGAAAGAAGGGAAGGTCAATGCACAGTACCACTCTTCATGTTCTCTGCCGCACAAAACCTTCTTCTTAAACTTTTGGAACAATGGAAGAAACACAATCCTTTTAGCTCTGATTATTGTCTCTCCTTGCAAGTTTGATATGGTTATGTGTCCTACCACCTTATTAGTCTCATTCCATCTCATTTATTTATTAAATTTTCCGTCGTGAGTGGTTCTTTCAGCAAAAGTCTAGAGAGTCAGCCAGTCCAATACCATTTATCATCCTAAGAATACTGAAAATGATCCAATTTCTAGGATGATCTTACAAACAAAACATTGTTCTTCCAGATCTTACTAAAAACACAGCTTGATGTGAAATTGCATACATGAATCAAACATATTTAATTAAATTTAAAATTGATTTGTGACCAAATTGTGGACCATAATAATTGAAAGAGAGACGATCTCCTTTATGGTATAAAATCAAGGAAAGGGAAAGATAGGAACTCAAGTCTTTGAGAACCTTATGGATTAGTCGATTGTGTTGTGTGATCTGTGCATGGCTTTGTTTGGGAGTGAATAAGTCCCCTTTCCAAGTCCCAACCTTGCAAATTGCTTCTACTGTACCCCCCCCCCCCAGGGCGGCTACCCCACCCCTGACCTAACAGATTACGACTAATTGTTTCATATGGAACTAATTAACAAGCACACATCGAAGGAAAAAAAAAAAAAAAAGTGTGGCGCCATTCTTAATTTGTAGGTTTCCTTGGACATTAGCTACATTGGTTAATCACATAAAGGCACCACATGACTCTAATCTCGTTTTCTAGTGAAACTGCCACTTTCAAGCATGTTTCATAGATCAAAAATTATAGCCGGCCTAGGAAACCAACCTGATTTGCCAGCTTGGGAGGAAATAAAATTACATTTTTGCTCCTCCTCGAATAGGTGTTTTGAAGTTGTGTGTTTAAAGAAGATCGGCAAAAATGTAATTTTGCCCCTCGACGGAGAAACCAGGCCGATTTCCCAAGCCAGCTAGAAGGGTTGTTCATAGATTGGATTACACACGCCCCGCAAGGGTGAAAAGATGTGTTTAATGGTTCTGAGATCCAGTAAAATATATTTGTCTCTTATGCAAGACTTTAAAATTATAAAAATCTAGGCCTATTATTTTCTTGCTCTCTTATGCAAGACTTTGAGTCAAGTAAACGGTGATCAAGTCAACAAGGCAATTGCATTGTAGTTTCTTTGAAACATAAGAGATAGAGATGAGAAAGTTGTTCACACTTCACAGTCACTGTGATAGACAAAACCTTCAATTTGTAGGCCAATTTAGGAGTCAACTTCCGCGTTGTTGATTAGGAAAGACTTTTAACATAGACTTTGGGTCAATGAACACAAGGGTCCAAATCCATGACAGATGCTGGAAATCTGGATAGCAAACGCGTATCTGAAAAAAAAATGTAACAATCTATTTTTATAGCTCAAGAATATGAATTATTCATTCGCGGATTCTCAGTGTATAGAACAAGATGAAAGTGCAGATGACATTTTAATTAGGGTTTATCTTATTATACACAGGGCTGGGGAAAGCTATAAAAATGCCCTTAGTTATGATATATGTTATGATTAAACAAACTATTAATGACTTTAGACAATTATCATATTATATGATTCTTAGTCAAGGTTATTGGAAACATTGGTGGTCCAAAGGCTATGATCAATGTTTGAAGAGAGCTTCTACCTGTCGAGGAAGCCAGTGAGGAAATCAGCGAGGGAGGGAGAGAGGGAATGAGAGAACCGTTCATCTCCCTCGGGATGTGAGTCATCATTTTTCATGTACGCATCCTGAGAGAGATGGACGGTCCCCTCATTCTCTCACTCTCTCCCTCGCTGGCTTCCTCGACATTTAGAATTCCTGATGTTTGAAAAACAAGTACAATAAGAAAACAAAATACGGGACACTAATATGAGTCAAAGATTTACTTGGTTTTATAATGGGTTTTTTTTTTTTTTTTCGGAAAGTAATTTTTATAATGGGTTGATGTCCATAGACTCATTTTCAATCTATACATCCAAGATTTTTTTGGTTTTAGTATTTTTTTTTTCTTTTTTAATAAATTTTTTTTTTTGGTAAAGCCATAGGTATGATATATAAAACTAATCAAGGTTATAAACTTGTCGCCCTGTGACTGAAGCTAGGTTATGCACTTTCATATTGAGGTCTCTACAAATATAATTACAGTACCATAAAGGAAGCAAACGAAGCATGCGTCTAATATTGTTAATAATTGGACGCTAAACCCAGTTCATAGCAAAAGAAAATGAAGAATCATCATCTTAAAGAAGAAAAATGAGTGTCGTCAAGTCACCAAAAAGAAAATCAGTCTACCACCGCTGTGCTTCAATGAGAAGGTGATCTACTCACATTTTTTCTTTTTGATAAGTGTCTACTCACATATATTAGTGGCTATGATGAGAAGTACATTTATGTCAAATTGAGTAATTGCCCCACAACCATCTAACAAACAAACATGAACCATATACCATATTCCATTCTTCAACTTCTTATAGCTTCCTACATTAATTGGTATATAATTTACTTTCTCTTAATTAATCCTTACTTCTAAGTTCCTCTTACAAAACTCAACACACAAATCAACCAAAACACTGCAAGTTCTTCTTCCTCTTGAACAAACTTGATATTCAATTCTCCAAATATATACTTCTAATTGGATCACTTGTTTGTAAGGCAAAAGTGGTGAATATGGAAAAAAATTTAATCAAAAGCTCCAAATACAACTTTCTAGGCCTTCAAAGTGAACATTGAAATACACATTTCATTGCAAGCACATTATTAATAAAGAGAACAATAACATGTGCACTAAACAAAGGAAAAGATGTTATCTAAAAAAAGAGAATACAAGCAAAGATGAAATCCATCTAAAAAGAGATTGATCTTCACACCATAACTAGTTGTTGTTGTTGTTGAGCTCCAACTCTTATTTCTTCCTTCATCTTTCTAATAAATTCATCAAATTTCTTGTTCAATTCCTCTGTGCTCAACATCCCATGTCCTCCTTGTTCATCCATGAAAATCCCATTTTCTTCTTCTCCTTCATCGTATTTAACCATAGCTTCATTTTCATTTTCTTCTTCTTCTTCTTCTTCAAATTCTTCATTTGCGATCATAACCCAATTTTCTTCTTCTTCTTTTACTTCTTTATTTTTTGTGGAAATTTCATTTTTGATCTCTTCTTCATATTTTTGGTCTTCTTGGACAACATATTGCACTTCTACTTCCACATACTTCACCTCCCCCATCTCATTTTGGTGAATTTTCGACGAAGGAGAACCAATCAAACCAGAGTTGGTAGAAAGGAAAACTAGGATTCCATTACAAATCAAGAACAAATATTTTCTATCAAGAGCACAATCCACTAGATGGAATGGGAAGTTGTTGAAATATAGATTCATGGAATGGAGAAAAAGTGATGAGAACCATGAATACTGGGAGATGAGTATGGAGAAGATTGAAAGTGTGAGTATGAATTGAAGGGCCTTCTTGTATTTCATGAACAAATTCAGACTTTGGAGCTCTTGATGGTACAACACTTGATCCATGGTTTCCAAGTGATGAAGATGTAGATGAAGGTGGTGTTGGTGAGGAGAGCAAAGGAAGTTACGGGAGGTTTGGAAGAAGATGCAAGGAAGTTGATCTTAACTTTTGCCTATGAAGACATGTGAGATAAAGATGGCTTCTTTATATAGGAGTATGGATTTTGAAATTTGAAGTAACTTTACAAAAATACCATTGGATACATGACTTTTTATTTCATGTAGTCTTAATATTCAAAACTAGGCTAAGATAAAGGAGACTATGTAATTCATGTTTTAATATTTAAAAACATGTTTTAGTAGAAAAATAAATAAATAACTATAGTTTTAGCATCTCTAGTTTTTATCATTTAGGTAAAGGCTCCAACCTAAGATCTCAAACTACAGAGCCAAATTAGGCAACAACTAACTCTATATTAAAGAATCCAAAATACCCTCCAAAGTTTGTACTGTTCTTGATGTTTGGTATTATACATGTTACCTAGAATCAAGTTGGAAACTTCTTATAAATAATTTGGTTTCACTAATAATGCATAGTTATGAATCTATTTTGGTATAACGATTTCAAGATTAGGTCGGTCTAAGAGAATCCATTGATGTTTACTTCAGTGGAAGACGATGAAAGAAAATATTACATCCATAGACAACACATACTTCAAGCAAGGAAATTTTGAGTTCCGAAAACCTTACATCCATAGTTTTCTTACACAACATCTAATTCTATATATTAAAGAAACCAAAGTGCCCTCCAAAGTTTGCAGTGTACTTGATGTTTGGGCAAAAATGTTAGGAAACTATGTTTTGTAACTAGGACGATGTGGCGTAATTTTGAAAGAATGATGAAATTTTCAAGTGTTTATATATATCTCGATGTTGTAAAACACATTCCCTAATGCAGAACTTGGTTGCAAAACCTGATTCCCTAACCTCACGCGACATTTGAAAGGATTTTCGAAAATTTGTTTCGTGTAGCTTTGCAAGCAAGGAATTTTTGGGTCAGTGGATATGTCAATCTTCATATAGACAACATATTGTTCATAGCGGGAATTTATACTCTATTTCAATCGTCAGGCCTAGAAAACTATATTGGACATTAATTTCCTAACCAGATAAAATTGAAACAAAAAATTAAATTGGCTACTAATAATAATATTGACCAAAACATTTTCAGTGACTACAAATTGGTGAAAATGGCCAATTCTTCTAGTGCTAGTGCCCCAAAAGGTGCCTTTCCCAAAAGGGCATTCTTTGTAAACATAATTGAAAAGGGACAGAGAAGGGACAGAGACCTCAAAGTCACCCAAGACCCAACTAACCTTTTTAGACTTGTGTGTGAAGAAGAAGAAGATAATCAAAGTAACCCTTTGAAGGGGTTGGTTCTCTTCTAATTTCATGCCTTTGCTTTGATTGCACAAACTACTTTCTAGCTGTCATTATCCTTCAAAATATCAATGTTTTTTACCTATTTGAAGGGGACTTGCTTATCCTTGCATGAGATGGATATGAAACCATTCAAGTGGGAGGTCTAGATAGATTGTACTAAAACAAAGACATAACTTTCTTCATTTGTAGGGCTGAAAATAAAACAATTTAACCGACCAAATTGATTGGTTCGCTAGTTTTTCGGTTTTTAAGTGATTTTAATAGTAAAAATGAATTAATCGTATACATATATATATGTAAAAATAATATAACATGCTTAATTTAGTCGGTCGTTTCAATTTTATGTCAATTTTAGTAACAGTTTAGGTGGTCAGTTCAATTTTCGATTTATATAAATTTGAAATCCATATGGTGAGTTCAATTTCAGTTTAGTTTCTTATATATTTAGTTTGATTTCAAATTGAAAAAAATTTGAAACCGATAATAATTGATTCAGTTTTCAACCTTATTCATTTGGCATTTTTGTGCTTACTAATTGAACACCCTTTCTATGGCTCTATTCATAACCATGAGTTCATGACTACAACTTCTTCCTAGATCCATTCTAGAACTTTTTCTTCTACTCTTTTTTTAATGATCAAATTCGGATTAGATCGATACGAGTTTAAATACATGAAACTTGCATAAGAAATTAGAAATTAAATTACATACCAAGAATATGTTTTTAGGCACAATTCTAGACTATCTATGTATTGGAAAAGACGGTTTGAACTTTACCGCGTTTCACATCATTAATTCTTGTCCATCGATTAATTATTAAATATGCATTTAAGTTCATAACATTTGAACATGTCGGATCTGGAAATTACTAAAATCAAAGGTTACACCATACGCAAATGATTGGTTGTACATCAAATTCAATCTCGAACCAACCCGAAACATCAATAAACTTTGGTTTAGACCTGTTTATATAGAATAAGATCCAATTATTTTATTTTCACTTCGAAGTATTATAAACTAGGATCCAATTATTTGATTTCACTCCCAAGAATCTATTGCTCATTAATCACGTGTGGAAGAGTCACCTTCAAGACCTTGAAATCAAGATTAGTGATATCTTAAAGAAGATAATGATTTGGATAAGAATCGTAAATTCAAAAATAACTTTATATATATTAAAGCAAAGATATTTTTTATTGATAACTTTATACTTTAGCAGTCTTAGGGAGGCAAGAAAAAAAAACATGATTTGTAATAGATTTGGTGTAAAAGATGACTTTAAAGTGCTTAAAAATTGATGTATCGTTAACTGTCATTTTAAGTGTTGTGAAAGTGGAGGCTGGCTTAAAATTAGCTAGGTTACATCGTATTCAAAAGCTGGAATTAAGCACAGATTCCACTTGTGTCATCCAGTTTCTTACTAAAGCAAGGACTACAGCATGGGACTTAAGACAGATCATCAAGAGAATTATGCGCGTGCTGAGGTCACTTGAAGACTATAAACTCGAACATGTTTACAGAGAAACGAATATGATTGCTGATAAATTGGTGAGCTTAGATCCAAATACAGTGTTCATGGAAATTATTCCTAGTTCCTTTGTGCAAGATATGAAAGATATTATATATGAGGATAGAATAGGCACAGCTTATACTCGGATGTAACACATTATTTCTTTTATTTTTTAGGTTTGAGGATCCTAAATAACCCCCGCTCCCTTTCCAAAAAAAAAAGTGTTGTGAAAGTAAGTTTAACTTGATAGGTGAATTTTATGAGAGCAATTATATGGAAATAAGTAGAGATGGAAATGGCACAAAAATGATGTTAACTTTTCATCGGTTTACCAGAAAACGATTTACCAAGTTTTACCATTTTGATTAAATATAAAGGTTAAAGGATCCTTAAAACCCTGCTAGCTTTTCAAATGAAAAACAACAAAACATTGGACCGAGATATTTGGGCTCAGTCATATGAAAAGCCCAAGAGATATTTGGGATTCTAAGCCCAAGAATGACCTTCAGGTATAGTTTCATGTCTGCAACAGAGTCAGCTCGAAGGAGACCATGAAAAGTTGCTTACAGTGCTAATAATGATAGGATATATTATAGAAAGTAATTTTTATTTTACGAGAGTTTTGAGTAAGTGTGACTTGAACGATCCTTTGAGTGATACAGTTACCCTGAAAAATTGACATGACAAGGAAGCATATATGATGAGAAAAAAAAATATGAAAATGATTTTAAAAGTGAAAAATTCATTGTATAACTTCACAACATATATTACTCACTTCCTACATCCATCAAAATCAAATCATACTAAACCTAAATACGACAATCTCTCCATCAAAATCAAATCATACTAAACCTAAATACGACAATCTCTCAATCTCTTAATCGTAACGTATAACATGAGAAAAACTGGTTTTTTATGATCAAAATTGGTCAGGCCATAAGAAGGAACCCATAGCAAAAGACCTTTTCTCATCAAGGGAACCCTGAAAACCAATCCCATATTCTTTGAGTAACATGTCCACCCTCCATTCTTCCATTTTCTCATAATCATCCTTTTTGTACCTTGGGTAATGAAGGGGTATTTGGAACTCTGTAGGATTCATAGTACCTTTATTTGTGCCCTTAATTCCATTGGGGTACTTCATTGTGGTCGTCGATGCATGTTGGTCAGCACTCTTCGGGTACCATGGTGTGCACATAGAATGAACAAACCAACCCAAAGCCATATTAGAACTCTCTCAAAAGCTTTGAGGAAGCTTGAGCAAATAAAGAAGGAGGCTTTTGATTGAAGAAGGTTGAGCAAATAGGGCTAACACAGTGAATGTATTTATATGTGTGTGTGTTGAGATGCCTGGCTGTTTTTGTTGTATATTACAGCTTGCTAGGCCGAACTTGTAGATTTCAATTCAGTTTTGATTTGGTTTTTGACTGAATTTATTTTTGCTAATAGCACCACCACTCTTGGTGAAGTGAACACACCCATACAATAACACACTAGAAAATTAGAAATGCAGACACTGTTGTGTGTTCCTCTATTTATTTGCTCTAAACCATTGTGTGTGTTTCTCCTCTATTTGCTCCACCATCTTTTTTAATTTGCTTTGCTGAAAAGCTTCTACTTCTTAGAGGCCAAATATGGTTTTGGGGTGGCTTGTTCATTCTGTGTGTACATCATGGTACCTAAAAATTGAGGGGTATGCAAAGAGGTTTCCTGACGATGAAGGAGGAGAGACTAGTTGTAAGGGTAAGTGTCCAACAACTATGTTTCATATGCCCCTACATTACGTACCCAAGGTACAAGAAGGTAGATTATGAGAAAATAGAAGAATGGAGGGTGGACATGTTGCTCGAAGAATACGGTATTAGTTTTCAGGATACCCTTGATGAGAAGAGGAAATTTGCCATGGGTGCCTTCCTATGGCATGACCAAATCTGATCATTAACCATATATACTATTTTGTATGGCTCACGCATCCAGATTGTCGCGGTGTTTAGGTTTATTACGACTTGATAGCATGTAGTGGGAGTGATCTTTTTCCAGATCATTTAGGAAGAACTTAGGTGAGTTGGGCTAATAAGTCCAAGAAGTGTGGACATCTCCGCACAAGCCTCACTTCTGGTAGTAGTTCAAGTCTACTGCAACTGAGCCAGGTAGAAAACTTGCAAAACATTGCCAAAAATCGAACGATTATAGCATTTCCAATGGAAGACCCAAACCCAATATTTGTGCCATTTGGGGTTCACAAGAAGCTGACACTCCAACAAGTCCAAACCACAAGATCAGTGTTTTGAATGTGTTCACAAAAAAGTTATTTTTGTTCGACCATAGTTTTGAGTTAAGTGTGAATTGTAGAACAATCTTTTGAATGCATCAATGATACCTAAACATCTCAGACCAAAAAAATTCACTATAACTTTCATAATGTAACTCGCTACAAACCATCAATTGTACTAACATCACTACTACATACATTGAATCATATTAAACCTAAATACGATATTCTCCATAGAATTACGAGTAATATACGAAGAAGTATGTGTTGGCGATCAAAATTGGTCAGGCCATAAGAAGGCGCTCATGGCAAAAAACCTTTTCTCATCAAGGGTACCCTGAAAACCAATCCCATATGTTTGAGCAACATGTCCACCCTCCATTCTTCCATTTTCTCATAATCTACCTTCTTGTACCTTGGGTAATGAAGAGGCATTTGGAACTCTGTAGGACACATAGTACCCTTACAAGTTTCTCCTTCATTTATGCCCTTCGTTCCATTAATGTGGTGCTTCACCATTGATGTCGACACAGATTCATCATCATTTTTTGGGTGCCATGGTGTGCATACAGAATGAACAAACCACCCAAAAGCCATGTTAGGACTCTAAAAAGCTTTTGAGGAAGCTTCAAGGAGGAGGCTTTTGATTGAAGAAGAAGGTTGAGCAAATAGAGGTAACTCATTGAGTGTATTTATATGTGTGTTAGTGTTGACATGACTAGCTGTTTTTGTATATTACAGCTAGCTTTGCCGAACTTGTAGATTTCAACTCTGTTTTGATTTGGTTTTTTTTGACGTAATTTGCTTTTGCTAATATGACCCTGGAGGACTCTTCCATATGTCTTCACTTTCTAATAAAACTCAAAATGTATTCAACCATTTGTATTTTTTCTTTTTTGTCAATTCGTGATGAAAGAGTTGAGATCTATTATTGAATTGAAAAAAAAAAATTGTTGTTCCAAACAGCGTCCAAATTTATGGCCGAGACCAATGTTTTTATTTATTGAATTTCATGGTTAAATATATTCACAATTTGTGATCTACTAGACCATGTAAGACCTATGGAATGAGCACAACCAAACAGACTGCAAAATGCACATCTAGATGCCTATTTAACACTTTCGGTTTAGACGATCATCTGACTTGATGGCCAAGGTATATTCTGATATTCAGTAGCAAAAAAGAAGCAACAGAATAGAAATTAACAGAGCATCAGTATGTTACATTTGAGACACCATATAAAACCACACGATTGACATCTCGATACATAATTAACCCTATTGATTTAGACGCTCATCTAACTTGATGCGTAATTAACACTTTTTCCATCTTGTGCCTGGTTTTTTCAATTGTTCAGATATCATTGATGAGTTCGAACGATTGTTCTACTACTCATACTAACTCAAAAGCCTAGTCAAGTTAAAGATACCATATTCACTCCATGTAAATTGCACAAATTTTTTGGAGTCAGGGTTTTCCATCTAAAAATAGGCCTGAAATCTTCCTCTCTAATCATCGATGTTTGGCACTGTTTACAAGTTTTATTTCTACCTGGCTCTGTTGCAGTAGACTTGAACTATACCAGAACTGAGGCTTGTGCCGCGATGCACACAGATGCCCGTGTTTCTTCCCAATTGATCTGAATTTTGCAGAACTTTTTTTTAAATAATAATGTAACCTTTAAAACACAATGCATGCTTTAAAGTTTAATTTGATTATTGTTCATGATTCTTACAATAGAATTGGCAAAACTTTTTAAGATATCAATTTTGGAGGATTGTCATTCAACCGCGTCTACACTTGGAAAGAAAAATAGTACTAATGAGGAGAAGATGGGAAAGAGTTGGTTAATGCTTCTGGAAAAAAATCACTCTATAATAAGTTTCATAACAAACTCACCCCCCTACATGCTATCAATTGGACTAACATCACTACTACATACATCAAGACATTATAAACCTAAACACCGCGACAATATGAATGTGTGTATCATACGAAATAGTATGGTCAATGATCAAATTTGGTCAGGCCATAGGAAGGCACCCATGGCAAATTTCCTCTTCTCATCAAGGGTACCCTGAAAACTGATTCCATATTCCTTGAGCAACATGTCAACCTTCCACTCTTCCATCTTCTCATAATCAACCTTCTTGTACCTTGGGTAATGTAGGGGCATCTGAAACATTGTTGTAGGACACTTAGTCTCTCCTCCTTCATGATATAATGATCCTTCATCAGGGTACCTCTTCGCATACCCATCTTGTTTCGGGTACCATGGTGTGCACACTGAATGGACAACCCACTCCAAAACCATATTTGGACTCTAAAAGCTTTGATGGAAGAAGAAGCTTTTGAGCAAAGCAAATAAAGAAGATGGCGGAGCAAATAGAGGGAACTGTTTGTATTTATAATGTGTAGGGTCTTTCTGTATTTGTTATATTACAGCTAGGCCAGACTTTCTAATTTTGATTCTGTTTCTATTTGATTTTTTACCTCCTTTTTTCCTACTGAAACCAGCTTGGTCATGAAGTTAGATGATCGTCGAAATAGAAATTGTTAATTTTGCATCGAGATGTGAATCGTGCAGTTTTTTGAGATATTTCGAATATGCTTACTGATGCTCTGCTTGGTTGTGCTCATTCCATAGGATTTACATGGTCTGGTAGATTACAAATTGCATTACGGAATATTTTAAAAATTGCACATTCAACTTTTTGACATATGTTCCATATATAGTTCGCATTTGCAATCATAGTTACGTCGCCTTCAAGCATTCCTTTCCATCGATGATATTAGCAACCAGCAAAGTATCATTAGAGCTTCTGCCCGCATAGAGTTCTGTCATAACATCTAACCGTAAATGCTACAAGTTCAACTAACATCACTACTACCTACAACAAGTCATAGTAAACCTCAATACGACGTGATCTTGTTACGATACATACAACCTGCAAAACACTTGTGATGATCAAAATTGACTAGGCCACAATAAGGAGCCCATTGCAAATTTCCTTTTCTCGTCAAGGGTACCCTGAAAGCTAATACCATACTCTTTGAGCAACATGTCGACCTTCCACTCATCCATCTTCTCGTAATCTGCTTTCTTGTACCTTTGGGTAATGTAGGGGCATCTGAAACATTGTTGTAGGACTCTTATAACCCTTACAGTTCGTATCTTCTTCTTCTTTCTCATATGATGATCCTTCACTATGATACCAATTCTTCTTCATGGCACACAATGAAGCTCTTTGATTCATCAACAAGCTTACAAGCTTCAGCAAATGGCAATAATCTGAGCTAATAGAGGCAACACACACACTTGGTTGTATTTATAGTTGTTGTATAGTTGTGTGCTTTTCTTGTCTTAGCATGTTAGTATGTTACAGCTAGGCCAGGCTTTTTATTTTGAATTTATTTTCTACTCGACTATTTTATCGTTGGATTGGGACTGCCTTGGTTGTCAAGTTAAATAGCCACCTAAATCGAAGGTGTTAAGTACGCATCTAAATATGTATTGTGCAGTTTTGTTATACGATATCTTTGTATCTCTGATATGACTTCCTGGTACTATGTTTTGTTTTGTGCTCATCATAGGTTCTTACACTGTACATTTCAAATTGCATTATGAAAAATAAAAAATTGTGTGAAAAGGCAAACATGAATTAGGAAAACTTACAATACCCTTGAAAATAAAATACAGGGAAGAGAAGAAGAAAAACTCACTCTATGAGCTTCACAACATGTCTCACTAGTCACTCCCTACAAACTATGAACTGAATTAATGTCACTACATCATAAATAAAATTATACTAAACCTAGATATATATGACGATGATATTCATGATACAGTACGTATAACATATGAAAAACTGTGTCGAAGATCAAATTTGACCAGGCCATAAGAAAGCACCCATAGCAAATTTCCTCTTCTCATCAAGGGTACCCTGAAAACTCATACCATACTCTTTGAGCAGCCTTTCCACCTTCCACTCTTCCATCTTCTCATAATCTACCTTCTTGTACCTTGGGTATTGTAGGGGCATCTGAAACATTGTAAGACACCTAGCCTTACTAATTGTCTCTACCTTCATGACGCCCATTGAAGCTTTTTAGTGGAAAAAGCTTGAGCGAGTGAAAGAGTCTTTTGATTGGGGAAGCTTGGGCAAATAGAGGTAAAACAGTATGGCCTGTATATATAGTGTGTTAAGATGCCTTCCTGTTTTAATTATACTACAGATAGGCCAGATTGTTGATTTCAATTTGATATTTTTACTGTTAGTGACATTAAGACTGCGATGGTCATCGAAGTGGATGACCACCTAAATCATCGATGTTTATTAGGCATCGAGATATGTAGGGTGCGGTCTTGTACCCTTTTGTTGTATCCCATAATATGCTTCATGATGCTCTGTTTTGTTGTGTTCCTTAAGGACAGTTTTATAGATCATACTTTTATTGTCTTAATAGCCCTCAAAATGCATTATGGATAAATGAATGGTGAATCCAGAATTAAGCGTAACTGGTTTTAATATGAAATGAAAAATAAACAATTTTTTTTTTTTTTAACTGAAATCAAAACTATAAATTCGTGTCTTTCGCCCTATAAGGTCTTGTAGTCAACCGAAAAAAAATTGTAAATGTGGTAAAAAAAACTAGCAAATGTCTAAGGGCACTGATACAGGTCTTGATGTGTGGGCATTCATACTCAAATGCTTTTAAAACCGTAAGGTCTATATGAAAAGGGAGTTTGTGAACAGTAAAAGTTGAATTCTCTAAGGCCTCAATGAAAGCTCGACGCCTTTAAAACGTCATCTCTACTCTCTAACTATGAAAATCAACTCATAATAACTTAGTTATTGTATGCTTTTAAAGATCATCTTATCAATAGTCATTGATTAATCAAATTGTATCATTGATTAATTAAATTGTAATCTGTTTGAGAGCAATGTCACTAGGTGAAAGGATTAAGGACATTTTTGCAATCCTATCAACCAAGACAGAAGATAACAAATACAAGCAGACAATTCACATGGGGAACTCAGAAAATTGGATAATATATTGTCGAATCATGGTGATTGAGAAAGGCATGCAGTTGTACGAAGAACGTTCGATGTATCCAAGGTCAGGGTCAGAAATCGCTTATTACAAATAGTCCAATAAAAAAAACCACACACAAACAAAGGAGGCAGGGCAGCTAAAACTTGTATATCAACCATTAGAAATACTCTGCTTTCTATATGTCACAGTCTAATTAAACATCGTCGTTACTAGTTATACTATTAGTTATACTACGTACTAATAACAAGCCTTAATAACCAAAATACAGTAATATTAGTGGCATGAATAGACCATCTATTACATGATACAAGATGATATGCCATATGTGATATGGGATGATCATATAGAGTAATGGAATTGATGATGATCAAATTTGGTCAGGCCAGAGGAAGGCACCCATAGCAAATGACCTTTTCTCATCAAGGTTACCCTCAAAACTAATACCATATTCTTTGAGCAGCATGTCCACCCTCCATTCTTCCATATTCTCATAATCAACTTTTTGATACCTTGGGTAGTGAAGGGGCATCTGGAACTCTGTTGGACAAGTAGCCTTACAAGTAGTTTTTCCTTCATTTGTTCCCTTCATTCCATTGGGGTACTTCATCATCCTTGTCGATCCATACTCATTCTTTGTGAACCCGGTAACGTCATTTTTAGGGTATAATGCTGTGCACACAGAGTGAACAAGCCACCCTAAAGCCATGTTAGAACTGTAAAAGGCTTTGTTTGAAGAAGTTTTGAGTAAACATAGGCAATACATGCACCTGTTTATATAGTGTGTGTGAAACAACATTTAATTAATTAAGTGTGACTTACACGCCTTAGTTAATCATATTAAGCACCCTTGGTTGTATGATTTTTTTGATGAGCTGTTTGTTGTATTTCTTGAGGACACTTTGATCTATCTACTCCGTTAGATCAATCTCAAAATACGCATAGTGAAATCTCGAGAATCGTCTATAGAAGAGACCTTGATTAGGCTGTATTAATTAGGCTATGTTTGGGATGGAGCATTAAAATTTAGTTATCTTATTGTTTAAGAAATCTGGTTGCATTATATGGTTGTTGGAGTGCCAACATAAGCAATTGTAGATGGGAGTTAGCGATAGGTCGCTTTTGATATTTGTGAACCCTAAAGTCTGATTGCATTGTATACATATGTTGCGTCTGGTACACTTAATTCACCTTTGATGTGTAATTCAATTAAAATACACCCACCCAAACCTCATTAGTGGCTTTCCTAATATGATCACCATTAGGGTTTTTCACTACTATTGTTATCTTTCCCTAATAGATTAATTTTCTCTATTTTTGAATCTTCATCTTACATACTTGCATTACAAGAATCTCAAAGTCATCATATGGAGCAAATGACAATGGTTTCTAAAATTGTACCATGGGTTATAATTAGAAAGAATTAAATTCACATATGCCGCGTTTGTTAATGTATTCTTCAAGAATAGATTTGAGTACATCAGAGGATCGATCACCTTCAAAATTAATAATTAAGTGCTAATCATTTTGAAGTGTTTAGTTTAAGCTTGACTTGCCTTTTTCTTTCAACATTATTCATTTCATTAGTGCCTTAACGCGATAAAACTAAGTTCTTTACAAAAAAACTCTATTGTGATTTCAGTTTCAGTACTCAATGACATAGCAACACGTATACCATACAATTAAACATTGTGATATTCAATGCTATTGCGATGATGGCACTGAAGTTTTCACATCACTGAGTACAAAAATTGAGTCCCGGTTCTTTAATCAATCTACCAATAAATCAAGTGCATTATTGTACCTAATTGCCTTTTTGGTATTTCATTTAGGTTTTGAAATCTTGAGTGTGGTTTGTTCAGATGATGTTTTGGTTATAAGATAGCTTCTAATGATTGTTTATTTTAATATTATTGTCCTATAATGACAATATTGTTGCCTACATATTCTTCTTCTTCTAGTATCATTAGAAGCAATTAGGAGTTTCATGAAAACAAGTAATGTGTAGTGATCTTAGATTAGTAGCTTCATTAATTAACATAATAATGTCCAAATTTAATGTTCTACGGAACTGCTAGAGGTCTCCAAATTTCTTTTTCTTTTTTTTTCCCTGCAAATAATGTCCTTTTTTCATCGTCGAGAAATTAGCAGTTGGAAATTTTGATGGCTTATAAGGTTTCATGTCAAATATGTGATTTACCAGAACTCTACAATGGTGAAATGGAATATGAGGATAATTATGAATCAATCAAGTTATTGAATTGATTGAATGTACAGTTAGTTGGTACATGTTACACACTTCAATGAATAGTTAAGATTTATCCTCCATTAATGTCAACATATAAGGAATTGAAACCTTTCATTAAGTCCTTACCTTCAGCTTGTCTTGCTCATTTACAAGCCGAATGTCTTATAATTGAGGGTAAGTGCTATAATAAATGAATGTGATGAAGCCAATCCATTAGAAGTGTATACTTGTATTATGCATGGTGTAATGGTGATGGTGACAAAAAACCAATTATGTAACAAGGACGTTTAGTAATATTATCCATACTATAAATAAGTGGAACCTACACTGAAGCATGCATTTCAAATATTTGATTAAGTTCTAGCAAGTCCTAATCCCCTAAATAATATCAAGTGGCTGGTGGAATTCGAGTATGGTATTTGAGATAAGAGGGCATTGGAAAATGACCGATAACATCTACTATCAATCAAACACACTGGCATTCAAATGCTAAAATGATGGAGATTTTTTTTTTTTTTTTGGAAAGGCGAGTAGGGTTTTTATAGGATCCCTGAATCCACTAAAGATGCCATAAGCTGGGTTTAAACTCATGACCTAGTGGTACCATCCGTCAAACTCTAACCGTTGAGCTGTCATGCCATTGGCATAATGGAGATTTCATCTGTTTTTCATATGACTTTTTTTCCTTTTCAAATTGGTATGTCATCAAGGAGTATGCAGTTCTACCAGTTAAGCACACACCAGCAACATATGATTTGTATCTGAATGCAAAGCACTACTATTGTCATTTTATATTAACTAGTAGATCATCATGTCAAGTTGAACAAATCGGGACCTAAAATTGACAATATTTGCGAGGACCCAATGCAAGCATTTTAGCGGCATGTACTCAAGGCCAGCCACCAGCCCTACAAATTATGGATTGGCATTCTGAACTATACTATTGTCACTGATTGTTTTGAACTTTGGATTCTATTTATTCTCATTTGGTTGAATATTGGTTAGTAATCGATTTTGATTTTGGTTAGTAGGGCAAAAGTACTACAAAATAGGACATATATCTCTTCCAGGCTAATAGTAGCAACCCTCTATTTTTTATCTCAACTCTATTTAACGCACTTCATCCTGCCTTCGATAACTTGTTTCCCATCTTCATAAACGCATTCAACCCACTTTTAATATTCTCATTTTCAGTTTTAGTTAGTTATGGGAAAACTTATTTCAACACGAGTGGTTTGGAAAATAATTACATTGTCCCAAAAACAAGTAATTTATGTTATGAGAAAGTTATTATAAGTGGAATTACAATCTATTAGCTATCATATGAATTACTAAACCTTATCTCTCACCTGAAGAAGAAGACACATGCAGGAGATGGCGGGGTTGGAGTGGTCGGGGGCGATAGAGAGTAGAGAATAAGGGACAGATAGTACCACCACGGCACCATCGTCGTCCTCCTTATATCAAAGAGAATATCTAAGATCTCTGAGATCTCTTGCAGCTAGGGAAAGGCGGGGAAGGGAGGGGAGAAGGAGGCAGCCGAGATGGGTGTCGAGTGAGAATTTTTTCCCGGCTTTGGGTTTCTTCTTTGCTGCTGGGGTCTTCTCTGCCACGGCGGACTTCTCCACTGTGGGTTTCTTCTCTGCGGGTTGAGAGAATTTTTTTGTTGAATTGGTTGATAGAGAAAATTCAAATTTATATAGAGAGAGATAGGTAGTTGAAGGGGATTGGTTGAGTTGGTTTGACGCGGATCGGTGACGTGGTTTGGTTTAGCGCGTTGGATTGAGCTAAAGTTTTTGGGTGTTATTGACAGTTGAGATGAGGTTATATTTTTGTGTAAAAAAAAACAATTAGGAACGGTTTTTTGCCGTAGCTAATAATATAATCTTTGTACGCTTAACGGCGGTTTATTGTCGTAGCTAAATGTTTTTGTTTAATTTTTTTTAAATATCAATTAGCGACGATTTTGGGCCGTCGCTAATAAAAAAATCTTTGTAAGCTTAGTGACGGTTGTTTGCCGTAGCTAAATGTTTTTGTTTATAATTTAAAAAAAATCAATTAGCAACGGTTTTGGGCCGTCGCTAATAAAAATTTTTTTGTAAACGTAGCGATGATTTGTTTGCCGTAGCTAAATGTTTTTTTTTATATATTTTATTTGTAAAACTTAGCGACAGCTCATTTACCGTGGCTAAATAATTTTTGTATATATATATATATATATATATTTTTTTTTTTTCAAAAAATCCAGTAGCTATGGCATTCTACCGTTGCTAATAATTTTTATTTGTAAGCGACAGCACTTGTGCCATCGCTAAATGCATTTTTTTATATATTTTAAAAAAAAGACATTAGCTACCGTAGCTAATGAATTTTATTTGTAAAGCTTAGCGACGGCACAGCTAAATGTATTATACCGTAGTTAATAGATTTTATTTTTAAAGATTAGCGACATCTAAGATACCGTCGCTAATACAAGAATTAATGACAGTTTTAAGCCGTCGCAAAATATTTAGTGACGGATTTTTATAATTATGGGTTGAAACAGTATCAAAAGCATTAGCGACGGTTTTATGCCGTCGCAAAGCTTATAATTAGCGACATTATCAAAAAACCGTCGCTAGTTTCTGTAGCTATTAATATTTTTTTTTTGTAGTGCATATTTCATAAATTAATTTGTACATTCAAATCTTTATAAAATTATTACTATATTCTTTAAAATGTAAAAGGAAATAAATTTTTTTTTCAAATACTAAAATACTGCCAAATATTATTTCAAGTATTACACAGCAACTTCCAACAATCACAAGAACCAACATTTCATATTAATATAAATTTGGATAGGAGTCAAACTTAATTTATCAAAATAATAATAATAATAATAATAATAATAATAATAATAATAATAATAAAATTATTATTATTATTATCAAATCATCCTTTAATCTACATTGTACGTTTGTCATGATAATCTCGTCAGTAAAGCAAAGTTGGTTCAATCGCCCACCAAATCTAACAAGGCTCAAACAACATTAATCCCAATTCGACAGAATCCAAAGAGTTGGATCCAAGTTGTAACGTTCTACTAAGCCCACGCTTCATATGGTAAAACTCAATACCCATGAGGCTGAATCAGGCAAGTATCTGGTGGACCTCTTAAGACGGGCAGGCTAGCAACACACTGGTTCTAACTAGGAAACACGTTACAAAGTAAGTCGTGCATGAAAACTTCTTTGCATTGACAACACTCTAAAAGGAAAACTTTTCTCACAGATCTAGTAGCACAAGTTATGTAGGTAAACTCTTTTACATGAATGACTCCTAACTAAAAAAAGATTTTTAGCAAAATCTCTTTATCTAAACTACGCCATCAAATGTCTAACCAAACGAGGACTCTGACATTATAAATAAGACACAGAGTTTATGAAAAAATGTATGCTACAGAATCCGATTTACAGCTTTCCTCCGACCTTGTCTGACTTTTAGCAAAACTGGTTGAAAATAAACTTAGAAGAATTCTTGGACAAGATCAGTCATCAAAACATTGGCATAACTCACATATTTTAGGCCCAAAATGCTCATGTACAATCTAAAACACATGCCACTCTTACCTTTTTTTTTTTTTGTCAAACATGAAAATGTTTACTAAGGAAAGAAAATGAAACAACAGACAAAGATAAACATTCCTATATTAAGGAATGTCAAGACACCATGAAAGTGTCAAAACCTAAATCCCTAAACAAATTACAAATCGAACCCATCCTCCACAGCAATTCTCTAATCTCGATAAAGATAAAGTGTTATGATCTGTTAAAATACATGAGATCTTCATCATGAAAATTACATCAAAATGATTGGCAATCCACAATTTCAAAAAATTAGGGGTGGGGCAATTCAAACTCTAATGATTGTATTAGCAATGCATAACTACCAATAAAGAGTTCGGCTTGTTATTTGTTCAGGGACTTAGTTTTTGATACCTTCATAGTGCATTGGTATTCATTGATGAAAGAATGATTCCCTTTGTCATTTTTTTTAATTTTTAATAAACATATTTATGTTCAGTAAAAAAAAAATCATGACTACTAGGAGTGGGCACGGGACGGGATGGGAAAAACCTCATCCCAACCTCGTCCCATCCCAAACGGGTTCGGGACGGGATGGGATCAACGTGCTAAATGCAGATTTTGTAGTTCTTAAATAACATACTGAAAAATATCTGCTCATCACGCCGCGTTAGCTGTGCACTGGTTTGTAGCCCTTGACCAGTTGATGATGAGAGCACAACAGGCAGAGGAGGGCTGCATGACAAGGATATTAGAGTCACTGCCATTCAAATGAACAAAATAAATCAAAATCAGTTATGATTTCGGTACACTCGAAAAAGTGCAGAGCCTCACCCAGTGGGTGTTGCTGATGTGTCAACTGGGACAATAGAATTATCCACGCCCATTAGATCACCAAGTAAGTCAGGCACTGGAGCTGGAGGTGCAACAGCAGAAGGTGCTGGCTGCTTTGTTGCAGCATATTGAACAGGGCTCAAACCAGATGGTGTTGAAGTACTGCTTTCAGCAGCATGAGAAGGTGACTCAGAATATCCGGTTTCACTCCCATCTGGATACTCATCGTCTTCTGGTCTCTGTGCTGGGGTCTTTACTCGGCTTACAAATGCTTCAGCTGAATATCATGTCATCTCAATCATTCTTCATTTAGTTTGCTTCAAGGTCATTGAATAAATTGAATGTGTCTTATGTGTTTATGGTTATGTATTTCAATAAATACAAGGAATAATGATAGACTTTCTTGAGATGAAATCGTTCAGGTAGGTGCATCATGATGAATATTTTGAAGCAAGACCAATTTCATTCATTTTATTCATTAGATAGATTTTTAAACTTATTTGAAATATTAGTAATCAAATAAGAAACATATGGAGAAATAATTAGTAATCTAAAATAAATAATTAAATAAAAATATTAATAATTAATATTAATAAATTAGTTCGGGACGGGATTGACGGGATTGAAAATCTTCATCCCATCCCATCCCATTCTAGATCGGGACGGGACGGGATCGGGATAAAATTATTCAATCCCATTAAGACCCGAAAAATCGGAACGAGAACGGGATCGCGGGATGGGATGCCCACCCCTAATGACTACCAATAAAGGATGAGAACGTTTATTCCTCCATCCCAAAATCTAGCTATTGCCTCGGCCATCAAACCATCCAATCGATGTCTTATCCGTGGATAATTGTGAAGATGTGTGCTATATCAGTGATTCAGTGTCTCCTCCATGGATATACAAAATCAATTTTCGTAACATTGAAGATTTTCAGAACGAAAACTGTGTTTCATCAAGTTTTAGTTATGGTGACAAAATAATAATTTAAAATCTCGAAAATGGGCTTTGATGATGATGATGATGATGATGATGATGATGATGATGATATATATGCCTAATATTTGTTAGGTAGGCTCGAGAAATCTCAAGCTATTGGATCGAAAGTATTTTTAGCTCCAAAAATGACTAAATGTAACACCAACCAGTCAAATATTACCCAAAAAATCTAAAATCCCAATGTTCTTTTCTATTTAACCAAAAACAAACACTCTTCTCTATATCAGAAACAGCACCTCAGCTTAATTAGCTAGTTGAGCCCCCTCTCTAATCTTCGCTATTTTTACGCAGTTCTTCTCTATTTCATCTTTAAAATCTAAGAGTTTTTTCGGGTGATGAAGGTAAAATACGATGTGTGTGTTATTGTTTCTTTCATATTTTCTTCACATTTATATATTTGTGTATATATTTGCTGTTTAGTTGGTCAGTGTTGCATGAGAACATTTATAAATAGACCATCTACTAATGATAATGAAGGGCCTTTTTTCATTTATAGTTTTATTTATTTATTTATGTATTATCATTGTCTTCTCACTTTTAATTTTAACAATGTTTCTTAATTTATATTTTTTGATTTATATATTAGGCTTTTCAATTAATATTAGACTAATCGATATCATATATAGGATTAGTGCTTGTATAATTAAGGTAGAAGTACCAATGTTTCAAGATTATCCTTATATTTCAAAATGACATGAATAGTTTCTCGTAAGGTTAAAGTACATTAATACAGTTTTTATTTATCGCGTTCCGGGTGGGTAAATTGATGAAATAAACTTGCTATATTGGGTTGGTCAAGAAATCCATATGGTGTTGTTTCAATTAATTGATTTAGTATATGCATGTCGAATTAACTTTTCCAATGAAAGTTAAAAATCGTTGGTGGGTTGTATTACAACATATGGTATTCGAACTACATGTTTGCTAACAAATTTAATTATATTTAATTTACAATAGTAGCTTAATTTTTTTTTTTTTAATCTTATACAGAAGAATATTTCAACACGGATGGTTTGGAAAAATAATTGTCATTCTCACATATTCCTTCTTATGGCTAGCAATGTCATGATATTGAATCAAGTTGAGGAATGAGTCACTTTTTTCCAATAACATTTGAGGATGTGCATTTCATAAACCAATATCTACAATTTATCAAATATCATTGTTGTGTACATAGCTTATATATTTAAGAATGTTGTTATGAGTTCAGAAAATAGAATTTTGTAAATGTTAGCCATTGGCTATCACAAGTCATAATAATATAAATCCGAAAATGTTCAATCATAAATTAATTTGTCTATTCAAACCTTATTAAAAAAATTTAAATTAATGTTAAATATGATAATTTTATTTCAAGTTTCAACTCAAATTTCAAAAGATAATCCTACATTAGCAACTTCCAACAATCACAATGAACTAACATTTCATATTAATATAAATTTGGAGCTCAATCAAACTTAGTTCATTAGATAAATAAATAAAAGATCGAATCAGATGTCACTATGTCATAATCAATTAAGCGACAGTTCAACACAAATTTGTGCGCACAATCACAATTCCAAAATGTCTTTGCAGACTCACTAATTTGTAGCAGCACCTCTGCTGATAACTTGATATTTTAATTGTGTGACTATCAAGTATAACAAAGAATCTGATCACCTGCATAGACAGAAATTAATCAATAAGAGATTCACAATAGGGAAACCAATTGCAAGAAAATCAACTCACTGAAAAATTATCGAACAAACCATTTAAATAATTACATTCACGCGCAAAACAAAATTGAGAATAACAGGAAATAATACAGAGTACTAAACTAACAGGACAGTAATAGATCATTCAATACTCACAAATGGAGATAGGAAACCATAAACAGAACAAAGTGATCAGATCACAATTAAATTAAATTAAAACTTGATTTGACAAAGTTTTAATACTCAATTAAATTATCTTGTAAATTTGATTACACAGATTAGTCTGAAGTCCATTCTCATCGAAATGTAAGCCTGATTTAAACCCACACACAAGTCATCAAAATTTCAGCTGATCATGCAAGGATCAGAAACAATGAAACATCATCAAAGTTATTAGCAAATAAAAAAAATTATAACCCCATAAAATATACACAAAGGCATGTTGCGCATGCAAGGGCCTTGTACTATTAGTTGGCGTTTACAATGGCTTATGGATTTGATATTTATTGCTTAGATTAAACACACAAATTGTAATCTTTCTCTTTGTTTAGACCTTAATTCGGGGAAGAATGAGCTCTGGTCAGTTTACTTTGTTTTAAAAGTATGTCAGCAATTCAAGCATGTTTGGTATCGTACAATGTGTCTATAGAAGCGAGTTGTGATTGAATCAAACATAGGAAAGAAAAGTACCATGTTTGTAGATGCATCGTCGATTCCAGAGGAGTGTGCAACAAGGCCACCTGCGGCTGAAAATCTTGCTCCTACAACTACATATTATAGTTATTAGAGACCTCTACTGGATGAGGTGACTGGGGAAGAGCAAAACTCGATTTTGATCTTGATCCCAACTCTGTAATAGCTCCACTAGATGAATCCAATAAGGCTTCTTTGACCATAGCTGCCAAGGCAGGACAAACTAAATTTGTGGAGAAGCTTATACAATTGTTGCCACCAGAGGCTTTTAGGCCGTAGACCTGTTGGTTATATTGTTCTTCACTACATGAATGCAACTGGGAACATGAAGTTTTCAGAGATATTTGTGAAAAAGTGCCCAGAGATAACACAGATGCGAAGCTATGAGTCCGAAAAGGAAGAGACTCCCTCCATATTTCAGCTAGCTATGTTAGTGAGGGCTTAATTTGATATCTAATGGCAGCCCTTGAAGGGCAAAGCAGGTGCTTCTCTTCTCAACTATACAATTGATGCCAATCTTTATGATAATTAATCACCTAGAAGCGATGGCAAATTGAGCGTGCACTGTGAATTCAAGTTGGCAGATAGGAACTGTAAGCATGAAGTTTTTTTTTTTTTAATTTAATTTTTTTACTTTTGTTGTAGATGTAGCATTGCATCTAGTCCAGCTATATCCTGATATGGCAACAACTAGAAACTATTCAGAGAGGGCTGCCATAAGTGAATTGGCCGCTAAGTATTGGCCATCCATTATGCATGATGAGGAATGCCTTAGGCAACATCATCTATTCTAGTCAGTACTTGGGGTCACTTCAGCCTGGCCAAGAAGCTTATATAAAGCATAGACAAAGTTGAAGTACTGAATATTTGTTGAAAGATTTGTTTATGTTGCAGTGTTCAGAAAGACGGAAGGAGTATTCCTAAATGCGCGCTTTTGAGTGACATGTCCAAAACTGAAGATCTAATTCGGGGATCTAGTTTGCTAGCTTCGAAGCGTGGAAATGTTGAGCTAATAAAATCACTCATGGATATTGATGCAATGCAACATTGACCTATTACACTAGCAGGAAACTATTATATGATTCACGTTGCAGTAGAACATAGACATTTTTTTTTTCATAGACAATTTTTTTTTTCAATTACCTAAAAGATATAGGATTTATGAATGAATGTGGCATTCGTGTTGAATCTTCCAACAAAGAAAACGTATTGCATATTGCATCAAAATTGGTACCACCTTGTAAACTTGAAGCCATATCTGGTGCAGCCTTACAAGTACAGCATGAACTCCAATGGTATAAGGTGATGTACCCTTTGTGACTTTTACTTCCAGCATGTTGTAAGACCTAAATGTGCAGGTTTGGCTTTTTATTTCAATAAAAGGGAAAAAAAATGGCTACATTTAACTAGAAAAATAACTCTAAATTTCCTTAGTCTCTTTTTATTATTTTCTTCATGGAAAGGAGGGATGGGTATGAGGGCTTCGGGTAATAAAAATGTTGTTAACAGGGGTATGATTAATGAGAAAAGATCGACTCACTAAAAACAGTACTCATCATCTGATAGTCCGGTCCAATTGTGTTGGAAGTGGAAAAGATTGTACAACCTAAATTCAAGATGATGAAAAATGAAAAGGTCAAAGTTCCTAGAGAAATGTAAAGCAACATAAAAAATTAAGAGCAGAAGGAGAGAAATGGATGAAAGATATGGCAGCAGCATCCATGCTAGTAGCCGCGCTCATGGCATCTGTGGTATTTACAACACTGGTGATAAAGGCAAACCAATTTTCCTAGCTACCACATCTTATATGATTTTTGTAGTGTCAAATGCATTGCAGTTCTAATAATACTAACATCTCGATATGTTGAAGAAGACTTTCTCAAGCCTTTGCCTCAGAAGTTGATAATCGCTATCCATGCTCTTCTTTGCCATAGCTACTATGACTATAGCATTCGGTGCCACTTACTTCATCATGCTTGGAAGTCACCTAACATGGGAGACTTCAATTTCCCCTTTTGATTGAAATGATTGAATCCACATATAGATCTTTGGCCTGTAATTCAACCTTCAATAGTTTAAGAGTGTGTTTCTAACTATTGAGCTCGAATTCACACTTTTGATGAAATATTAAATCTGTTGTTTAAGAAAAATTGTCGCTCAATATGAATATGATTTAGTCATTGTTGAGGATAAAAAATGTGAATGAGACTCCTTGAACTAGCCTACGGACATATTGTTGCTTCTGTGCAGCACAAAACTTCAGACCAAGATAGGCTCTCGGGAAGAAACTCGTGTGTCTAAGCCAAAACTAACTTCCTTAATAAGTCGTAACATATAAAGAGCGTACTGTGTGATCGGGAGAAGTCCCCTGAGGCCTGCCCTCGTTACCAAGAGTTCTGAAATTACCATATTCTTAAAGCTTGTTGGCTGTGTTTTTCTGGATAGTATTGTCAAGCCTAGTCCCTCTCTGGCATGTTTTATGTTTATTAACTCATTTGTAGATTTTAAGCGTTGTCTTGATTTTAAGCTCATTTGTAAACTTGATTAGTAAAATATGTGATGCAAATCATGTGCGCCATGTTGAATGATTGGGGTAATTAGCTCGCAATTATAGTTCAAACTGTGGTTGTGTTATTGCATACAAGTGACCGTACGCCCTCCCAAGTTATACTGTTTCACAAACCATGGATCATATTCCAAGCTAATCCACAATGACGTCTCATCAGTCAAATTCGATTCTATCACTCCATGAAGTTCTTGAGGACTCAGTTACCTCAGTCTGGGGAAACATGGATTTCCGGAAGAAAAATGTATATTTTGAAAACTATAATTAGAATATTTCTTGCAACTTGAAAGCCTTCTAGAATGAAAACGGATTTGTCACAAATGTAGCAAAAATTAAGATTTTAAAACCTGCCTGATTTTTTGCATGTATGCAAAACAGCAATTTTTTCTGAAAGACAAGACTTCAAGAGTAGAACATCAAAGCTTGTTTGGTAGTAGGAATGGAAAGCAAGTTCCCACATAAGCATTTTGAAGATCAGATCAAAAGTTTCCTTTGATGGCAAATCATTTCGATGAGGCAAGCAGATTTTTTTTTTTTTTTTTTTGGAAAAATGAGCGGGGTTATTTAGGATCCCCGAACCTTAGAAATGAAAAAAGAGGATGATAAAGATTACATTCACTCGTTACAGCATCCACAGGACAAAAAACTTGCTTCAAATCTTCAACTAAGAACCTAATTATTTCTATAATCACTGTCTCCAAGTTTTGGAGTAACCCTGCAAAGTGTTCTACTACTAAAGTAGTTGCATGATAGACCTGCCATAACTTTTCTTCCTCATAAGTACCAATCAATCCTTTAATCACTCTCATGACGTGATTTATACCTAATGGGGGCCCCAGGATGTACGAGAAGTCGTCGTAATGATACGAACCACAATGAATCCTGATATAAAAACCATTGAATGCTAGCACTAATCTAGCATCCATACAAGGTTCTAATAAGCATTTGCATTCTACTTATATTATCATCATCAGTTACTTGAATTTAGGATTTGTCTTCTTGCTTCGAGAAGACCTTCGAGGAACATCTGCCGTGGGAGTTTGTATTGTGGTAACCTCACGTACTTTTTCACTAGTGTTTTGCCCCACCTTTGTTGCTTCCTCTTCAAGTGAAGTTTGAATTTCAGCGACCACTGCCTTCATGCCTATTCGTGCAATTTCTGACTGCACAGCCTTAACGTTTTGGGGTGTTAGGCAAGCCATGAGCGTTGTGGGATCTTCCCCCAGTCCTCCGAAACCAGCAATCGCGCAAAGCACCTCCACTACTTGCATTGGGTTTTCCTCTGAGCTAGATATGGGGGTAGACAGACCTGGCTCTGCTGCTACTTCAGCGTATGAATCCGCAGCCTGAATTGCCGTTTCAATCCCATTGGGTGAGTAACCTGCATCCCTACAATCATCCCTAAATTCTTTGAATTGTTGCTCCTTAACAACAGCAGCCAAATTTTGCTGCTCCTTAGACGTATCAACAACATCTAATTCTAAACTAGTCGTTCCAACTTGGGCAACGATTTGATTTCTATTCTCAATCAAACTGCTATTATTTTTTTGGAGGTGTCGCACATTCTAAATTCGCCTTGCCCGTAAGAACCTACGTATACCCCGCCTCAAGTAGGCATTCCTCCGTAGAATCTGGACCTTGCTCGACAATTGCATGTTCCTGCTGCTCACTCTCCCCGACGTCAAAAGGTTCTGAAAGCGACTCAAATTTGTTGGACAAAAACCACCTTAACTGGATCCATGGCCTCCGGCCTCTTCTCCCCAACTCCCTCATTAATTTCCACTCCCTGGCTATTCTTGGCACCACTCGAACCCACTGAGGGGTTAGGATGTTTTGCCTTATTGAGAATGGGTACATATTGCTGCTTGATAGTGTGAGACTCAAACTTTGGCCTGGCCACCTTTTCTGCTTTGCCTAAATCAACGGTTTTCCCTCCGCCCTTAAGACCTAACTTTTTCCTACAAGCCTCCTCGTGGTGCCCTATCAATGAACAGAAGTCACAGTATTTGAAACTTGGATATTCTAACTTCTGCCAGAAACCCCTATTATTGGCCCTGTCAATCCACACTCTAGATGGTAAATTCTCCGCCAAAGTCATCTCCACGCAAACACGAGCAAAGCCCAGGCGTGACAGACATCGAGTATGATCATCCATCCGCAAAAAATCACCAAATGATTACACAATTGCTTTTTAAATAGGAGGGTGAAATAAATGCAAAATTAAGTTAGGTAACTCTATCCATAAAAGCACTGAGATTGGATCTTCCTTCAAACTGAAACCATCATGCCAACGGAAAGCCTTAAAACGAACACCCCGAATCAGAAAAGAATCCCTTGACAGAACTTTCTTTGCTTCCACCGCCGATTGAAGTCGGACCAAAACGTGTCGTTGGTTGATTAAGCCAAGCGAAAAATAGCCCAAAATACCCCAAGTTCTGTGGATCGAATCTCGAATGTCTACCAAGGTAGGTCGGTAACTGGAGAATTTTAGAACAATCGCATGTTTTTCCATGAAATCTTCTCCCTGTACTTCATCCGTTGCCGTGATGCTAATGGCTGGTGCTCCCTCCTTGCGGAAATGAGTTCCTTCGACCGGGGTCTCCGCAGTATCGGCAACCAAGATTTTCCCCAAAATCTGGGCGAAGGAGGGCTTAGGAGTAGCCACTGCTTCCCCATATCCAGGACCCGAGGGGTGAAAGTCGGCTGTGAGCCCTGACATTACAACAAGATTGTGAAAGCGGCTGTGTTGAAACAGACCCCCTGCAGATTGATCAAAACCGTGATAGAACCTTCACACAATAAAAAGGAACCGCCCACCACTCAAGAAAACAAGCCCTGCTGTAGCAGCAGTGGACTGTCGAGGTGTGACGTAGTGGTGACGATGAAAGCGTGGCGGCGTCTTGCAGTGCAGCGCATGAGGCAAGCAGATTAGCTAGATAGTGTATGCTACTCATGCCTCATGAATCCAATGTTCATTTTTGCTCGTGTTTGTGACATATTTACCACCAAACATTCTCACTACCAGTCAGTCAAATATTTGTTCTATTAATTCAACTCAATTTAGCTAGCTAGACTTCTCTTTAGAGAGAACAGAGGCACCAAGCCACCAACAACTGAAGGGGCAGCCGCGTATGTTCCCTATTCAAAAGTGACTTGATCCTGATTTTAAATTAGATTTTTTTAAATGATTTGTTCGGCATAAAAGATGCAATGTAAATAATTGTACTGAAATATTATTGTATTGTTATTAAGAGTTTGAAACAGATGAAAAAAGGGGTTTGGCCGATCAGTGTTTGGTGATGTGGTGCTTGGAGTTGTGTGAGAAATAGATGATCGACGGCGAGAAGTGAGGGGCTGGACGGTGATGCATGTGTATGTGTCTGCCCAGCTTGCGTCGATCTGTGGCGAGGAGGAAGAAGCCCCAGACGTTGTCTTTGTCCGAGCTCGCGGCGAGTTTGAGCAGGCGGTGGTGTGAAGGGGGCGACATTCGTGATCAACACAATTGACAGGGTTTGATTCCGACGAGATCGATTGGTCTGACCTATCAGAGATCGATTGTTGGCAAGTCTAACTTTCGTGTTCTATTGTTGATTGATTGGCAGGTTTGACGTTCGTAGCCAGAGATCAATTGTTCAATTGCTTGATTATTGATGATCAACGAGGTCAATTGTTCTGAGATTGATGTTGAATCTGATGTTCTGAGATTGATGTTGATGATGTTCTGATGATGCTCAACAATGATGTTCTGATAATATGTTCTGAGATGTTGATGATCTTTGTTGATCTCAATGGTGATGGACGATGATCTGATGATGATCGTTTTGTTTGAAGAAGACAATTTAAAACGATTACAATCTGAACGCTAGCAAATGAGAAGATGGACGTTTGCTGTTGTTCTCCCATCGTGCAAGTTGGTGATGGCAACTTGATTTTGGAGATGAATTTGAGATTGTGATTGGTGTTCGATAAGTTTGTTTGCGAAAGTGGTGGCAAATGAGGTTGTGGCTCGTAATGTGATCTGTTATGATGTTGTTGAATTGATTGAGATGGGTTATTACTATTGTCTTTCCTTCTTCAAATTTTTAGGTCAGCTAAGAACCTTACTCTGATACCATATAAAGAATTGTATTGAAATATTATTGTATCGTTGTTAAGAATTTGAAACAGACGTAAAGGCAACGTAGCTCAAGATGTGTGCTGTAAAGGCCGAGGGGAGACTTTGTAATGTAAATTAAAATTTTGGCCCTTCAATGTAACTGATTCGCAGTAATAAATCTCAATTAGCTATAAACCAATGTAAAAATAAATCAATAAAAATAGTAAGAAATTGGATTTAAAAATTTTCAATTGAAAAACCTCGGCCTCACGTTATGGATTATATCACTGCGCGTTTGGGTCTATCACAAGCTATTAAAGCTTACAGCTCTCTTGGAATTGTCTCCTTGTATGATTTCATCCATAAAAATAAGTATCTTCATCTCACAAATTTTCACTTCTCAATCAACCCCATTTTAGATTTTTCATGATCAACTCTGTTTCTTCAAGTGAAATCTGAATTTTCCTGCCAACCCCATTGAAATGGCTAAATGTGTTAGTAATTGTTCTTCATCCACCAAGTTTTCATCACCTTCTTCATTCAAGCATGTAACCCAATTACCCAGAACAGCAATTCTACTTAAAAGAAGAAATTCCACCTTGGTTTCTCATGGGAATCCAAGATTATTCCAACTCAAAATGCAATTTGATGAGCTCAAATCCTCCAATGGGTATCCACTAAATGCTGTTTCAGTACAACATGGTGAGAATTCTCACTCCCCCTTTTTTTTTTCTCTTGTTGAGTTCATGATTATTAGTGATCTTTCTAAAATTGGGCTGTCTTGCTTTTGTGTATATTTGATTGATTTTTATCTTTTTGATACAATATGTTGGTGTTCTCATTTTGGCGATTATTTCATGATTGCTTGATACAATTATGTTTTTCTTACTTTGTGCATTTTTAGATTCTTATCTGTTTGAGATACTTTATTCTTGCTTGATCATCTCTTCTTTCCCAAATGAGATACCCTTTTTACTTGAATGGTGTCTCCTTAGTTTATTCCTCCTTGGGTTCTGACTAATCACTTTATTATTTCTTGATGGGTGCTTTCATGTCTTATTTCTCATCTTGTAATATGAATTTGATATTTCGAGTAGGTTTAGCTGGAAATGACCCTATTGAAACTAAAGATGGAGCAATTCAAATCTCAAAAGAAGAAACTGCAGAGTCTGGTATTAGTATTACGGTCGTGGGAGCATCCGGGGACCTTGCGAAGAAGAAGATTTTTCCGGCTCTTTTTGCTCTTTATTATGAAGGTTGTCTACCCAAGGTTTGATCCGTGTTTCTTCATAATTTCAATACATTGATATGAATGTACATTGAGAATTTTGTGATCACAATTGCATGAATTTGTTGCTACAGAATTTTACAATTTTTGGTTATGCTCGAAGTAAAATGACTGATGATGAACTGAGAAACATGATTAGCAGAACCTTGACTTGCCGAATCGATAGGAGGTATATTTTGGTGTGGAACATTCTCTCATTTCCAAGACATTTATTCTAGTTATAGCTTCTCTATGATTACATTGTCTTGGTTGGATTCACAGGGAAAACTGTAGTCTTCAGATGGAACAATTCTTGCAAAGATGTTTCTATCATTCAGGTCAGTATGACTCCGAGGAGAATTTTGCAGAATTGGACATCAAACTGAAAGAGAAAGAGGTAATGCATTTAATTGCTCTATACATTTATGAATTCGTGTTTATATTTCAGGATTGTTTATTCTTTCATTTGCCTTTTTTTATGTCAAAGAAATAGATTAAAGGAGTTGTGAACTGCTATGTACTATTAAACTTTAATCGCCCATTTCATGCATTCTTCGTCTATGCAGTTTTGATGGGTAATTCAAATTACAAATGAAATGGAGTAAAATATGTATTCTATGCATAGCACTTTGTACTAACTTGATGAATCCATTCATCTAGTTTGGTAGAATGCCCAATAGGTTATTCTACCTATCAATTCCTCCAAATATATTTGTGGACGTTGTACGATGTGCCAGTCGCGGTGCTTCTTCATCAAATGGGTGGACCAGAGTTATTGTGGAAAAGCCATTTGGTCGCGACTCAGAATCATCTAGGGTGCTGACATCCAATTTAAAACAATATCTTAGTGAAGACCAAATTTTCAGGTGAAAGGTTGATATGATTATTACTAGAATTATAAATTTGAACAACAAAAGTGAATCAGTTTAGGTATGCTTGTTCTTGTACAGGATTGATCATTACTTGGGAAAAGAACTTGTTGAGAACCTCTCTGTGCTACGCTTTTCAAATCTTATTTTCGAGCCTTTATGGTCTAGAAACTACATAAGAAATGTACAGTTCATATTCTCTGAAGATTTTGGAACAGAGGGCCGAGGCGGGTCAGTTTTAGATGTATTCCTCTAAAATTTTCATAATATATGAACATTCGTTCAAGAGCGGGAGTGATAATTTGTATTTCTCATTTCAGATACTTCGACAACTATGGAATCATCAGAGATATTATGCAAAATCATCTTCTTCAAATACTAGCTCTATTTGCAATGGAAACACCAGTCAGTTTAGATGCCGAGGACATTAGAAACGAAAAGGTCTTGAACATGAATTCTTAGATGAGGTAGCATGCATATCAGCTTGTACTATTTAAGCTTCTCAAGTTTGATTCAAACTTTGCTCAGGTAAAGGTTTTGCGATCAATGAGGCGGCCAACAATTGACGATCTAACGGTAGGGCAATATAAAGGTCATACTAAAGGTGGCAAGTCCTACCCTGCTTACACAGATGACCCAACTGTGCCTAAGGGAAGCCTCACTCCAACCTTTGCTGCACTAGCTCTATTCATTGATAATGCACGCTGGGATGGAGTTCCTTTTTTGATGAAAGCAGGCAAAGCTCTCCATACTAAGGGGTGAGCGAGATGATTTTCTTTCATTTCTAAGATACCCTGGACATATAAGGATACGACTATTAACAAAACACAATAACTCATCAAGATATATGAGATAATATGTTAGTACAATATGCATCAGAAGCAATTCAGAGGGTAATACAAGTATCCGGTACCATTGTTCATATTGTATTGTGTTGACGTCAAATTAGTTACCCACCGAAATTTCCAAGTGACATGACATAATTCCATTCTTGTTGCACTGTTGCAATAAAATTTGCAGGGCAGAGATCAGAGTACAGTTCAGGCATGTTCCAGGGAACTTGTACAAAACAAGTTTTGGAGCTGATTTGGATAAAGCTACCAATGAGCTTGTGATCCGTGTCCAACCTGATGAAGCTATATACCTTAGGATCAACAACAAAGTTCCAGGCCTTGGTATGAGATTGGATCGCAGTGACTTGAATCTGCTTTATAAATCAAGGTAAGGAATTCAATTTATAATTATCTTCTGACAATATTGCTGTGTGAATGCTGATATAAGGCAAATTAGTTCATGGTCATCCAGCTTAGCTAGTGATGAGATGGATTAACGATCAGACTCTAACTTTCTTGTTTAGGATTCTTTGCTACACTCTTGACATCACTATTTCTATACTCAAGACATCATAGGTTCCTTCAACAAATAAATGAGACATTGAATCCTTCTACTGTATCAAAAAACACAAGTAAAATGTAGTTCTTAAATGAGAACTTTCTAAATTGTTTGACAGATACCTAAAGGAAATACCGGATGCGTATGAGAGGTTACTCTTAGATGCTATTGAAGGAGAGCGCAGACTATTCATTAGAAGCGATGAGCTGGATGCTGCATGGGCTCTTTTCACACCTTTATTGAAAGAACTAGAAGAGAAAAAGATCGCACCGGAGCTCTACCCATACGGAAGTAGAGGACCAGTTGGAGCACATTATCTTGCTGCAAAGCACAATGTTCGTTGGGGAGATCTCAGCGGTGATGATTCATAACACATCAAACTTCTGTTGTTGAATTTCATGAAGTTGACTGCCCCCATAAACCAATATTTCTGTTATTCATATGGATTTAGTTCCAGAGGGTGAGTCTGATTATGTTCTTAGAAACTCTATTCGACTCGTCTTGAACATGTAATACTCTGAATGACATACACAATATACATGAGTTCATATACTTGTATTTTACATGAGTTCCTCCTTTCACAACCAAGCTAGTAGGCATTCGGGTCATGTCCGATTTCACCTTTTATGAAAATAACCAATTCACATAAACGTCTTGCATTTCAAGCTTTATTTTATTTGAATTAGACCAACATTACATTATTCACAGTACAAGAAAAGCTTTCGGGCTTTAACACAAATTGTCAAGCGAGTTATAAAGAGGCAGTCCACTCCCTAATAACAACGAGGGCTTTTGGATGAAATCCTACACCCTGGTGACCTAGAGTGAGGCTAGGTGTTGGGACAGTATGATTGTCCACTCTCTAATAAAAACGAGGCATTTTAAATAAAATGAGTCGAGTATTCAGGTGACCGATTATGGGTAACCGAGTCAAGTCATCAGCCTCAACTGCCTTTCTCATTCCAATTCCAATCCTCACAACACATCCAACTCAAACCCTCTCTTCACAACCTCCCCATGAACCTCCCTCCCTTCTCCCAACCCCGCCATCAACCTACAAGCCTTTAGAACACCTTCCCTTTGCATTGTATGGAAGAACTTGAAAGCTCATCATGGTTCGAGTTTTCCACATAGCCCCTGATCAAGGAGTTCCAATTGAAGTTGTGGGATTGTTCATGAATTTGTAAAAAAAATATATATATATATATATAATATATATAATAATAATAATAATAATAATAAATAAAGTAGAATAGAGCTCATTACGTTGATTTTGTATCTTGGGGTTGTTTTCAGTTCTTCATCATTATTAAAGTCCATTTTCAATACTTTCGGGGTCGACTATGTGGATTTTGGATCTCTAAGCAATACAATTTTCTCACATATCATCGCCTAATCCAAACTCAATAATGTCTAAAATCAAAAATAAAAAAACTCCCAATGTTAATATTCTTTATCTCCAAATATAATTTATTTATCACTACTTTAACATTTTGACCTCATTTTGAGAATATTTTATCCATTTTTATTCTCATTTCAGAATAATAAATATAACATGATGTACCACGACCGCACGCATGATTTATTGACTTGCAAGAAATGCATCGATCCTTCACATTGGTACCAAATCAATGATCATTATGGTGATTTTGAGTCTTGGGACTTTGTTCTCAATTAATTCTTTTGATGCAAAAATGGGAAACCCTTAAGAGTTACCTTTAAATGTTAATTAATATTGTTTTTCCCCATTTTATAAGGTTTTTTCTCCCTTATATATCATAAAACAATTGTAGTGTCACTTGTAACAATTTCCCTGTAAAAAATAAAAATAATCACTTGTTATAAAACTATAAATAAAAATTTAGTAAATAATTTGGGATTTACATCCTCAAAGCAAACATATTCATTACACCAAATGTTGGTTTTTACTATTTATAAAGAATGATAACAACGCAAATTGATTAGTATTACGGTAAGATCAAATTCGCCTAACGGCCAAATCACACCAAACTCGAAAGCTATAGACTTTACAACAAAATAATTACGGTTCATTTATAAACTAAATATTTAAAAAAAAAAAATTTGTTGATTTTAATCTCTTAACCACTTCATCTTCAAATGTCGTTGACAGGGTTCAAACTCTAGACCTGTGATTACATCCGCCACTAACCTACCACTAAGTTGGTACCCCTTTGACGCGCATTAAGTCCACATTGTAGTATTATAAGCACAATAATTCTTATTCTCAACAATCTACTGGTTCTGTATTTGCAGCATAAACACCAAGACATAAATTATCATCAACATGCAACAGATGAAACACTGAGATGATAGCTAAAGCTATTAGCATACTGAAATGAAAGGCTTTCACCAGGGCCAAGAGCCTCTCCATTGTTAACCAGGCAGTCATCATAACACAGTCTCCGAAACACATTAGGGTTGATCAATCGAGCCGAACTGAACCATCCACAATTTACATGAATCTCAGATATCGCACACCCTGAGACACATACATTAAGTATTTGCACAGTGTATGTAGGGATGCCATTAGGGAGAGGCAACGTTGTGCCTTGGTATATCACTATATCATCTTTCGTGCAACCATTTGGGTTCGAATCATAATCATCATCTATTTCATAGTAACAATATGTGTTAGAAAATCATCTTAAAAAAATCAGTGTAAATAACTTATAACATACCAAAGTAAATTAACCATTGTACTACTAGATGTTTTTTAATCCATTTTAATTGAACTACTTTAAAAATGAAATATTATATATCAACAAAAAATGCTTTCTATATTTTCTTCCCAAACATTAGTTTTAGGCAAGGATTGTGATTTTTTTTTTCGACAAAATTTCGGTAAGTTGATATTAAAAAATCCCTATGTATAGAAAAAATTTGGTTATAATTTTGAAGTTATTAATATAATTTAAGCATTTTAAATTCTTACATACCACATAAGGAGTCTCAGAGATTGATAACGTTATACAAATTACATATTACACAAGAATGGAACAAATTTTTAATACTAAACAAAGATTATAACGATTTAAAATGTAAATTGGTCAAATCAAAAAAAAAATATTTTAGATTTTGAAAGAAATTTCGGACTAAAGCATATATGGAGAGTATTTACCTAGGGATGCGAGAAGTTTCCTAACAACCATTGGATATCCTTTTCGAACAAACAAAGATGGTGGATCAACTGTCCCAACAAGCTCAGCTGCATTTTAAAGCAATAATTTTACAGAAGTAATGGTGTTACATTAGTCACATACAAAAACCTGCAAATTAATTAACCTATCAAAATGTCACAAAATTTTCTTACCCGATACAAGAAGCATTAGTCCGAAACATGAAAACAGTGATACAATACGAAACTCCATTACTTAGTTGTTGTGTTGACACTACCTGAAAATTGAGGAAAAGAACAGTGAAGTGTGAAAGAAAACAGTTTTCTTTGAATAGTTGAGAACTGTGTGAGTGAGTGAGTGAAGTGGTAAGAAAGAAAAACGTAGCTTTGAAAGTGAAGTGACATGTAGGAGAAGGGGACAGTTGAGTATTTATATTGGAACCAGATTTGAATTTATTGGAAAATAGAATTGCCACCCCCATGCCCATGGTTGGAGTAATACTCAGAGTGCATTGGTATCTTGCCTGGTGCTATCAGGCACCGTAGTATTACATCAAGATCAATGTTAATATTTATCTCGATGCAATCCTATGATGCCTGGTAACCACCTGGCAAGATACGAGGCACATATTGGTGAGGATGGGTCACACAATTAGTGATAATATAGACCATAGAATATCTTCCAAAACCTTTACTAAGTGTTTGGCAATGTAGAGTGAATACATCATGCAGCTCTTACAAAAGCATTTGGCTTATAAAGATGCGAAAAGCTAAATATTACTCTTTAAGATTTGGCCGAATTGGAGTAGCATCTATGATACAAATGTTATTCCATGTGATATATTGGCTAATAGAAAATCCAGGTGCTAAAGTGATTGATGAGTAGCATGATTTTTATGCAAATTTGTAATGGCATTAAAAAAAGAGAAAAAAACTTGTTAAAATTAGTTGATCAAGGTCATCAAACCATTATCAGCAATTGGTTGCCTATGTTCCAAGACCTAGATAGCTTCTTGTAAGATTTTGCAACACTCATTAATGAAGGTGTCAAGGAGTTAATGAAAGGCTCACCTTACCTTGCCAATACCAAATACATTCCTGGACTCCATAATGAGTCTCAGTCAATACAATTAAATTACCTTTGCTTGGGAAAAGAAAGTACTCATTTAACACCACCCACTACCTTGAAAACCAAATGGTAAGAGTTACTATAAGGTCTTAAGAGCATCTCCAAGGGCATCTTGGAATCCAAATTGGGTTATTTTTAATGAAATTCAGAATATTAACTTATCGTAATAAAGATTATATTTCAATTATACACCTCGACAAATTTTAATGTTAACCAGTAATACAAGATAAAGATTGAGGTATACAATAAGTTCTGAAATATTTACTGAAGGTGAACAGAGATTTGAAATGTACAAATTGGACAGAACAGAAGAGCATGGAAGAAACTTAGCCCCCATGTTCAGAGTCTCTTGAAGATTTCTTTACTAACCTGTCTCCTCATTACTTAAAAACTACCAACACCTTCTAGGCTTCTACCCTTATTGAATACTACTTAATATACCTACTACTACAATGACTAGCTTCCTGTTGTTTTATGGTCCTAGTTTGGTCCTGGTTACCACATTCAGCTTTTTTCCTTCATTCATTCATTCACTATCAGGAAATTCGGAATTCAAACCGCTCCTACGGCAAAGGATCTAGAAAACACCACTGTTCCTGAGCAAGTTGGAGCATTAGATCGGCTGATCATCTAAAACCAGCCATGGTTTCAGACTTTTTTTTTTTTTTTGGAAACCGAGCGGAGGTTATTTAGGATCCCTAAACCTGGAAATAAAAAGGTTGTTATATCCGAACAACCTGAATAAAAAGGCTTCAGACCTTCATTCATTGTGAAGTAAATAAAAGTATGTCTGAAACTTACGGGAAACACAAACAACTGAGTTTCTGGAGAATACAGTGCCAACTGTTAACCTTCAAACGGATACAGTGACCATGGTAAATTGAACTTAATAACCGATAGGTCCGATACAATGACCATGTTACCGATACAATGACACCATGTCAACAACTGAACTTACTGCTACATGCCTATCCGTTACATGTAAGGAAAAAAAATATGAAATGAATATTGTTTCGTTAGATCATTTTACTTATCCCCCCAGGTAAAGAATACATAAAAAGAAAAAATTTGTAACAAAATTTTAATTTTGTGTTTTACTTATGTTTATGAGATCAGCGTCGCCACAGAAAGCCTGACTTCTTCTGTTCTTGCTTCCGCCTACAAAATTTAGAAAAGATATTAATTGTCATTTGATTGTACCAAAGCCAAATAGAAGTAGCATCTTGTTATAGGTCAAACTCCTGAATAGAGGCTAAAGTAAGTCACTATATTAGATAGTTTACCTCTGGTGTGCCTTAGAACGCTCGATAAACTCAGATGCAATATCACGACCTTGAAAAGATGATAATACTTGTCTTATATCAGCTGGTCTACTACGGGCAACAACTGTAATCAAACCAGATGAGAGAAGTAATTTAGATGTAATAAAGTTGTAGAATACGCAAGTCAAGCATGGAGTTTGGGTTGTAGAAAGCTACATACATTCAAGAAATGGGATAAGATCCAAAAGCGCCGTGTCATCGGCTTCGAGTGTCCAAGGTTTGACTGGAACAGCATTTTCTGGTTGGAGGCAAGATTCTAGTGCATGCCCGCTCACATAAAGAATTCTTGAAGGATCTCTATTCAGTTTTGATAAGTCCTGCCAACAACAATAGCAATCGCATTTATGAACAAGTTCACCTTTTGCTAAGTGTATAGTACAACTTCACAACAAAACTACATTTTTAGAAAATTTTATGATACTGTTGATGCCTTGTCAAATTCTGGAGTGTGGTTGCTAGTGAGGTACAAAATCAAGGTGGTTGCTACACCTTTTCATGCGAAGGAAACCCCTCAGTTGCACGCTAAAAATTAGGCAATGCCAATGTTTCATTTCTTTTGTTGAACGTTTATGTTATGTTTGGTGAAAGGTAAAAATTCAGAGAAACTTAACAAGTGCAGAGGATTAAACTGTTGGCATCGTCTTATACTATGCTAGATGAGGAGGACATGCATTCAGTCATGGGTTTGAGACAGAAATTGAAGGATGGGAAAGTCATCCAAAACCATGTCAGTGTATTCCCACCACCCGAAACTTTATTTCTTTTTCTTTTAATTTTATTTTTTCTTCTTTTTTTTTCTAAAATTATACCATGTCATATGACACCGTCTCATATTATCATTGAAGTCTAACCTTAAGGGCAATGAATTAGTTGGGTTGTGTCATTTTCACTGCATATTTTTCATTTTTTGTACTTTTCCTTGTATTAATTAATCCTTTGTTTGTGATTTTCCTTCCATTTACTCGACCCATTGGTGCGTATTCCTCCTTTTCTAGTACTAATATTCTCAATTTGGTCAATAAAAGGTAAAATAAATACGTTATAAATACTAGTCAACTCCTAGGATAGTAACTCAGGCGAGATTTGGATAATCCTAGAAAAGTTCACTTGATAATTGTATATTCCAAGTAAAGAGAACGAGTACAAATATTTCACATATAAATTGCAACACACCTTGAAGAAGCATGCAATCAAATCACAAGGCAAGTAAACTGAATGAAGTAGTCAACTCTTACCCGATAGTGCTTTCCATCCTGATATCTTGTTGCTGCCCTTGATAGTCTATATCGTATACATCCTTTCTGATCTAGCCTATCAATAATAGGCTCAACATACTGCATCAAATCCACAATCAAAAGAAAATGCTGTTTAGTACTTTAGAAAGCTATACCCACTTCACAGGAAGCAACAAGACACCTTACCATGGCCATCTGGTCAGAGTATACAACAATTTCATAAAATTGTGCAAGGTGTTCTAAGAAGGCGTCGACTCCTGGTCGTTTGAAGGTTCTCCAACCTCTTTCTCGCTTCACAAAAGAGCATACTAGCATTTAGTTCAAACAATTCCAAAGTGATTCCTTCATGCAAAATCACGTGTTAATGTTCAATGAATATGTTTAACCAAGATCTTACTTTCCAATCCGAGTATACCAAAGTCTCATTAAGATCCAAAACAAGGGTGAAGACATGTTGTTCTTGCGGAAGCAAGTCTGGAAGAAGCTTATCTGACATTGGTTCGGTAAACCCCTACACCCATGTTAAGAAAGAAATGAGAAACTAATTCCTTCCTAACGGGGAAGAAAAAAAAAACACATTAAGAATGTGATACACACCTGAACATGTTCCTCGATCAACTTTCTGAGATCCAGGTAAAGCTCAATGCTCTTAGCAGGCACTGAAAATTTAGGAAACAGAACATATAAAATAAAACACACATTACAAAAGAGTTGAAATAAAGACTGAGACATGTAGGGAAATGTTTTCTAGCACAATTTGACAATACATTCATCGAGTATTATAACAGAGAAACAGAAGAAACAACAGAAAATGTTCTGAAATGAGTAGTGGTCAAGTGTTCAAAAACATATAAGAGAGTTATACAATCCTAATTTAAGCTTGTTCTGTATTGGATTTTGAGCACTTCAAACTGTGCTTCAACACCCCAAGACAAGAATTCACTTGCCTGGATTGAGTGTTCAGAAAAACTGTGCAGTAAGCCAACATGCACAATCACCACCTCATCAAATTTCTACAAACTTTAAAGCATAGGTTTCTAGTTTGTTTTGGTTTTTACGAAGATAAAACTAGGTTCCTATTTTGTAGGGAACTCAAATTTAAGTGTTTGGACAGGTTTAGGGAGTTATTATAGGATTTGATTTGTGTTTGAAAACATAAATATATTGGTATTAGTTAGTTTTGGGATTTTATTCATTAATGAAATTTCAAAGATCTATTTCGTTTTTCTTGTGGATTCCAGAAATATTTTCAGTTTCTATTAAAGTTGATAACTCTATTCGTCTACTTTTACCACATCAGAGTTTACCAGAACTTCAAAGACTAAGCTCCTTTCAAGATTTGCATAATTACTCAAGAAAAGAAAAAGTAGGTTGTTGGTGGTACATGTTCAAGTCTCGAAATTCAGTCAGCTGCATGAAGGAAAGTTAAGAGCAAAGGGATTTCAACAACAAATGAGATGAAAAAAACATCAAAAAGAAAAGGAAAGGGGGGGGGGGGGGGGGGGGAGGCGCTGTTATTAGGACTATCAAAATGCACGAGATGTCAAAACTCAAAATTTTAAGAAACATAAGAATGAGTAACAGCTAATTATGAGTCAAAGATCAAATACGAAGTACAAAAATCATGAAGGTAGAAAGTTAAAGACGGGAAAGAACAGTCAGATGCTCCGCTTACCTTTCATAGCAGTTGAGTAGACCAAAGCCTGAAACTTCTGTTCAAGAGAAAACACAAGGTTAAACTTCAATTACCATTTCCAATGAATACACTATCAATGTCACATGTCAGTTTAACAATGAAAAGGTAGAGTGAATCCAGTGTTTGAAAAGGCTAATTCAGGAAATGAGGCATTAGTGTTTTAAGATGCAAAGCTAGCCTGAAGGTGTAAGTTTCAGTAATCGAACAATGAAAATTACTAAAATATCATGTACAAATCAAGGAAATTATAAAGACTCGATCCATGTAATTAATCATAAAAAAGTAAGTAAAGCTTTGGATTTGACCTAAACCATCGACATGAATAACATAATGGATAACATATGCTATAACAAGCATCGATATGTCATAACTTCACAAGTTTGTAACAAAAACATGTACATAACTAAAGCACAAGTGCATGACATACCGTGTACATAGAAATAAGGTCCAAAAGGAGACCTTGAAGAATAACTATAGATTCATCGATCACCGTTGTTCCAAATTTTTTACAAATAATTCATTCCCTATAACCCATTAAAGGATCTCCAAAGGAAAGCTGATCCTAGACCTCATAGAAGATTGGTTGAGGATGGGTTGTTGGGATTTGATCTATATTCTCTCTGATAGTGTGTTCTTTTCCCATCCAAGAATTGTTTTAAAGTCATTTTCTTGTTATTCTCCAATGGGGAAAATGAGCAAACTCAAAATCAACTGTTTTTCAAAACTTTAAAAAAAAAAAAAAAAAAATCAAGGATTTGAAGCAACAAAGTTTAGCAAACAGAGACCAATTTTGCAAGTAAATCTCGCTCAACTAAGCCTTCCACGGTTCCACCACAGAATCCTGATAAAGAAGTTGATTTTTTTAAGGGATATATAGATGTTGAAAGTTCCAATGGAGAAGAAGGTCTCGGATCCCTCATCCCCTTAAAAGTTAAATCTGAGGTTTGAATAAAAGTTAAATCTGAGGTTTGAATAACATTGGAAATTTCAACCCTGCATCACAGGACATTTAACTCAAGCATTCTGTAAATTTTTTGTTGCCTACTTATAGAAGAGAAAAAATAATAATAATAAATAAATAAATAATAATAATAATAATAATAATAATAATTTTGGTTTATCATACAGGTTTAATCACCACACTTATCATATGCATTGCACATATAGCCATGGTTGCTAAAAATTCAAGAGAAAATCTTGACATTCTAATAATTCTACACTAAGGGTGTGTTTGGTTGCATGAAATCATATTCCAGAGGAATCCATGAGGGGACAACCTACTTCTAAGTTAAATTGAGGTTTAATCATCAATCCACCATAAATTTTGTGATCAATTGAGGGAATGAAAGTCCCATGAATATGAAAATCACATGCTTTGGAGAGACCAAGGAGTGTGATTCTCATGTTCATGAGACTTTCATTCTCACCATTTGATCACAAAATCTAATGGTGGATGATGAGTGCTACCTCAATTTAGGGGATCTCCTCATGTCTCATGAATTCCCATCGAATAAAATTCCATCCAACCAAACACACCCTAAGGAGTATTTGATACTCTGTATAAACTAAATCAGAAAATGTGTGACAAGGATTGTAATTTCATTTTTTGAGTTGATTTCGGTCCTCAATTTTAAGAAATATATCATGAAATATCTCGTTTGTGTAGAAAGCAAGTAAAAATTCCGGTTGTGATTTTGAATTTAATAATATAAGTTATGCATTTTAAACTCTTAAATAATACATAAGAAGTCTTACACCACTCGTTGTGTCATACAAACTACATATTACGTATAAGAATAGCTCACATAACAAATTTTTTATACTAAAATAATATTATAACATGTTAAAATGTACGGAGATTAAAATATTTATTTCTTTTCTCGAAAAAATTTCGACATTTTTCAGATTTCAAAAGAGATTTCGGTACCTTCAAAATGTGAAATATTTCATGAAATTTCGATATATTTCGAGAAATCACATCCCTTGGTCACAGATGCCTCTTTTTTTTGTTTTGATGTTGGACTATCTTTTTGCTTCAATAACAACATCCAGTTGCTAACTACATAGTTAAAATGGATAACGGACCCAAAACGATCCAAGAGCGTTATAGGTTATAACGGGATATACCGAGATATAACGAAATAATTTTTTAAATATATATTTTAATACCCCCACAAAATATTAATGTATTATAGTGAAAAAAGTAAATCATGTTCATAACATTAAATTAAAAAACAAAAAACCTTAATAAAAAAACACCTTCCCTTAGTATGAGAGTGAGATCGCAAGAGACAGTGCGATCGACTCTTCCTCTTCTTCCCTTCTTCTTATCTCATTCTCCGTTAAACGGCGAGGTTTAGTTCTCTGGCAATTGGCGACGGCGAGCTCTGGTCCTTTCCTATGAGTCTAGGGGTTCTAGTTTGATCGAGAATAAAATGGGTGATTTTTTTTAATATATTAGAACAAAACGTTAAAACAGTATTATTAAAAGAAAAAAAAACGATATCTCAATAACAGCCACATATCGCCGCTATATCGAAATTGTGATACCATAACGTGATAGTGTCATAATGTAACGGTTCACCCACGCTAAGAGTTATATCGAAGTTATATCAGCGTTATAACGTTGTTTTAACTACACAGGTTGCTAAAATACACAACTTACTTAAATAAATAAATAAATAAAATTTACTTGCAGTTACTGAAAAGTTGAAAAAAATTGTGTTAATGAAATCTACTAAAAAAATCACGTCCAAGCAAAATAAGTATTACTTTTCAAGAGATGTTAACCTATAACAGAGTATCTAGAACTACTAATGTCATGCTTACCTCAAAAGCAGATGCATCATCCGCTGCTCTATAATTTGGAGACTCTCGTATAGCCTTTGTCTTATAATCCACTTCTTCCAAGCTGTACGCTGCAAAACACACAAAAAAAAAAAAAAAAAAAGTATAACTTGTTCAAACAAATAAGAGCAAAGGACATTCATTCCTTCTGATACCGTCAGAATTATATCTTTAAAAAAATATTTTCATCTAAATCATTTTAATTATCAACCTCAGAAGATGATTAATGATGATACGGTTGTGTATTGACATAATTAAAATTTTCCAACTTAGTATGGAAACTGTTGATTAGCATCAGCTACACACTGGCACTAACTCAAAACTCTCAATAAATGATGAAACCGGTCACAAAGGATTGTCCATAGACATCAACCACAATTACCTCATGAATTGGGACTCCAAGCAGCCCCAGTCTCACAGAAAAATACAAACATAAACAACAAGACGTGTAAAAGCCCCTGCTAAATTTAGTTCTTTAATCAGAAAACTAGCTTCCTGAAAAACAACAGAATTTTCTAATGTTCTCCTACAATTTCATGCATGCTCAGATTTTGGGTTCAGCTACACAAGATCCATATCAGAAGGCAGCTTATGTAGATAATCTAGACAAGGGGAATGTAGCTAGTTGGTGCAGCAGGAGGCAAGGGCTCTTAACGGAATAGTGACAATGTCTGGGCAGGGGGAGGAGACACACAAAGTGGATAAGGATTCATATTGCAGAAAGAATTGGGATGAAAATTAAGTGATGGAAGAGAGGGTAAAGGTGGTTGAGTTAGCAAGATGATCAGAACAAGGACTGTAGTGCCAAAAGGGCCATGGGGTTCGATGGAGTGGTGAATGGTGAATAACACTAATTGCACTTCAAAAGAGCAATGAACCGTTTATAAATGGCTTGAGAATTTTATTTTAAACTTACACATATATTTCTAAAAAATCCTCAAAACTGGCTTCCTGAAAATTTGAGTCTTTTCAAAAAATCGGGGAATGCATCAAAAAGGAACTCAACAAATCCTTGATCCATTTCTTTAGATCAATCAGACTGAAAGATATGCAAGCCTCTCACGCTCCATTACTTCCAATTTATGTATAACCTATGTAACAAGGACACTCTATTTATACAAAAATAATAATAATAATAATAATAACGATAATAATAATAATAATAATAATAATAATAATAATAATAATAATAATAATATATTGTATCATGTCAACAACACTCATCGATACTCCCATCAAACACTCCATATTAAGATCATCCACTTTTCATATATTTTCAATTTTCACAAATGTTACAAGCATATTATGTCAAGTTATTGCCATAATATGACTAATAAGGTTGACCTACAAGCGAGAAAATATGACTAATATTAAAACTTATTGCTGGAAAAGTATATAATACTAAAATGCACAAGCGTGTCCCCATCGTATACCATATTGTGTTGTTACTTTATTTTTAATTTTTTTTCCTGGCATGTCCAACACCTCGTATCCACGTCGGATATTAATACACGTTTATGTGTCGTTGTTACATAGTGTATAACCATAATTCTGGAAAGACACTAGTTTTTTCAGTCAAACCTGTCATGCGATCATGAATGTTTTAATCTTGGCTCCCAGTACAACTACTTACGAATTCGACAAATATGGGTTTATCTAACATTGAAACAAGAGACAGGTGGTAACAAAAGTTTTATACACAAATGGGTTCTTCAAGAATTGCATTTTTGAGTTTTGTCTGAAGTTATGACATCGCAGCACTTCACCTCGCAAGGGTTTTTTTTTCCATAAAAGTGATTTGCCTCAGCTTAGAGCACGAAAAAATGCATTGGGTTGTCTTGGAGCGCTGGGGGACTATTAAGCATTTGTGACAAACAAAGTATGTTAATAATTTTAATTTTTTATTTTTTGCATACTTAGTACACTAAAAATGTGAAATCCTATTTTGGGCTCAAAGAAACAATGCAATTGCATACCACAAAAATTTTTTTATGTCTACTTCATGACTCTGCCACAGACTTAGGGCTCCTAAGGCAACTGCCAACGCCTCATCCTGCCCCACACATCAGACAACATAGTCCTTAAGTGATGTACGCAATGCACACACACGTCTCAGAATTTTCAGTTGTGGTTTTCTATTTAGAGCATCAATTTTAATAGAAATTGTATGTTTATTTTTATTTTTTGTCTTTAGTTTGATTAGTTATGTTTTGTCGAATGAGACTACATGAAGTTGTAACAATCAAGTATTATTATTGAAGAATCCAACACTATCATCTCTCTTATTGTGTTCTACATCCTCATTCTTTCCATCCAACTTCTCCGAAGTTCGTTCATCTCAAGTGGTATCAAAGCGGATCAATTTAATTTGGTTTTAAATACCGGTATGTTTCATTTGCAATGTGCCATCACCACATCTCCCACATCAACATCGCCATAAACTCCCACAAAAAATGTTCACACACACATCCTACAATATCTCAGCTCTTCAGCTTATTTCTTCTACATCTTCTTCCTCTCAATTGCATTTGTCTACAGTATTCTTCCCTTTCTTCTTTCCTCCCTCCAAACTATCCAAAGTTCATTCTTCATCATTAAAGCTGATCAATATATGTAACGAAACAAGATATGCACGATAGCTACAAATGTCAAGCAATTAGCTCCTCAAAGACTATCACTTTAGGGCCATTAAAGAAGATTGGAGATTGCCTGCTTCTAACACTTAATTTCTCCTCAAGTAATACGCGATTCCAAGTTCAGAATCATTAAGAATATAAAAAGCGAATGATTAAGACAACTACTGAATTTTCAAAAATTCATTCTTCGACGAAATGATTATTTTAATAACCAACAGACTCAGACTCTTCTAAGAATCAAAACAAAACACACATACACAATCCATGATACCAACAGAATGGTTCCTCATTAATTACACATAGCAATGCAGAAACTGTAGAACAAATCAATAAAAAGGGTTCATCAACTCTTTTCCTTATATCAAATACAGTCTACTAAGAAAAAAACATCATCACAGTGTACACAAGGAGATCCTCAAGCAGCTACCTTTAATGCAAATTAACAAATTTATCAACATAACTGACCGTAAGTCGCGTAACCAGCCATCCCAACAGCTCCAGTGAGAGCTCCAAAGATCCCAAATTTGAGAAACCCCCAAGGCTTCTTCTCTGCAATTTCTGGAGGAGGGGGAGGTGGAGGGGTTGTAGAAGAAGTGGGTATTGAGTGATCCACTGCAGAAGCAGAAGAGGCAACTGTTTCTTTAGGAGTGCATTGAGGTGTTGGTTTTTGTGTGTCAATGTTGAGAATCTTGAACAAGGAAAGGTCCGACCTTTGGTTGTGTTGGGGTGATTGTGGAGAAGAAGACGTCGAAAACGGGCGATTTGGGACATTGGGTAATTTGGATTCTGAGGTTTTGAGATTGAAATTGGTGGAAATTTGTAGGGTTTTGGAGGCAAAAACAGAGAGGTTTAAGGGTTGATTGAGAGAGTGAGAGAAGGAAGCTGAAGGAGGAGATCTCTAGTAAAAGCCCTTTGTCTGTTTGTAGAGATCACTAGACTGTGAAGAATCAAGGTTAGAATGGTAATTTGATTATATCGTGCATTCTATTTTTATTTTATTTATTTATTATATATTATTTATTTATTTGTTAGGAATTCGTGTTCAAGGTTTAATAATTGATAAAAATTATGCATCTAAGAGCATCCACAGTCGTTGACAAATCTTTGAAATATGCCTATAAAATGTCAAACGATGACAACTTGGATTTTCAAACTTCGATACATAAACGGACTTGTTTCTTCTATGTCACTGTACATGTGCAAATGACTATAGATGCTCTAAGAATCAATGTATAACATAGTTTCTAGATGGAGACATCTACAAGAAATCTGTTGCAATCATAACATCTTCAACCATAATTAGCAATTTTTTGAATAATTAGAGAGAAGTATTAATTTTAAAATAAAACATTTAGTACTTGGGATTTTTCAATTATGCGGATTTATTCGCGATTTTTTGGTTCAAAAATTATTAAGCACGAATTATTCAATTCTCAAATAATTCGCTTCAATTATTTTCGGATTTTCAAATTTTTCTTTGAAATTCCGGAAAATTTTACAGTTTGCCAACCAACCATTTCTACAAAATTATTGTAAATCTTAACAATGAAGAAATTTGGGCACATTTGGAAACTCAAATATTATTTACTTCATTAAATAATATTTTTATCAAATAGAAAAATTTAGTAATTTTCGTTGTATACATCATTTAACAAATAGAATAATTCACTTTTTTTTTTCTGACTCAACGCAATATTTGAAATCCCGATTGATTCTCAAATTATTAGTGTTCCAAATTTTTCCGTATGACAATTATTAAATATGTCTTCAACATTACACTTTTACTAAAGGAAATTGATGTCTTGTCTAAATTTAGAAATGCGGCTTTCTAATTCTTGAAAATGTTAAATTTTAGCAACCCCTATTGTGGGAGTTTTTGGAAATTTGTACCACTTGACAATGGTTTTATATGCCCAAAGTAAAAGTACAAAGGAAACATTCATCTTCATATGGCTTTCTTTTTAACAGAACAGAAAAAAGTGATCGAGGTTCTTGCCAAACAGAAAATCCATTTTGTTACAGGAATCCTTATTGAACCGCAATACATTTTCAGCTACTCAAGTTACAGGATTTCTATGGAGTCCCGAAACAGGAAAACCACAAAATCAGTAGATGGGTGGCCTTCTTCTCCAATGCTCAAGTTATTTGTCGGAAAAAAAGTAGTTTATCTAGATAAGTCAGTAATGAAAATCCACATGTGGCACTGATCAATCTTGAAGACGGTTGCAAGAACTCATTCACTAAACTCAGCTGCTCTACAGGTCCGCATGAAAATATTTGTCAAGACAAACGCCAACAATGATGGGCCCTGCCAAGTCCCCAGCAGAACAGCCTGCAAAAAATACAAGTGAATGAACTGTCTATAGGCAGAACAAATAATTTTAGTGCGGTTACCTACATCACCAAATACGTAATAAAATGAAGATTCCAAACATTCAACACGTTTACGCCCTAAGTTACTGAGGGTTGAATAATTTTGCTTTTATGCTCTAGAGGCACGAGTCATTACATTGTACTTTCAGAATATGCGAAATAGCTACAACCCCTGCATTTATCAAGTCTTGCAACATACGAACCTTTTTTTTTTGCAAGTTAAATGTTGAGATATGTAGGAGTTGTAGCTATTTTGTGTAACAACAGGCAGCATATCTCTGTTTTTAATAGGTCAAAAATTACTACACAAAAACCTAAGCACCGACTTAACATAACTTAAAGCAAAATGATACACTTACCAATCCACTGCCCAGTTGATGGACGGAAAAGGGTGGCACCAATCCCTGCTCCGATGGAAGCAAAGGCTAGGGATGCACCACACCTCACAGTTGTACCAACAACCTTCTTTCGAAGAACTCGGATTTGTTCTGTAGTATCAATACTATCATCCTCCTCTTTTTTCTGGTTCAAAGATCTAATGCATCGGTATATCTCAATGCCGACTTGGACAAGCCATGATGCTGCCACTCCTAGCAAATGACCTATTAAACAGAAACCAATACAATTTGTAAGGCATATAAGTAGATAATCAAGTAACTCACTAACACTGTGTGAGTGATAAGATTGCCAACATAAAACTGTCTGACCTCTGAATGTCGTTCTACTAACACTGTAAAAGTAAACTAATGTTGGCATCCCCCTCGCAGCTTTACGCGTAGCTGACTTCGGAACATCTGCAAGATTATTAAATTGAGCTAAGAACATTTTTCTATGAAAATTTCACTGGATTAAATGATTAATCATATTAGGATCTCTGCATTTTATTCAAGAATTTTCCTCCAATGACACAGGACACGCGAAGCAAGAGCAGATGATTTGCACATTTAACCAAGTGGAGATGATATAATCCTGCCTGACCTATTAAATGGTTAAGGGGAGCCCTTGATGCATGAAAGATAAAAATTGAGGATTTCAATGGCATACGAAAAAAATAATTTGTGAACAAAACTAGGAAAGAGATCTTATACACAAGTCCATGATCTTCAAGCAAGAGCTGCGGTCAGATGGACATATTACCGCCAAGTGAAATTTACACATCGCTCATTGGGAATATTTCCCAACAGGCCATCATCATCATCACAAAACCTTGGAGAAGTTCCTACAGCTACTTGTATGCGATCTCCAACAAGTGATTTTATTACCAAGTACAAATATTTAACATTCTTCAATAGTGTCACAATTACAAAGATTCAAAATTTTCTTTCCTGAACAAACTTTTCTCAAGGAAAATGAACTATGGCTGCCACTATGAAATTTCTTCAGAGTGGCATCTTTATATAACATGATTATAGTGTTAACAGAAACTACTGAATATTAAACATAATCTGATAAAGATAATTTTTTCAAAACCACATGTAAAGAGAGTACCTTTGAGAAGTTTCCAAGCCATTCTTTGTGAAATATGATGAACAGCAAGTCTTTCTAATACCCGTCTAGTTGTTACAACAGAAGTCTGAGAAAACAATGGAAAAACACTAGTTACTCTGATCTTAAGAAAACTGAGATAACATTGTTACACAAATCTAAATGAAAGACATAAATTTCATGCTCAACAGCATGAGAAACAATGAAATAAATGTAATTTGTTGATAACTCAATAGAAGTCAAAGCTGTCACAAAACCAAGAACACAGAGAAACTTTAGGGATTGAGAACACACCCCTAGGAGCCTTTTTTTATCTGGACAAAAATGTCTCTAAATTATAAGTTCAACAACTGTTGAAGAAGTTTATTGCTCTATTTAAAATCTAGAGGTAAAAATGTAAAAACTAGTAAATATAAAAGTCATGAATTGAGCTCACAGCCTACATGTGTTAGATTCACGTGCTATCCATGCAACCTACACCAGAAAAACCATTTCTCACCACTCCCATATAAGGTGAATTTATAGCGAGGATGATAAAAGAAGGTATGTTAATAGCCTAATTGTCATTTTTGCAAATGAGACAGCTCCCATAAAGATTTGTAGTGCAATTAAGCAAACATTGAAGGATTTCCAATTAACATGTTCCACTGCAATTAAACAAAACATAATATTGGTCTTTGTTCTAGAATACACTGAAACTGTGGCTTGTCAAGCTTGGTAATGCATAAAAATCATTGTCAATTTTATACGATGTACATATCAATTTACATCGGAATTCTTCCTATAATATTCACTAGCAGGATAAAACATGAACTACAAAAATCTAGAAGTGTTTCAATACCAAGATTAATCTTATCAGAGAAATAAGGATAAAAGAAAGTGACTAGGAAGTTGAATATATTACCTCACGGACTATTTGCTTCACAGATTTTTTCAAGGGAACAACTAAATCCCTGCGCTGCTCTTCCACAACATCTTGTAGAAAATCCTCCTCATCTTCATCATCAATGAGCGATTGTGGCTCCAGTAGAGGTAGGTAAAACATTAAAAATGATCTCAAGGAAGTCAAAGCAAAAGATCTCAGACCAAAAGCAGAGAACAGAGGCTTTAGCTCTATTGGATATTCTTTGGTAGTGTATTTGATATAATCGTGCTTTAAGACATCTCCAGAAATACTTCTTAAATCGGGAATATAATCTCCAGCAATACTTCTTAAATTGGGAATATAATCTCCAGCAAATTCAGCTCCAGCATCAGCAAAGCACACTGATATTCCATCATCACTGAAATGTAATAAGAAAGAAATCAATTGACATATTTATATGCCTGAGAAAGAAAGATAATTTTTAAAGCTTCGGATTGTTGCTCAGAATTAGTAACAGATCAAGCTGCACCAACAACCTGTACATCCAACTACATGGACACTCATATACCCAGTTACCCACTCCTAACACACTGTCTATTGAACCAAAACTACGATTGAGTAATGCCCTAATTTACTTTTTTTTTCTGAAATTTAACAAAACAAAACAGCATTGACATAACCACACACAATGTTAATGAATCGTGTAGTAAATCGGAAGGTATAAGATTTTGATTTAATCGAAAATCGAATCGTAAATCGTAAGATTCATAATATTATAAATATATATTTAAATTAATAAATATCCATACTTATTTTCAAGGGTTTTAGTTAATTTATTTTTTATACAAACTTGAAGGTTGAAGGCTTTTTACATTTTCTAATTGTGTATCATACTTAACCTGTATATGAAATTGAGTATCAATAAATGAAATTTCATGAGTACTTCCTTCCATTGGGCCAGCAATCACAAAATGCTTATCTGGGCCCAAAATCTTTCAACGCATCCAAGTCCAAAGTCTTTATACATTCAAATGGATCCAAAACAAGAGATATTGCACGCTTTAATTTTGCACAAATAAATAGGCGGATGGATATCAGAGAGAAAACCAATAAAGTAAGTCAAAGGGATTTGTTTTCTCAAGGCATCAAGACTCATAAACAACAATCTCACCTTCTTCTTCCCCTTCTACTTCCATTTCTTCTTTTTCAACACTGAAACGAGTGCACGGATCAACTGTCGACTGCACAGATCGACACAACTTCTTCTTTTTCTATTTGTTAAAGGTTCTTCTTCTTCATCAACAAGTTGCAACACAGACAGAAACAAAAACAAATTAGGTTTTGGGTTTTGTTTTTTATTTTCAACCATAAATCGCACCCACCTTTTCTTCAATCGCATGCGATTTTTAACGATTTGGGTAAGAGGTGATTTAAAAACAGATTTAAATTGCTTCTTGTCCGATTCGATTTAAATCGTGAGTCAAATCCATGTGATTTGAACAACACTGACTCCGCACATATCCATACATCCAACTGCATCAAAATTAATAAAGACCTACTGCTCACCCCAAGGTTTAAAAAATATTAATCTGGAACTAAGGCGTGGCTCTTTCACGAGGCATGAAGCGTGAGCCTCATTGAACTGAGTCATAAGCCCACTCAATCAGTGTATGATTTAATTACAATCATTTGGAACAACTGGCACTGATTTAATCAGTTGTTGAATCGCCTATGAGGTGCAAGCCTTAGTTCGTTAACCATAAGCCTCGCACTGAGGCGAACGGTAAATCATAACCTCACAACGTTAAATAATGACTCAAATGTGCGACTCAGATTAATTAATTCATTCACTTCAATATTTTGTGAATAAAAAATTTCTTATGAGGAGATATGAGAGAACAAGTACAACGTACCCGAACAAAAACCTCGAAGCAAGGGATTTTCCGGTAGCAAGAGAAGCAGCCGCAGCAGTTGTGGCAATTGTAGCGGAGAACAACCCATGGGAATGCAAGGAATGGGTTGAAAAGTTGGTATTTCTCCTCCATAGATCCAATAAGAGACCTATTCCAGACATCTATTAACTATTCGTTTTTGGACTTTCGGGCAATTTTCATAGACAGGATAACAAAACTTCTTTTAGCAAAGATACTCGGATTTGATTTAACATTTATCCACCGCGCCGAGAAGATCGATTGAGATTACAACAGCTGTATGGCAAACAGTATAACACACAAAGTATTAGTACTAGTATACGGTGTGACGGTGAAGACCACCTCAGAACTACAAATCAATAAGAGATCAAGAAAATCAGTAGCAATATTCTTCAAACATCTAGCAAATGCCACAAATCACACAATGCAAATCTTAACTTTGAACATTTTACTAACATAAATTAATGAAAATCACAGGGATGTATGGTTCATAGAGGTGAATTAAACTTCCTCAGTTTTAACTTTTAAGAGATCCGAGAATTCACTCCAAATGGATCATTTGCTTCTACATTCAATAAAAGCAACTGCAGATTGCAGGCTATTCTTCAAGGCATGAAATTACTATTTTTTTCCCAAGCCTAATTTTCTTTCTTCTAAGCTAGTTGAGATTTATGAATCAAGTGTCTTTGGTTGTAGTATATAACAAGAAAATTCACAAATAAAATCATAGACATAGTTCAAACGTTATAGTCCAGAATCTAATCTTATCATATTATATCTTGATTCTTGATAAATGATAACTGATGCAAGACTATCTATGATAATGGAATACATATGCATGCCCATGTACTATAGTGTTAGCCTGTTAGATACAACAACCATCTGATATCCTAACCACAGCTGACATCATCTCTCCCTTCCGGATTTTTTTTAAGCAAGAAATGGTAATGCCAGCCCATGAACAACCCATATATGCAAAAGCTGTGTGAACCAGGCTCCAATTGTAAAATTATTGAATTAGGCTTCAGTTATTTTGAATCCAGCTTATGCTATTAACAAAAACAACAGTCACATTGATAATCGTATTAACTAATTTATTATAATCTTTTTAACAACAATGGAAGCAACCAAATCATGTATCCGGTTTGCCAATGCTCGAAAAGGAAAAATAACTAAGCATGCTAAAAGAAGACGAGGGAGAGAGAAGGTGAAGAAATACCACCAGTTTGTCGTTTAGGTCAAGAGGGATAAAGAGGCTAAGAGGTACATGTTAAGCAAAACAGCCCAAGGATTTCCAGTTTTTCGTTTAAGCCCCTTTTTTTTTACACAAAACAACTAATTTCTAAAGACTGGGCAAGTCCCTAGATTGCATTCGCTCAGTCTGGTTAGCATTAAGTATCATTAGAAGATGTATTACGCCTAAACAATTATGGAGAAGGATTACGCATTACCCCAATTCAGAACCACCCAAAAATCCTCCCAACGAACTTAAGTCTCAAAAAGTCAAGTTAGCATTACAAATTAGAACTGGAAAACCTTGAGCTCCCCAAATTGCTCCTTTGAGTTTCTCCAATACAATTGGAAACAACCCCCAAACCCAAAACCCCTCAGCATCTTCTATTAACTATAAAAATCCCCAATAAATATTTCAGACAACAAAATCAAACATTTTCACTGTTTTCTACATGACCCATTCATCTAAAACATGCCTACAGTATACCTAGTCAATAATCAACTAAAATGTATCTCGCTTCATGGGTTTTTTACATTTTGCTAAATATTTCTCTCTTTACTTTGAAATAAAGATTCAAAACCACAAAAGAAACAATTATCATACACCTTTACTAAGCCAATAATTGAAAAATACAAAGGGAACATTATTCAGATAAGCGATGAAAACACCTAAAGGGGTCAGATATCACTATTGAGAGATCAAGGCCCAATAATAAGCAAAACCCATTGTAGAACATCGAATAAAATTCAGATCTGAGAAGCTCGTCAAGTACAAAGATAGAGATAAAAAGTCAGATAGAAAGAGGGATGCAACCTGAGATTGAGCTTAAAAAGCTGGTTCCCTTGGCATGTAGAATGCGTCTGAGATCGAAGGGATGGAGGGAGGAGGAAGACGAACACACGGACAGGAAGAGACTAAGACAAGCTTTCAATTCATGGAGAGAACTTTAAAAAACAGAGCTGAATAGGAGAAAGGAAACTGAGGAGCAGAGAATGGAAAGTCGAAACGGCGATGGGAGGTAAAGTGTGTATTTGATGCAACGCAACTTGTTGGGCACCCCACCAGGAAAATCCAGATTCCGACCAATTTTGAGCCAAAATTTTCCAAGATGATTGGATTCCGAATTTTCGATGATTTTGACATTTTTTTGGAATGGAAATGGAATGTCTCTTAAAAATCCGATTTCGATCCGGATAACTCCCGAACTTGTCGAAATTTTCTTCAATAAATAATAAATATTTCATATATTATGGTATAAGTGACAATTACATATATGCATTTGTTATCATATTATGGTATTTTTCATGCCGTTGGGACAATAAAAAAGTTTAACATGATAAATAAAGTTTATTCTATTTTAAATATCAAGATAAATAAATATTCAAATATTTGATATGAAAATCGAACTTATGTACTATTATTGGGGATTGAATGAAGATAAGACATAAAAATTAATTGTATTTTCCAACCATGAGATGAAACGAATATCAATCATGAACTATGTTTATCTACAAACTTATCTCTTAATGCTTTAAGATCTATGTGATTCGTTAGATTCTTATATTTTGATAAATCTCAGTCATCTGTTATCTCCAATTCATTAAAACTCTATTATAATTTATAAGATAGATTTATAAAGAATATTATAAATTATAATTATATGTTTGCATTTATCATCGTACCAATAACATGAGATCACTTATATAATCATTTGTAAGTTGCAGTTAAATGATTTTTTCCTATTTTGGCTCCCATTAGTCACTGTCCAAAGAGTTTACTTTAACATTTATATTTTTTAAACTTTAATTGAGTATAACCTAGGGTTGGTAGTGGGGCGGATTTTTACGGATATTTTTGCCTCACCCAATCCGTATGAGGCAGATTTGGATATGATTGAGTGGATTTTCAGGTGGTTTCAAATATCCAAACAATATCCGTTGAACATTCGGGGCGGATACAGTTTTGGCAATATCCGCCCCATGGATATATGTTTATATTACTTAAATTACTATAGTACCCTTCGCTCCTTAAGTGACAAAAAAAATCCCTAAAGTATCTAAACCATTTTCCAAAAAGAAACCATTGGTAACATTCTTTACCTTCATAAAAGCCAAAATTTGTAAAATTAACTAGAGTGTTGCATTGTTATTTACTATAAAAGCTTAAGTTCTTAGAGATGGAAAATCTTGCACAATGCCATGTTACATTGCATCTAAAAGGCTTAAGCTTAGCATGATCAAGTGGTCTACGTCTATGAAATAGGTGAAGTCCACTTTTAATTTAATATTGAATTTTCCATCATATGATGCATTTTCATTTTTGTACCATTAACATAATACCCCAAGTCAATGAATCTAGGACGAGGAAAACTTTGATCAAGCAAAGTTATCGAAATAAGAGAAGAATATTGGAAATCTTATAAATCATGCTACCGTGTCGCGGAGGGTAGGGGATTCAACACCCACCAAGAAACCGATCTTAAACGGATATCTGGGGCGGGGGCGGATATCCGCAAATCCGTCTAGTGTGTGTGGGGGTGGTTTTTAAAAAATAGAATAAACGGATATGCGGGGCGGATTTGGGGCCCCGCAATCCCCAGCGGGGCGGTATGGATTTGCTTAAATATGCCCCGTTGCTATCACTGTAACCCCATTTTGTGAAAATTCAACTCCATTTTTATTTTATTTTTTCATAAAAGTGAAATGCATAAATTCTCTGAATATTCCAAAATTTTGATCGGAAATCGATTACGAAAATTTGAAACGGAAATTGGAAATGAATTTTAGTTTCAAATTTTCTTGAATGAAAATCGAAAAACCGGCTTCAAGTCCGATCCATCCGAAAACAAGCCTAATTTACTTGTTAGATAATCAATTGCACAAGGAGCCCTTATGTTATAATGGAATAATTGTTGAGCTGGAAAAAAAAATAACGGTGTTAGAAGAATGCAAGTTTGTGTAACATTAAGAATATTCATTTAGAAGGTTGCCCAAGTGTAGACGACTACCTAAACGAATATGTAGTCATAAAATAAAACAAACAAACTACAAATATATTTTTTGGTTTCTCATGTATAATGAATCAATAATTCATACATTTTTCATGACCACTTTTTATTTTATTTTGAGTGGCTGCTTCATATAAAATTGAACACTCATCCTACAAATGTGAGAATAATTCTTGAAAAGACAAGTGATGAAACGCCTTAATATGACCACTTTTATTATAATTGAACGAAAGATTGGAGAAAACTAAAAAAGATTACCCCTACGAACGAAGGATTGTTGTTGATCCTTCGTTCATAGTGGAAATCGGTCTTGGTGGTTTATGCCTATTTATGCAATTATGAGTTTGGTTGTTCACCAATTCAAGTGGTACGTGAATTGGGTTTAGAAAATCGTGAGACGGTTACTATCTATGGTAGATAAAAAAAATATCAGCTTGTTTGGTAGAATGACAACAATTTACTAGTGCCAGAGAGAAGAAGATTATAGTAGGGATATAGAATACCAAATAGGTTATGACTTTGACACCACCATTTGTATTTATGGACACCATCACCCTTTTTTTTTTTAATGTGCCAAAAAAACAACACTACCATTAAAAAAACACTACCTCTCCTCTCTCTCTCCCTTTCTTTTTCTTTTTCTCTTTACAAAAATATCAAATCTCAAATTTCTCTTATGAAATCTTTTTTTATCACAAAAATATGTATTATTTGTAAGAAATTCAAAGAAGGAAATATTTTTAACTTTTAACTAATAACACAAACCATTCATTTGACCACATTGGATGTCTTTGAATCCTTTGGAAAAACAATGCGGTGTGAAACCAACTTCAAACAAAATGAAGACATTGCTAAGAGCAAATTATGTCATTAAGTTCCTGGTTCAAACATTAACAATTTTTAAGCGTCAAGCCCTTAGCATCAAATCGGCGTCAGGGAAGCCTCAAGATCCTCCATCATCCTATTTTCTTCATATGTTCTTCCTCGTCTTTTCTTGTTCTTCATTGTTATTTTATTCTTCTTCTTTTTCTCTTCTTGATTTTCATATATTTTTTTCATCTTCATCACGTTAGGCTCTTTAGCGCCAAGAATTATTCTTCAAACATGGAGATATATAGAAAATACAACAATTCTAAACAGTCAGAGAACATAACAATTTTTTAATTAAATTTTGAGCTTTTTACACTTTTACACCTTCTATAACATGGTAAAAATGACTGCATTTCTTGACTGCCTAGAGCACAAACTCACAAGCAATAAGATCCTTACTTTGTAAATCACAACAACAATATTCCTTGGAAGTGTGTCTTTGTATATATACTAGTGTAATACCCGTGCCGTTGTCACTATTTCAAATTACATCCTACCTTCACGGCTATGTCGAATACTCACATTTGGGGTTTTGTTTCGATTTCTAAAAATACTTGCATAATTGTTTATTACAACAGTTATGATGAATGAATTTTGTAAACGTTAATACTCTTGAATAGTAAAACACTGTTAATAAAACTGATCAACGCAACCAATGTGCTAAGGAATTTAATCTCCATCAAATTTCAGCTTAACTAAAAATAAGAAGGAAAGAATTCAATATTAAAAAATATCACATGTTTGTCCAAGTGAGTTTTGACTGAAATTGATGCCGATTTAGTAAAGCAGCAGTTGAAGAAATATAAAAAGGGCAAACAGAATAGCACATTTGGTTTAGAAGAATATCAAGATGATTTTTTTACTAAAATTAAAAAATATTTAAAATTTTGACAGAGATTCCCATTTTTTCAATATTTAAACTTGTTATAAGCATTTGTACCTCGCATAATTTGACATTCACAAAAAATTGCCGTCTCAACGCAATATATAATCAACGTTTTAGTATTAAAAGAGGTTTGATAGTAGAACATGATATTAAACAGTCAAAGAGACATGCACACAATATCATTATATCAAAAAACAATGTCATTTTTGAATAAAGTAATTTATCTGAACATGTCATAAGAAATAAGTGACTATAATGACAATAAATGTCATGAACAATTAAAAAATCAAAATTTTGACAGAATTTCCTCTGTATTTTTAAATATTGAAACCTTTCCGAACCTGTCATAAAAAATTACAATGGCAATCAATGCCATGAACACCACATAATATATATCTCCACACCAAAAGTATCATTTAATTATCAAAATATTGCAGTATAAAACATTTAAGTACATCAAAGATTTTATTCTTAAGGAGAAAAGGGATCCCAGATTTCGATGCTTGTACTGCAAGTTCTCTATGACGTACAAATGGTACGGGAGTACATTACAACGTTACCTGTATGAAAGCCAAATGAGAAAAAAAACTAAAAACAATGAAAAGCCATTACAAAACTTAAAGCAAAAACAATTGAAATCCGCTCACAGTCAGCTCCCAGCAACCCGGACAGCACCCGCAATCTCTGTTTCGCAGCCGTATAACACGTAACACTACGCGCGTTCCTGCGACAAAGCCCGAAAGTACACCGGACTGCCCAAAACGACCCGCATACACACTCTCCAACCGCGTGCAGCAGCATTTCAGCTGGCCGCAAGCTAATCAAAACCGCAGCACTCAGAAAAACAAACAAAACAGCCTCTTCAGGCCGTGTCCACAACGCTGCGACAGACAACAGCACCGCAATGCCGCAGCAACAAAACAGAACAGCAGCAGCAGCAACAGCGCAGCAGTAGCAGCAGCAGCGGCAACGCAACGCAGCAGCAGAACCCGCGTAACGGCAGCAGCAACAGCAGCAGCAAACAGGGTACGCTCTGTTTTGAGGGAGCCCATCCAGTTCCGTGCCTAATGAATATTGCCTCATTAAAATCTGATTGTGCCTTTCACTTTACCAATTGAATAAAATGTAATTGAAAAAAATTGCATCTTTTAAATAAAGTTATCATACATTGCAAATGATTTCAGGCAACACCTGGCTTAGATATTCAGAGAATCGAAACTATAAAGCACACCCAAAGGAACCAATGCTAGAGTGATTTCATTCCATCAAAATGCATGCTTGTCTATAAAAAGATTAAAATCAATGCAACATCATGATACCCAAATCACTGAAATTGATTCCAAACAAACAATCTACTCTAGGGCTTATGTTAAAATAACACCAAAAGTGAAATCAAAGCTTGAAAATGCAGAGAAGTTTAAAGCTTGGAGAGGGTTGCTTACCACCACCTCCACCACCACCACCACCACAGCTGAGAGATAGAAGAGATGAGCTAAGGTGAGTTCGAGATTGGAGACAAATCACTTTATTGTGAGTGTTCTCATACAATCTACACTACTACTCTACTATTTTTGAGCTACAGAAGAATTTTCTTTTTCTTTCTTTATAGTAAGAAAGATGGATGCAGTTTGCAAATGGTGAATGATCCTCAAGAAGCTTAAATTAAAACCAAAATTGAGCAAAATCAAAATAAGGGTATCTAAAAAAAAGAGGATAAGTGACTATAATGACAATCAATGTCATGAACAACTAAAAAATCAAAATTTCGACAGAGTTTCCTCTGTATTTTTAAAAATTGAAACCTATCTGAACCTGTCATAAAAAATTACAATGGCAATCAATGCCATAAACACCACATAATATTTTAAATTGCAATTGGGTTTTTACGACTATTGGAGATTGAGAGACGTTGCATGAATCTTACAACTATTGAACCCATTTAAAAAAAACACCAAATTAATCTCTTATTTTGCCTTGTGACTGATTTCCATGATTAATTTTGTGACTATAAAAAACATTTCTTGAAATTCAGGCTGGTGTTGTTTCAAAAAACAATCGAGGATTGCATAAATCTATCCTCCTATCTCCCCGAGCAACAATTTAAGAAAGATGGGTGATTCAATGAAGTTAATCTCAAGGGACTCAATGAGGTTGGACAAACTCTAAATCCTTACAATCTGAAAGGTGCCCAGAGTGCAGTAAATTGTTCATTCAAAACATGCAATTTAGATAGAACAAACAACAAAATTTTATTTTTAAGCATGCTAGTTCAAGATAATGAAATGTCTTGCTAACTCCACAAAAATAGGTGTTTTACCAACTTCATGGAAGGGGCAGTGAACTTAAAAGTCTTTTACCTTCCATTGAAGTGTTCTGATGCTTGCAGGCAGGCAGGCAGCTTGCTTGCATGCAGACAGTTTGCTTGCTTGCAGGTAGCATGCTTGAACAGGCAGGTAGGCTTAGTGGTCATTTTTTTAACGAACTTATATAGTACTAAAAGATTTAGCAACTTCATGGAAGGGATAGTGAACTTAAAAGTCTTTTACCTTCCATTGAAGTGTTCTGATGCCTGCAGACAGGCAACTTGCTTGCTTGCAGGCAGGCATGCAGCTTGCTTAGACATGTAGGTAGGCTTAGTGGTCCTTTTTTTAACAAACTTATATAGTACTAAAAAGATTTAGCAACTTCATGGAAGGGACAGTGAACTTAAAAGTCTTTTACCTTCCATTGGAGTGTTCTAATGCTTGCAGGCAAGCAGGCATGCAGCTTGCTTGCTTGCAGGCAGCATGCTTGAACAGGCAGGTAGGCTTAGTGGTCATACTTGTTCTTGCCTTTCATCTTCTCCGCCAAGAAGGCAAATTCATCAAAACCCAAACCCAAACCAATCAATTACCAACAAAAAAAACCCAAAACTATAACCCACACAAACCTATAATCCACACATACCTCAACTTGCTTTTTTGCAATTTGGGAATCAGAAACCTTTGCTATGATCAAAGCGGTTAAATAAAATTAAAGGAAGTGTGAAGAGATGAGATGTAGAGGAATTGGGAGGTTGCCATGGAAATGATGGGTTTTTTTATGCTTTGTTTGTGTCTCTAATCAAATAAAAAAACAACAAATCAAATTAAATGAAAAACTGTCTTCAACAAAATCACAATTGCACCAAAACACAATGCTAATCCTCAATTACCTATTTCTGTGCATTTCATATCTGCAGACTCCAACAAATAACGAAGCTTTTTCTGCTCAAGTAGATAACTTTCTTCGAGTTCTATAAACGACCGAATACAAAGCCTCAACTTTTTTATATACTCTGCCATCTGCTCACATTTTCCTTGCAAAATCAACAAAACCCAAACCCAAACCAATCAATTACCAACAAAAAAAAACCAAAATTTAATCAAAATGTTGCACTTCCCCACATACTCTGACTCAAAATCATTCAATTATTTCAAACAACAACAAAATCTAATCAAAATAAAGGAATGAAACATTTTAACTCCAAAACAAATAACCCCATACTCAAAAACCAATCAAATTCAAAAAAAAAAAATTTGAACAAAAATATGGATTTTGAAGAGAGAGCAACAGACCTTGTGATCATACTTGTTCTTGCCATTCATCTTCTCCGCCAAGAAGGCAAATTCATCAAAACCCAAACCCAAACCAATCAATTACCAACAAAAAAAAACCCAAAACTATAACCCACACAAACCTATAATCCACACATACCTCAGCTTTTTTTGCAGTTTGGGAATCAGAAACCTTTGCAATGATTAAAGCGGTTAAAAAAAATTAAAGGAAGTGTGAAGAGATGAGATGCAGAGGAATTGGGAGGTTGCCATGGAAATGATGGGTTTTTTTATGCTTTGTTTGTGTCTCTAATCAAATAAAAAAACAACAAATCAAATTAAATGAAAAACTGTCTTCAACAAAATCACAATTGCACCAAAACACAATGCTAATCCTCAATTACCTATTTCGGCTTCACCCCTCTTCCTCCTCCACCGAATGGAAGAATGAAAGGAGAGAGTGAGGAGAAGAGATCTGAAAAAAAAAATTTAAAAGAAGGGTCTTAAGAGCAAATAGATCTGGAAAAAAAAAAAAAAAAAAGCAAACCGTGTGTTATTCAGATCTGAAGAAGAAGAAGAAGAAGAAGGATCTTACTTTTCCTCTTCGGCTTCACCCCTCCTCCTACTCCACCGAATCGAAAAATGAAAGGAGAAGAGATTAAAAAAAAAGACCAAATCAAGAACACTTTTCAGCTTAAAATTTCATAGACATCACAAAGTACTTGCCACTTGCAGCCATGGAAGAGAAATCAGGGCCATTGTTGTGGATGGTAATCTTTTTGAATGCCATCATAACCATCAAACTTTAGGCAAAATGAAAAAAAAAAAAAAAAAAAAAATTCCAGAACCATGAATTTGTGAATACCCTATTTAAACCTTTATAAACTTTTGCAATAATCAACCATCCAAATTCAACAATCTCAAATTTTGCAACATTCAACCAAATTCAACATACCCAATCACAACATTCAATTAAATTCAACAATTCACCTTTGCAATATACAGTCTCAAAATTTTCAATATTCAACCAAATTCGACTTACCCATCAAAACAATAGACCAAATTTCACATACCCGTGACAACATTTTCCCAAATTTCTTTTTTCTATTGAAACCCAAAAGTGAAAAAAGAAGAGATTTGATAAAGACGTAGAGGAGCTAGGAAAACCCCCTATCACAACATTCAACAGTAGAAAATGAAATCCCAAAAAAATAAAACAACGTGTAGAATAAGAGTATACATGCTTAGTCATATGGTTGTTGAAAGAAGAAAAAAATCACCATGAGTAGTCAACATCTGAAGGAAATGAGTTAATTAACCATTTGAAGGAAATGAGTTAATTAAACATTTGAAGAAAAGCAAGTCAGTAGAAGGATTCACAACAAACCACAAACATCACATTTTAATTGAGAACTTTTTAAGGTTGCTTACTAAGAAAAGCAAGTTAATAGAAGGGTCACATTCATTCAAAGAGAGGGACTCTCTACTGGAATATAAATGTCCCAGTAATTGACGAACATTAATTTAGGAAACTGCTTTGAATGAAATTCAAAAAAAAATGAAACATACCTATAACAACATGCAACATGATGCGAGGCCGTGGCTGGATGAGATGGTGTCGAGTGCTAGGTGTTGTCCAGGGTCGGGAGGGTGGCTGCGAGCACGCTGCTGCGACACGGATGTTTGCTGCGGTCTGTGTTGTGTGGACACGGCCTGAAGATGTTGTTTCTGAGTCCTGCAGCCTGCTAAGGTTGCGGCATGCTGAGAAGTTGCGTCATGCGGTTGGAGCGTGTGTACGCTGGCTGTTTTGGGCAGTCCGGCGCGTATTCTGGCTTTGTCGCAGGAACGCGCGTATGGAAGATGTGTGCTGCGTTGGTGATCCGAACACTGCAGCACAGACTCAGGCAGGGTGCGCTGCAGTGTCAGAGTGCTCTGCTTTGGTGCTGGGGCTGTCAGGTGCTATGCTTTGGTGCTGTCAAAGTGCTCTGCATTGGGTGGCTTGCGGCTTTTCTGCATGCTGTTGCGAAACAGAGCTTGCGTTGGTGCTGTCCGGGTTGCTGGGAGCTGACTGCTTGGTAACACACACCAACCAATTGATTATTCAGATGTAGACACATAAAAGTAAAAGAATAAGAAAGGATAAACTACTCAGCAGAAAAATAAAAACAACATTTTTCTTATGAATTGACAGGTTTGGAAGCATTGCACATAATGAACCATGAATTACCTTGCAGTTCATGCAAGTAAGACAGCCATAGCTTGAAAGTAATATGGCTGATCCAGAATACCATTTTTTAGACTTAAATATTCATTTTCGATAAGTCTACAAAACAAAAACAATGATTTTTTGAAGAGTTTGTAAAAAGGAAGTCACGACATAAAGTAAGAGAATTAAGAAAGGATAATCTACTTGGCAGAAACATAAAAACAACAGGTATGGAACCATTGCACACACACACACACACACATGTTTATGAGAAAGGAATGCAACTTAACTAACAGAGGATCCAGTCGACCCTATTACAATATAAATTTTGAAATATTAAAAAGTAGTATAATGGGCATTTTTAACAAAAATACAACTAACATGTAGTAAGTACAATAAGGCATTTTGCTAAAACACATACAAAATATCAATTTCCACATTATTCTACACATAAGAACGAAAAATGCCAAAAGCCATATATTGCACAATTGATTCCACCAATCATGTGCCATATATTGCACAATTGGATCCACCAACCTTATTTTTATTTTATTTTTTCATGAGCACTTTGATTTCAACTTGCTCTTCCAATGTCCCCATTTCAAAAGCAAAACCATATCTAACCCAATATTCTAGTGAGTGATGTAAGAGAGACAGAGGGGAAAAAGAAAGCTTTGTAGATGTGTGTGTGTTGGAAATATATTTCGACAGTGTGAGTAGCAGCTAATCCAATTACATAGTGTGGAGTAAGGTATTTAGGATCTCTAGCTATTAAGCATCCAATTCCCAGCTAAATCACTATAGCTATTGAGAAACCAAGTATCCTGTGAGAACCAAAGCAATTGTGAGAAATACCCACTTGGAGATCCAAATGAAGGCAATCAGAAGCCAAGTTCAAATTCAAGCAATCAAGCACAAAATTCAGAAACGACCCCAACAACCAAATTCAAAAACAAAACTCAAATCAATCGGATAGATCTCGAATACCCAATCGACAATTCAATCCCCCAAATCTAAAAATCTCTCCAATTACAACCCCTTTAATCAACCAACCAAATGAATCCCAAAATCGAGTAAATTAAGTTATAATCTTAAAAAACAGATCCACCCCATTTGAAAAAAGATGCAAACTTGCAGATCAAAAGGATACCTTTTTGTGCCTGGCATTGAGCTCTTTGGAGATTTTTTGTTGCAGAAAGGAAGGAAGGAGCTACTTTCCCTTAAGAGACAAATTCGAATCAGAGAGAGAAGAAAGCTTAAGAACAAATCAAAGCTATTTCTCTCTCTCTCTCTGTTGAGAAGGAGGAGGAAGAAGAAAAGAAAATCTCTCTCTATCTCACCGACGATAACCCAAAGAAGGAAATTGGAAAAGAAGAAGAAGAAGAGAAGAGTCGACGCTGCCGCGGCCGAGTAGTCATAGATGTGATTGTGATGAAGGATCTTTGTGGGAGTGAGAGATGAAGAAAAGAGCTCTGTGGAGAAGAAAAAGAGGGAGAAAAGGGAGAGAAGAGGAAAGCATCGGGATTTTTTTTTTTACTTAACTTCTGCCAAGGACATAAGTGGTGCCACGTAGGACAAACACTCTGTTTTTACTGTTTATGAACAGTAAAAAGCCTATATGAAATGCAACATCATGATACCCAAATCACTGAAATTGATTCCAAACAAACAATCTACTCAAGGGCTTATGCTAAAATAACACCAAAAGTGAAATCAATGCTTGAAAATGCAGAGAAGTTTAAAGCTTGGAGAGGGTTGCTTACCACCTCCACCACCACCACCACCACCACAGCTGAGAGATAGAAGAGATGAGCTGATAATGAGAGAGAGAGCTAAAGTGAGCTCGAGATTGGAGTCTGTTAGAATATACTTCTACTGTGGAGACATAGCACTTTATTGTGAGTGTTCTCATACAATCTACACTACTACTCTACTGTTTTTGAGATACTGAAGAATTTTGTGACTGGTTTCCATGATTAATTTTGTGACTATAAAAAAAACGTAGAAGGTTTACATTGCTCAATTGTGAGGAATCGTCATAATCTAGCATGATTAAATATTGTAAGCTATCCTGTTATGTGAAACAAACAATTTTACAAAGTGGTTTTCAATACCCAATGTCTTTCCAAGTCACGCACCGTAATCCGATCTTGTAGATTATAGAACAAACAACAAAAACATTATCACAAAGATGCATCATATAAATTCAGACCTTATCAGTAATTCCCAAGTTACAGAACACATAGGTCTCATCCAATCCATTTGATAATAATAATGATGAAATTGAGGAGAGAAGAGAAAAGTAAACCTGAAGATGAACCATCCTTCAATGAAGAAGTATGCACCAAACCCTTTGAAACTTCTTGTTCTGCTCCTTCATCTCTATTTCTCTTAATTAAACTCTCGTCATTAATCATAACCCTAGTTTTTCTCCCACTTTTAGAAGAACCCAAATCAAGCACAGTCTTTCTCTCACTTATAGAACCCAAATCTAGCTTTTTCTGATCATGGGTGGTATCTCCAAAAACCAAGAAAGAAGCTCTTTGAATGAGGTCAATAACATAAAGTGCTTCCCTCTTCTCTTCATGACTCTGCAACATGACCTTAGGAACATCTTGCAACACATGGAAAAGCTCCTCAGGAACATCTGGAGGTTTTTGTTGCTTGAAAACCAAGAAAGAAGCTCTTTGAACCATCCTTCAATGAAGAAGTATGCACCAAACCCTTTGAAACTTATTGTTCTGCTCCTTCATCTCTATTTCTCTTAATTAAACTCTCATCACTAATCATAACCATAGTTTTTCTCCCACTTTTAGAAGAACCCAAATCAAGCACATTCTTTCTCTCACTTATAGAACCCAAATCAAGCTTTTTTCTGATCATGGGTGGTATCTCCCAAAACCAAGAAAGCAGCTCTTTGAATGAGGTCAATAACATAAAGTGCTTCCCTCTTCTCTTCATGACTCTGCAACATGACCTTAGGAACATCTTGCAACACATGGAAAAGCTCCTCAGGAACATCTTGCAACACATGGAAAACCAAGAAAGAAGCTCTTTTTTGTTGCTTGTTTCCTTCTTTACCGACCATCATACATGTTCCACAACCAAAATCAAATTCCAGATCAACAACCAAAATCAAATTCCAGATCTGATTGCAGAAATACAGATCCAATGATGTTCCAGATCTGATTGCAGAAATATAATTGCAGATTAGAGAATAGAGAATGAGAACTTACAACCAATCACACAATAAACACCAAATCAAACTTACAACACAACCAAATCTCATCCCAAACATTTCAATCAAATAAAAATGAATTCATCTGATTATGAACCCATCTGATTATGAACCCATTGTGTGAATAAGAGAGACAGAGGGGAAAAAGAGAAACCATAGCTAACCCATTGTGTGAATAACCCATCTGATTATGAGCCCATTGTGTGAAGATCCCAGTGGCGGAGGTGGAGGAAGATGGTGTTGCTGGAGGAAGAGGTTGGGGATGACAGAGAGAAGGTGGTGGTTGAAATGGGGGAGTGAAAGAGGTTTGTGAGAAGAGAGAAGCGCGGGATCTTACCTTCTCAAACCTCCTTCTTCTTCTCCTTCCTTCGACCTTCTTCTTCTCTGCTTCGGGAATCAATTCTTGTGAGGAAGAGGTGCAGGGAGAGTGAAGAAAGCATCGGGAGTTGATTTTATTACTTAAGTTCCGCCAAATATATAACATGCGCCACGTAGGATATAAAGACTCATAATACTGTTTATAAACAGTAAAAAAGCAATGTGAAATGTGTGCTATGGAACGCGCGTATGGAAGATGTGTGCTGCGTTGGTGATCCGAACACTGCAGCACAGACTCAGGCAGGGTGCGCTGCAGTGTCAGAGTGCTCTGCTTTGGTGCTGGGGCTGTCAGGTGCTATGCTTTGGTGCTGTCAAAGTGCTCTGCATTGGGTGGCTTGCGGCTTTTCTGCATGCTGTTGCGAAACAGAGCTTGCGTTGGTGCTGTCCGGGTTGCTGGGAGCTGACTGCTTGGTAACACACACCAACCAATTGATTATTCAGATGTAGACACATAAAAGTAAAAGAATAAGAAAGGATAAACTACTCAGCAGAAAAATAAAAACAACATTTTTCTTATGAATTGACAGGTTTGGAAGCATTGCACATAATGAACCATGAATTACCTTGCAGTTCATGCAAGTAAGACAGCCATAGCTTGAAAGTAATATGGCTGATCCAGAATACCATTTTTTAGACTTAAATATTCATTTTCGATAAGTCTACAAAACAAAAACAATGATTTTTTGAAGAGTTTGTAAAAAGGAAGTCACGACATAAAGTAAGAGAATTAAGAAAGGATAATCTACTTGGCAGAAACATAAAAACAACAGGTATGGAACCATTGCACACACACACACACACATGTTTATGAGAAAGGAATGCAACTTAACTAACAGAGGATCCAGTCGACCCTATTACAATATAAATTTTGAAATATTAAAAAGTAGTATAATGGGCATTTTTAACAAAAATACAACTAACATGTAGTAAGTACAATAAGGCATTTTGCTAAAACACATACAAAATATCAATTTCCACATTATTCTACACATAAGAACGAAAAATGCCAAAAGCCATATATTGCACAATTGATTCCACCAATCATGTGCCATATATTGCACAATTGGATCCACCAACCTTATTTTTATTTTATTTTTTCATGAGCACTTTGATTCAACTTGCTCTTCCAATGTCCCCATTTCAAAAGCAAAACCATATCTAACCCAATATTCTAGTGAGTGATGTAAGAGAGACAGAGGGGAAAAAGAAAGCTTTGTAGATGTGTGTGTGTTGGAAATATATTTCGACAGTGTGAGTAGCAGCTAATCCAATTACATAGTGTGGAGTAAGGTATTTAGGATCTCTAGCTATTAAGCATCCAATTCCCAGCTAAATCACTATAGCTATTGAGAAACCAAGTATCCTGTGAGAACCAAAGCAATTGTGAGAAATACCCACTTGGAGATCCAAATGAAGGCAATCAGAAGCCAAGTTCAAATTCAAGCAATCAAGCACAAAATTCAGAAACGACCCCAACAACCAAATTCAAAAACAAAACTCAAATCAATCGGATAGATCTCGAATACCCAATCGACAATTCAATCCCCCAAATCTAAAAATCTCTCCAATTACAACCCCTTTAATCAACCAACCAAATGAATCCCAAAATCGAGTAAATTAAGTTATAATCTTAAAAAACAGATCCACCCCATTTGAAAAAAGATGCAAACTTGCAGATCAAAAGGATACCTTTTTGTGCCTGGCATTGAGCTCTTTGGAGATTTTTTGTTGCAGAAAGGAAGGAAGGAGCTACTTTCCCTTAAGAGACAAATTCGAATCAGAGAGAGAAGAAAGCTTAAGAACAAATCAAAGCTATTTCTCTCTCTCTCTCTCTGTTGAGAAGGAGGAGGAAGAAGAAAGAAAATCTCTCTCTATCTCACCGACGATAACCCAAAGAAGGAAATTGGAAAAGAAGAAGAAGAAGAGAAGAGTCGACGCTGCCGCGGCCGAGTAGTCATAGATGTGATTGTGATGAAGGATCTTTGTGGGAGTGAGAGATGAAGAAAAGAGCTCTGTGGAGAAGAAAAAGAGGGAGAAAAGGGAGAGAAGAGGAAAGCATCGGGATTTTTTTTTTTACTTAACTTCTGCCAAGGACATAAGTGGTGCCACGTAGGACAAACACTCTGTTTTTACTGTTTATGAACAGTAAAAAGCCTATATGAAATGCAACATCATGATACCCAAATCACTGAAATTGATTCCAAACAAACAATCTACTCAAGGGCTTATGCTAAAATAACACCAAAAGTGAAATCAATGCTTGAAAATGCAGAGAAGTTTAAAGCTTGGAGAGGGTTGCTTACCACCTCCACCACCACCACCACCACCACAGCTGAGAGATAGAAGAGATGAGCTGATAATGAGAGAGAGAGCTAAAGTGAGCTCGAGATTGGAGTCTGTTAGAATATACTTCTACTGTGGAGACATAGCACTTTATTGTGAGTGTTCTCATACAATCTACACTACTACTCTACTGTTTTTGAGATACTGAAGAATTTTGTGACTGGTTTCCATGATTAATTTTGTGACTATAAAAAAAACGTAGAAGGTTTACATTGCTCAATTGTGAGGAATCGTCATAATCTAGCATGATTAAATATTGTAAGCTATCCTGTTATGTGAAACAAACAATTTTACAAAGTGGTTTTCAATACCCAATGTCTTTCCAAGTCACGCACCGTAATCCGATCTTGTAGATTATAGAACAAACAACAAAAACATTATCACAAAGATGCATCATATAAATTCAGACCTTATCAGTAATTCCCAAGTTACAGAACACATAGGTCTCATCCAATCCATTTGATAATAATAATGATGAAATTGAGGAGAGAAGAGAAAAGTAAACCTGAAGATGAACCATCCTTCAATGAAGAAGTATGCACCAAACCCTTTGAAACTTCTTGTTCTGCTCCTTCATCTCTATTTCTCTTAATTAAACTCTCGTCATTAATCATAACCCTAGTTTTTCTCCCACTTTTAGAAGAACCCAAATCAAGCACAGTCTTTCTCTCACTTATAGAACCCAAATCTAGCTTTTTCTGATCATGGGTGGTATCTCCAAAAACCAAGAAAGAAGCTCTTTGAATGAGGTCAATAACATAAAGTGCTTCCCTCTTCTCTTCATGACTCTGCAACATGACCTTAGGAACATCTTGCAACACATGGAAAAGCTCCTCAGGAACATCTGGAGGTTTTTGTTGCTTGAAAACCAAGAAAGAAGCTCTTTGAACCATCCTTCAATGAAGAAGTATGCACCAAACCCTTTGAAACTTATTGTTCTGCTCCTTCATCTCTATTTCTCTTAATTAAACTCTCATCACTAATCATAACCATAGTTTTTCTCCCACTTTTAGAAGAACCCAAATCAAGCACATTCTTTCTCTCACTTATAGAACCCAAATCAAGCTTTTTTCTGATCATGGGTGGTATCTCCCAAAACCAAGAAAGCAGCTCTTTGAATGAGGTCAATAACATAAAGTGCTTCCCTCTTCTCTTCATGACTCTGCAACATGACCTTAGGAACATCTTGCAACACATGGAAAAGCTCCTCAGGAACATCTTGCAACACATGGAAAACCAAGAAAGAAGCTCTTTTTTGTTGCTTGTTTCCTTCTTTACCGACCATCATACATGTTCCACAACCAAAATCAAATTCCAGATCAACAACCAAAATCAAATTCCAGATCTGATTGCAGAAATACAGATCCAATGATGTTCCAGATCTGATTGCAGAAATATAATTGCAGATTAGAGAATAGAGAATGAGAACTTACAACCAATCACACAATAAACACCAAATCAAACTTACAACACAACCAAATCTCATCCCAAACATTTCAATCAAATAAAAATGAATTCATCTGATTATGAACCCATCTGATTATGAACCCATTGTGTGAATAAGAGAGACAGAGGGGAAAAAGAGAAACCATAGCTAACCCATTGTGTGAATAACCCATCTGATTATGAGCCCATTGTGTGAAGATCCCAGTGGCGGAGGTGGAGGAAGATGGTGTTGCTGGAGGAAGAGGTTGGGGATGACAGAGAGAAGGTGGTGGTTGAAATGGGGGAGTGAAAGAGGTTTGTGAGAAGAGAGAAGCGCGGGATCTTACCTTCTCAAACCTCCTTCTTCTTCTCCTTCCTTCGACCTTCTTCTTCTCTGCTTCGGGAATCAATTCTTGTGAGGAAGAGGTGCAGGGAGAGTGAAGAAAGCATCGGGAGTTGATTTTATTACTTAAGTTCCGCCAAATATATAACATGCGCCACGTAGGATATAAAGACTCATAATACTGTTTATAAACAGTAAAAAAGCAATGTGAAATGTTAGATAGATATTTTCCAAGAAAATTATCTTTAGTGGTTGTCCCACTGGTAATAAGACTAAATGGGTACCAAAGGTAAACCTGATAAAACACCAAGACATTACCCAATAATTGTGTATACAGAGTGACCGTATTGCAGATGGTGTACTGATGTATCACTGAATCATTGATTAGAGACAACCAAGATATCGATCCTTAAAAGGCTTGATACACTAGCACGTCCAATAGACTACAATATCTATCACCAACTAGCTACGGTTACAATGCGAATATAAGAATTCCCTTCGTAGACAGCCTGAAAGACTCGAACGCAGCGGACTCTGCGAGCCTTGTACTCTGTGTTTGGCTTTTGGGATAGTCGCAGCGGATCATGCGAGTGAGAGACTTACGTTCGCGTATCCTTTACAGCATAGTCTTCCTAAGTTGTTTTGTTCTACATCGCATCATCCGCTGCGACTATGGTTATTATATTCGCAATGCGAAACTAATCAGAACCAGGTTATGTATCAATTTCTTTCCAGATAGTCTAGTTGTTGGACTGTAAGTTCAAATGCAAAAAAAAAATGTTCTTTTTAATTTAATTTTTTGAGCTTTTAGTTCGGAAAATTAAGTTATTGATGGTGCTCAATTGATTTATGCAGAGCAAGTCCAATCTAGAACTTATATGGTACACTTTATCCAAGTATAAGAAATTTGACAAATTTGAAGATTATGTAAATTCTAAACCAAGCTCAGATTGGGTTTCAAGAAATTGGTTTTGATTATTTGAGAAAAAACAGAGAGAGGAAGGGGAGGGTGGGGCGAAGTGGTTGTTGTTGCTCCGTCCATTTTGATGTTGTTGTTACTGAGAGATAAAGAGAGGAGAAAAGAAGAGAAATAGGGGAGGACAGAAAAAGAAAAGGGCGGGGTGTGGGGCGTGGCGAGGCTGTGCAGACAGCGGTGGCCGGTGACACTGCCATTGTTACTGTTGAGAAGAGAGGGTGAGAGGTGGAAGAGAAATTGTTGACTTTAGGTTTATATTGGGTATGACGGTGTTCATAGCAACGATTGTCCCCTGCACCACTTGCCAACTTCAATCAATCTGCCGCATGTGCCGCGCCGGTTCACTATGGCTAGCAATGATATTCTTGCTAATTTAAACACCCGTTATTTTGGACCTACCATCCGGGTCACGGGTATGAGATTTTTATCTTAAAAGATCTCGTTGCTATTAAAGAGTGGATCACTTTCTTATAAACCTCAACGACTTCACATTACTTGATGTGAAAATATTCAAGCCAACTCCATCTTAACAGACATCATTACAAAAGTTGAGAGTGGTAATGTCCTCCAGCATCATATATGCAATTCCCCTAATGGAACTTCTCTGCATGCATTGTTCGAGCTAGTTTACCTGAGGTGCATTTGCTCTAACTCCCGAAACGGACATTATATGGACGGAAAATTCTAAATGGTGAGGAAACGGGCAAGGGGGTGGGTGTGACCGCTTATCCCCCTCGAAATACATACTTATGCCCTCGAGATACACAACCTCGCAAATCTCGAGAGGGATGAATAGTGATACCCATCCCCTCACCCCTTTCCTCGACGGCCAGAAGGGCTCATGTATGGACTAAATAGAAGGATTTCCGAATGGAGGACGTGTGGATTGGATAGTGTCTACCATATCCTCGAGATATATAATACATTGGGATGATCAAAATGTGGAGAGATCAGATCACCAAATCCCCAATTCTTTTGAGGTTTCCAATGATCAACCATGTCCCCAATTGGTCCTCTATTGGTAAACCAAACCGCCAAAATCTTTTTCATTCAAAACCATCAAATTTACAAACCAAAGCTCCCCATTTTCCAAACAATCTGATTGGGTGGGGTTTGAATTGGGGATTTGGGGTTTCAAACAACGCAATGGAAGTGGGCGATCTCAACAAAGTTTGGGAGATCAAAGCCCTAAAAAGAAGCCAGAAGAAGAGAAAGCACCAAAGATTCTCGAGAAAATTGCAAAGCAGGTTCAGCGCATAATGTGGAAGCACAAATGGAGGGTCAAAGTCCTCTCTGAATTCTGGTGAGCTTTTGGTACCTAAAGGTTAGAGCTTTTTGTTATATAAACTGAAACTGAACATAAAAATCGAAACTTGCAAGTGAAGCATAGCTTATTGACCAAATATAAAATTGGGTTCTTTTGATGATTGATTATTTGCTCATATTGTTTGAAATATTGAAAAAAGATTGAAACTTGCAACTTGTAAGTGAAGGTCCATTGTGAATAAAGGTGTGCACGGGAAGCTTAGATTGCGAAAACCGAAACAGAGATTTGGATTTCTTACATTATGATCAGGTTCTTGATACAATGCTTTATGAGCTTTGCCATACTGCACATGGCCTCACAATGCTGCCTTCTATAAGCTTTGGGATGAACTTAGAAAGGTTTTGCTCCTAACTTATGACTATGAAACAAATTTTTAATTTTTTATCTGATCTTTATTTTTTCCTGAATTGAAGATCAATTAGGTTGAACGGGTTTTTGTGTCTGGTTTATTGCTTGCATTTGGGAAATTTTGTGAGAGAATTCTGAAAGTTTGGTTTGCTTTGATTGCAAAGCAAGTCACTGTCATTTTTAAACATAGGAGATTAGGTGATTTGTATTCAATGTTGGAAAACCATTTCTCACGTCTCCCATAAGAAATAATTTATCATGTTGATGAGATAAAAGGAATGCTCAGTAGTTGCTTTTACAAATCACAATGGCTTCCATTATAGATTTTCATTTACAATAGCTAACTCTTGTGGATTTTTCTAGTGAAAACTTGCAGTTGACACAAAGTTGGAGTCAAGTTTAGTGAAATAAAACCTTTGTAGAGGTCTGCTATTAACTTATTGAAAAGCCCTGGTTGAAGTCAAACCTAGTAATGCTGAGTTCAGTTTCGTAATCTAACGTGTCCTCATAGAGGCTAGAGCAAGAAGTACAGAGCAGGTGCCTTAAAGAAGTTGAAGAAGAAAACCCTGAAAATTTTCTCTAGCAATTGTGCATATATCAATTACCAACAACTCTTACTAGGATGAACAAAAAAAGTTCTATCATAAAAATTTAACCAACACATTAAGAAATTTACCCCTAGAGAAATAGAGTCATTGTTGATCACCAAGCTCTCCATTAGACGTTTTGATTGTAGGTCAACTGTTATGTCAAGTCATAATTATTCTACTGAAAATTCCGTCCTTAAGCTCTTTTGTGGCTATGAGGCAGTACCTGGGACAAAACCAGGGAAATGCCTTTTCACATGTGTATTTTCAAATGGGAAAACTTCTTCAAGCTGTAATTGCTCCGTGCGTTCTTTTTAAATTATTATTATTATTATTATTATTATTATTATTATTATTATTATTATTATTATTATTATTATTATTATTATTATTATTATTATTATTCCGCTTTCTTGTGAATTTCCCATTCACATTTGTTATTTATTAATACAATATGCTTTGTTGTTTTGCTGATCAAATAAAAAAATGTTTGTTAGAGATTCAGCAGAATGCAATCTCACATATAAATATAAGAATCGCATTTGTTGGTTTGAAGAAATCTATTATAATGTGATGCCATACACGAGCTTTACAGAAACTTATCTTGTTTCTTATCAAGTTAAGTTTCTTACTCTCTTGTCATCCACTTTAGTTATTAACTACACAGAAAGTCCTCAGACATGAACTGGTGTGTGTTATGTATGGTTACAAATGTCAGACACATATGTCAAACACCATTTGGTGCATGTTATGGTTAGAAAATGTCAGACACAAATGCTTATTTTAACTTTAGGAAAAAACAACATTGTGTATGAGCATGTGTATTGAGTATGCCAAGGTGTCCAGGACACACGATTCTTTAATATGGAGTGGGCTTGAGGCTTTGAGCCTGCTAAAATTGCTATGATATTCTTATATTTTCATTTTTCAGTTGAATGTACGCTAAAGGATTGTTTCTTGTTCTTTTTAAGGAATGTGAAGAGCTGATGACCAAAGGAATAACTGGCACAGGAGGGGGGTTTGATCAACCTGGAAAGCGTTTGGGTGGATTCTCTCGTCAACCTCCTCTCTCCTCTCTTCGTAAAACTGCTCTGTCTGCTGCAGAGAAGAGAGTGCACCTTGGATCTTCATTACCTTCGGGTCCTAAGCGTCTTGGAGGCGACAATAATATTATGGGTGCACTTAGTCCAATTCAAGCTGCTGTAATGGCTGCAGAAAGAAGATGGCAGGATGAGTTGTGATGTGGTTCTCAAGCTTGGGGGTTTTCGACAGATGAGGCTTCTAGCTCTGACCTGCCACAAAAAGTTCAACCCAGAGAACGGCCTGATGGAAGCTCAAAAGCTCCTATTGATGTTGAAATTCATGCACCAGACACGACACCTAGCAAAAAGAGCCATCTTGCAGATAGTCATGGGCATGGGACACACTTCCAAGACGGGCCAAGAACCTAGTTACATGAATGTACCTCTGCAAGCTTCAACTTCAGGATCCATTCATGATGGGGCTTTTGACAGTGTAGAGGACAGTGTGAGATATGCACATTGTTAAATCCGGTAACGTTCTCATCTCAATTATGATTTCTTCGTTTGGTTAGAAGACTGCTGGCCACACTGGAAGAATTCACTATTACCCACGAGTATAGAGAAACTAATAGAGTCGCGGACAGACTTGCTAGCCTTCACCCAAGCTCGGAATTTCTCGAAGTTACACCGAGCTCGTTTGCACAAGATTTGAAAGATATTGTACATGAGGATAGATTTGGAACTATTTACACTAAAATGTAACTTCACTTTTTTTTTCAGGCTTGGGGATCCTAAATAACCCCCGCTCGCTTTCCAAAAAAAAATTTATGATCTCTTCTTTTGGTTCCAGAGTTTTTTTTGTTTTCAAGTACATGCATTTAGTTACTGCTTGTAAGTTTGTATATTGTCGAGCTGACATATCTAATTCTGTTATGTGCATGTGTATACTGTTTGCTTTTCTGTCTGATCATCTACCAATGTCCAACGGTGATTGTCACTTCTTGCTATGTTACTGAAAATTGTGCAGGAGAAAACAAATTCCAGGTTTTGCTTTTATATTTTGTAAGTTATAGCCTTTTGAAAACTATATATAATTTGGCACTCCTAGTTTACATCGATAGAAAACCATCTTCTTACATGATCATATAACCTATAGCTCCCAAACCAGATGGCTTTAGGGTACTAGGCTTACAACCCCGCAGATTTCACATATAGAAGAAAAGTTCTACTGTATCAAAGTCGGCTATATATTGATAGAAGCAACGTGTCTCTAAAGCAATCATGTCAAGCTTTTCCCGTTCCCCTCTGACTGAAATGGAAAGCTCCTCATTTTCTCCCCCTTTAATAGCTTGCTCTCTGCATTTTTAACTGTTATCTTATAGGCACAATACACATTCATCTTTTTATTGTTTTCTTTCATGAACTAATGGGGATTGTATTCTTAATTGCTGCCATTAGCTCCAATATGTGATGCTTGCGGAACTGCAAAACCCAAAGATGTTGCAACTAAGTTCAAGTTATGGTCTTGCAAATTTTGCACCTTAGACAACAGTGTGAAGTTGGACAAATGTTCAGCTTGTGGGCAATGGAGATATTCGTATCGCGCACCAATTTCCAGCCAGCTGAACCTCGGAACCTGACATTGGCATATGGCAAGAGAGGTAGTCTTGCAAGTTCATTATTCATATATTTTGAAAATTTTGTGTTTTTCTTGTTATCGATAAATGGCACAGAAACTCGAATTCAACACTCTTGAATATTGTTGCAAAATGCAATAACAAGAAGTTACAATGTTAAGAAAGAGTAGTATTATTGTAAGTTGATTCATAGATATTGTGTATATCACTATATGCTACAAACTTCTATTTGAAACTCTTGAATATTGTTACATGATATGATCTGATAAAACACAAAATTTGAACAATATGAAGAAAGAAAACCTCTTCTTCTAGTATCCATATTCGTAAGCAAATTCAGATACGCCAATCATAGCTGAAAGCACATTAGAGACAATGTAGAAACTTCCCCCTAAAATAACTAGTAGGAGAATTGCTGAGATTGGGTTCTTCAAAAGCTCCACAATAGGCAAAAATATGGTGTAAAGAGCACCTGAACTAACTGTCAGTGCATACAAACCATATCTCCTCATGTTGTCCCAAAAGTCCTCCATCAAAGGCCCTTCAGGACCAAATGCCAAGGCCTTCTGGTCATCCATCCCTGAGAATAACATAGCAAATCCTACAGTCACTGCACCCAAGACAACGAACCTCGAATACCCATTAGAGGAAACTTGTAGAATCTCATTCTTTGCATTTTTTTGGGTAGTCAGTACGCGTTCTATGATAAGTGGTTTGTTTCTATGGTACCTTGTAGTTTTCTTGGAGCAGGTTGTAGTTCTTGTAAGACTGGATGTTGGGAATGAATATAAAGGTTGTTTTGAGTATAAAGTCGTGTTGATGGGAAGAAGATGGGGACTTTTAGCTATTGGGGTGGTGTTGATGGTAGACTGTTTTGGGAAGTAGAAATCTGATTTCATTGTAGAGGTCTTCATGTCTGAAACTGAAAACATTTTTTTTTTTAGTTCAGTGGACTCCCTTTTTAGCTTCTATCCAAATTGCTTGAGCTGTTTGGGTAAGGAGTGGCTATGGTGGCTCCTGTATCACACCTTATCTTGAAGAAATGTTATCATTTGCTTCAGACCCATAATGTGGGGGCAAACTTTACAGGTCCATGAACTTAATAAGGGGATCTGAAAATTCATCGTGCCATGTGATTTTCATGTTTTCAAATGGATTTGTTTCGAGTGCATATGTCAACATTCAGTGCCTTGTTTGATTCAGAACCTAACTAAATGCATGTAAGTTTGATTCACAGAAAATTTAGTTAACCAATCAACCCTATGTAAGCGTATAATTAAGAAACTAACTTTTACCAGATCCGAATTGGCTAAGATGCCTAGTAGATATGTTTTATGAATCTGAATCCGAAACTATCTTATGCTCTAAGTACTCAGGAGTGTTAATAGCTTGTAGTGCGTAGAGTCTGATGATCTCAAGATCATCCAATGGCTCGGGACCCCAACAAATGTTGGCTCTCCGGTGGGTAAACTCCATATATAAAGTATCAAAATCATGATTAGTTGGAAATTCATGAAGTGCAGCTGGACTAAATCATGCCACAAGAACAAACAAATCTATGAAGAGGACCCAGTCCAAGCAGGTCTCCATCACCTTATGTTTGTAGGGACCAACAAAGCACTGACCTAAAACATGGTAGTTAATTAGGAGACATTAATACTCACTGTAAACATGGGGACTAATTTTTTAACAAAGCACTTATTTTTAACAAATCGATTTTTTATTAGACAATTTTCCCACTACTCACGGGAATCCAAGTCCGAGGGAAAGATCTTGGAATCAAATTTACAGAAACAATTTCAATTTTAATGTCTACTTTCCGTGAAACCAAAGAGACCCTACTAAGCCTCTTAACAAACATAACTTTTGATTTATGCCCTACCAAATGGGGTCTTAATCAAATGATCTTTAATTGTTTTCTGGTTGATCTAATAAAACTTTGCCAGTTCCTATTAAAATGAGTAGACCCCAAGACAGAAAGAAGAAGAAGTCAAAAGTTTAGTGTAGACATTATCACCATTGATGAAGGAATCAAACTGGTGGTAACCCAAAAATAATGAACTAGGGTTGATAGAATTTTGTCAATGGATGAACCCTACTTTAGAATAGATTATTCAAGACTGGTGAGTCCACCCCATGAGTTGGGGTTGATACACGTCTTGCGAAAAATATTCATTTATATATTATTATATTTTTAATTGGCTGCCAAATTAAAAAAAATATATATCGCTGAATTTACGGTTCAATTTTGTATTTGTTGTATATCTTTGGTACAAAGTTTCTCTGTTTGAAACCGGAAAATAGATTTCCTGAAGTTTCAAAAACGAATAGTTGAGCTGAAAGTAGTTTGTTTGATGTATTCTTATTTAGAGAATTCAAAGTTTATGTCATTAAAGTAGTTTGTTGGATTTACGGATGCTTTTTTAATGTGTTTCTATTGGTGTAGTGGTTAGAAGTTTAATATTTTTGTCAATGGTAGTCTGATTGGATGGTTAAGATTATGGTAATTTATTTCCCATGTCTTGAATTCTATACCTACTGATAGCACGCTTGTCTTTTAAATAAATAAAAAGTGAATGATGTTACGAATTTGGTACACTAATGAGAAGTAACATCATTCCATTTTTCATGTGCGGAATGCATTACATTACGTAGGGGACCACATGAAATTGCAGATAAGCATTTGGATTGGTACAAGCCTAAATTTCTCACGCAAAAAACATTTGCCATCTCTGGTTACGAAAATAAGAAAATTACTAGTGTGGATGCTATTAAAATTTGGAATGAATTGTCCTTCTAGCTAATGAATTGTACTGGTCTTTATTAACAAATTATGATTGTACGCAACCGATGATTAACTAAAGGGGAATTCTAATTGGCGAGGGAGGGAGGGAGGGGGGGGGGGGGGGGGGGGTGGAACCCTCCATCCCTCTCGAGATGTTTCCTCGCCAATTAGACAAACCCTTAGCTAAAACATTTAGAAGTAAATGCCTAATAGTTTTAGAGATCTAATTAAATAAAATTGTATTTTCCTAACAAGGCTATGTTTGATTGTTGGAATGGAGGACTCTAGGGCAAAACTAATTTCTCCTCAGTCTTCAAGGATAAAAATAGGGAAATTCTAAATGGCGAGGGAACCAGTGAGGGAGGGGATGAAGCCATTCATCCCTTCGAGATGCATGAAAATACATATCTCAAAGCAATTTCACACATTTCGAGGGGTAAACGACTTCACCCCCTACCTCGCTGGTTTCCTCACCCCTTCCCTCGCTGTTTAGACAAATCCATAATACACAGTGAGGAAATGGGCGAGAGGAGTGAGGTGGCGGGAGTGGGAGCCATTCATTTCGCTCGGGATGTGTGTACAAAAAGTCAATACACACATCTCAAGTGAAATGAACGGCTCCCACCCCCGCCACCTCACTTCCATCGCTCATTTCCTCGACACTTAGAATTTCTCAAATGTATTTGTTGTTTCTTTGCTGGGTTCTATCTCTTTTGGGCCGTACGTATATACATCAGGGGTGTCCTTCCTTGAAAATCCGGGCTCAAATACCTCCTCCGTTCTAAGTGGCAAAATTGAAATTTCATTCAAATTTCTAGTCCTAAAGTGTCAAAACTCACCTTCTCTATCCCTCACCAGCTCACATGGAGAGGTATTAAGTCCCCAAAACTCTGCAACTCTGACCTTCTTTCATTGTCTTCTCTCTCCTCCACCTTCCACCTCTGCCTCCTCTGTTTTCTTCCCTCTCACCTACACCCATCTCGTCTTCACCCCACACGACGTCACTCTTCCACACCCCATTGTTTCTCTTTGTAGGAGGAGGCGGCTTCTACCAGGTCTTTCCACTCTAACCAGGTCTGTCTGCTCAAACTCAAACTGTCACAAATCCGTCTCAGAACTTCGGTTTCTCTTTCGTGGTCATCTTTTTGGGCCTAATCTTCGGTACCCATTTCGTTTTTTGGGGGGTTTTGGAGGGAGAAGGTGTAAAGGTGGGGGTTTTTATACCTCCTTTTGGGATTTTCGGCTGAGAAAGTTTGGTGGTTTTGAGCTAGGGTTTATGTTTGAGACCCTCAGTTTGTGTTTGAAGGTTTTTGTTTAGAATCTCTGGTTCCCCTTCTGTTTTTTTTTTTCCTTCTGTTTATGTTACAAAACCTAGAAAGGTCTGATTTTTCATTAGGGTTTCTTCTGATTTTGGGTACTTTGGTCAGAGTCTGTGAGAGGGTGTTGCGTTTGGTGGTTTTAGGTTGGTTTTGAGACCTAAGGTTCACTGTTTCTGTGAGTTTTGGGGGCATCCCCTAAGACCCTTTTGTGTGGGTTGTTCTAATCTGGGTGGATGAGTCTAGGCTAAGGTTCTGAGTGATTGTGTCTTTAAGGTTTTCCTGATCTGGGTTTGGTTCAATTCCCTTAATTTTATTGTTTTTAGCGGAGTTTTGGGGCAACCCAATTCTCTAATTTGTGGGTTCTTCTGAGGATTCTAGCTTTTTTGGGCAAGTAGGTAGTTGGGTAGCTACCCCTTTTGTCAATTTTGGTGGTCTACTTTCGGAATGTAATTGGGGTTCTTGAGGAGTTTGAGGTGTTCAATTGATTGTGTTTGTTTGGTCTCTGGAGAGATGTCTGTCAATATCCATGGATTTGTGGATTGGAAAGAGCAGTTTGTTTCACAGGAACGAGGGAACCGAGTGGTTCATTATTATTTGAAGGACACTGCTGGGGAATCTGTTCTAGCTGTTGTGGGCACTGAGAGAAGTGTCAGGCATATGGTTTATGTGGTTGCTGATGATTTTTTGCAAGTTTATGGGTCTGAAAGGTTCATCAATGCTGGCTTCAAATGGAGATCAAGAAGAGAGGTTGTAGATTGGCTCACTTCCATAGTCTCTAGACGGCCACCGCGAGATTGGTTCAGTAAGTACCACCCTAACAACTTTCTTTACTCAATTTATTCAGTTAATTTGTTTGTGGTTGTCTTCATCTGTTTGTTTCATGTTTATTGTTCAATGGGGTTCTTAGATGTTGAACAATTGAGTTTTTGGATGTGAGACTTGAAATAATTTTCATGAATTAAAATTAAGAAAGTCTTTGTTAAGAGGTCAATAACAAAAATGGAACCATAATGAATTTTTGATCTATCCATTTTGATAGAAAGTTAACTTTCTAGTTCCAAAATAGAAGAAACACTTATGCTTTGATCCGTGAGTGATGTTTTGATATGGGTACATCCCATTTCCCATCCCACAACAGTGAGGCATCATTTTTTTCCCTGGATGTTCTCAATTCCATAGGCTTGGTTACGTGGATCTCTTTTGGGCAATTAAGAATTTAAGATTGTATCCATCAAACTATCTCCCATCTAGAATTTGTTTGCTGGAACTTTAGCAACAGGTCGGAGCTGACTTCCCATCTCTAGAGAACACGTGTTGGTCACCTATGATATCTATGTCTGCAGTCCAAAGTTATGTAGTGAGAACCTTGTCCTTAGTGGTTTTATGCAAGCCCAAAGAGTGTAAAGTGTAAACCATCAAAGGGATTCATGTACATGATATATCTTAGTCTGAAAAGATAAAAACCTTCATTTTAATTTCAAGTAGAATTGAGCAGCCCTTTAAACATTATTGGAGGTTTCATATTGTGAAAAGACACGTAATCATTAAATTTATGTTCCAACTCCCAGTTCATGATTTACTTCAGGTTATCCTCAGGTTGGTTTATGTTCAGTTTACATCTCATTAATTATTTTGCTTTGGGTTAAGGCCACTAGTAGTTTAGTTAATCATTGATCAGATGAATATAATGGCTATTTATATTGATCACGTTTTCTTATTAATCCCATGCTTTTCTTTTCCAATTTTTAATTCAGATTTCTTATGTTTCATTTATTTTGGTGTGTTTTTATTTTGTTATTAATTGTATAAAAAAAGAACCTAAAAAATCGGGTATTATTTGTGGCATCTACTCTTCTGAAAGTGTGCTCTTCTGTTGCCTACCCACTCTGCAAAGTTTGTCATGGATGATACAAAATGTAAATTTGAAACTTTATGATGTCTTGGTTTCAGTCTATTGAAAACTGAAAAGTAATGTATCTGATGGCAAATATAGTCTATCCATTTTACTATTTAAGTGAAAATACTTTTGGGGACCCTGTGAATTTTGGAATGGCCTGACCATTTACGGCATTGATTTATGAGATATCAGCCGTCAATTCATCTTTTTTCCACCAAATGACAGTCCCATTGTTATTTCTTTAAAATGTCTCCTCCATAGTCCATACTGACCTTTTTTAATAGTCCTATTATACAGTCTATCTATTCACTGTTTGTTGTGGATTAGGCCTTTTATGTGACCGTGTCGTAAATTTTGAGGAAAATCAAACATTTTATGCATGTTAGGTGTCCCAATGTTTTCCAGTATTCACCAGTTTCATATATAAAAAATAAAAGCTTGTACATTCCCTTCAAAATTTGGTGATCGGTGTCGCAGAGCCCAAATGTTGAACACAGGTTAAGTTCTTTAGTCTTTTCCCATAAAGAGGTTATAAATCGAGACTTAATGCTTCTTAACTATTAAGAAATATACTTATTTGCACACTTTCCTCTTGCATCATACATACAGTCCATAAATGAGTGCACAGCCACTACTAGAAGTAAGAAAGAGTGGTTGGCAAGTTTAATACAGCATATACTGTATGTTGAAAAACTTCTGAAATTGAAGCTTCGTTTTACCCACTGTTCAGTTTTTATATGTATTATTCAAATTAAAAGTTATAGCTCAGTACACAAGTTCCACATATCAAATGGTGATAATTTGCTAAATAGATGGATGCTTCATCCAGCATCCAAATTTCTTGCATAATATTGGGATTGTTATGTTTTTGTACAGTGTGAGATTAATTTTCCTTCCAAAATGTTTTTCATTTTTATGTCAATTTGGAGTTTACTTACATTATAAATACTTAAATGACAGAATCACCAAAAGATGGATCACCACAAGCTGTAGGATCTGCTGAGTTCATATCAAATGGACGTGATGCTTCAGGGGCCCATCCCTTTGACCACATGGTATATCTCACTGCTTTCTCATGTTTTTCTTTATTTTTATTTTCATTCATATTTTTGTGCTTGTTGATTATATCTTAACTTTCATATTTTAGATGCAGATTGCGAGGAAGCTAAAGGGTCACAGTTCAGATATTTTCTGGTCAGGTGATTCCTGGACATGCATTAAACAGCTCAAGCACTATCCTGCATTTTGGAGGAATGGGATAACTATTTCTGTAAGCATACAATTTATTTCCTGCATCATCTTCCCTCATATCTGTCTGATCCTTAAAAAAGCCTCCTTTTATGTCCAGGTTCATTCTTTTGTTTACGTGATGGGTAAAGAAGATAATCGTTATCTTGGATACTTAGAAGATATGTATGAGGACAGGAAAGGTTTGAAGAAGGTCAAAGTGCGATGGTTTCATGACAACCAGGAAGTTCAACGTGTAATTTCTTTACCGACCCCCCGCCCTGGAGAGGTTTTTATCACACCCCATGCTCAGGTTCTCAGTGCAGAATGTGTTGATGGTCCTGCCACAGTATTGACCCCCGAACATTATGAGAGAAGTTTTGCGATCCTCTCTAATCTACCATCATCGAGAATCAACATATGTTCTAGACAATTCAAAGGCAATAGAGTCACGTCATTTGATCTAACTAAGTTGCGGGGATATTCAGAACAAACTATCCTCTCACATTTAGAAGAAGAAGACTTTAACCAAGATGGCAATGTAAAGCAAGGAGCTAAAAAGACTAGAAGTTGCAGAGGGCGTCAAAGTTTTTTGGAAATCAATCTGGTCTCAGAATGTCTGGCCAGGGAATTCACATGACAGGATGTGGACCAACATATCAGAATTTGAGATTTGGATTTTCAAGTCGGAGGCCACTGGCAGTCAGATGTCAGGATAGTATTTCTCCATCTTTTAAGGTTGATGAAAAGATAGAGATTCTGTGTCAAGATAGTGGCATCAGAGGCTGCTGGTTCAGGTGTACCATCTTGCAGGTTTTACGAAGGAAAGTGAAGGTTCAATATGATGATGTGCAGGATGCAGATGGATGTGGCAATCTTGAGGTATATCTACATATGCCCTTCAGAAAATTTCTTTCTCTTCATAGTACACCACTACACTTTACTTGTTGGTCAAAAGATAAGAATGCCAGTTCTATCTTGTGTAGAATAGAATGCAATTACGTGCCCCTTTCCTCTGTAGCTAATCCGAAATATCAATTTATCGAAGAAGGAAAACCCTCGTTGCTTCAATGTTTTCAGAGTCAGTGTAATGGCTTCAGCTAGCAGAATTCAAGGAATGTGATTTCTTGAAATATGTCAAAATTTCACGAAATATTTCTTGTTTTGATGTTACCGAAATCTCTTTTGAAATCCGAAATATGTCAAAATTTTTCTGAGAAAAGAAATAAATATTTTAATATTCATATATTTTACGATGCTATAATGTTCTTTTAGTATCAAAAGTGTGGTATATGAGTGATTCTTAGTTAATATGTAGTTTGTATGACACTACAAATCGTTTTTACTAGTATTTAAGAGTTTAAAATGCATAACTTATGTTGTTTAATTCGAAATCACAACCGAAATTTTTACGTTTTTTCTGTACAGAACAGTGTTGTTAAGGCGAACGCCTAGGCGCGCCTCGAGGCGTTTTGGCAAAAAAACGCCTCAAAATGATGCGAGGCGGAGCGGTGAAGTGAGGCGTCCACCTCGGACCGCCTCAGCCACCGCCTCGGGCAGCCTCAGCCCATTTACAACGTAAAAACCAAAAGTTTATTGCAGCCCACTTGTCTTTTAAGGTTAAGAGGGGGTATTTAGAGTTTTAGACAAGAAAACGACTCCTTGGGGGCTATTGTTGTTGTTGTGTGTGTTCTCCTTCTAATCAGGTTCCTCTTCTTCAAATTAGGTGTTGCCTCTTTCATATCAGGATGTTTTCTCTCTTCTTCCTCCTTCCTCTTCTTCTTCCCTCTCCTTCCTGTGTTTTTTTATATGATCTGTTATGCAGTTTTTTAATGATCCGTTCTACTCTTTTTTATATCATCGGTTCTACTCCTTTTTTTAATGATCTGTTATGTGTTTTTTTTATATGATTTGTTCTGCTCCTTTTTTTATGTGATTTGTTCTGCTTCGTTTTTTTTTCACAATAAACAATAATAAGTAATATTTCAGTGTATGGATCGTAATATTTTAGTATATTTGGCGCAAACTTTCAAAGTTAAACCAATGAGACTTACTGGGCGATGCCTCACCAAATTGCAATTTTCCAAATACTATTTCAAATTCAACCATTAATTTTTCAAACACTGTTTCAAATTTCCAAAGTTAAACCAATGAGAAGTTGATGAACTAGTTTACATTATGCTTTGATGTTTTTCTTGTTTGTTTCTTTTTAGTGATTTAATGGATAGGCAAGTTAAGTACACTTATGTAGTGCATCTTTTTGCTATGCTATGCAGCTTTATTATGTTTCCATTTCAATTCTAAATAATTGTATGACTTTTTGTACATATTGGCATATGCAAGTTATTAAAATGATGATGAATATTACTTATTTAAATGTGTTTCAATTTATTATAATAAAATATCTTTAAAAAATGTTAAAAGACCGCCTCAGTGAAGTGAGGCGTCCGCCTCGCCTCTGAGGCGTTTTCAAGCTCATCCGCCTCTCCGCCGCCTCAACGCCTTAACTACACTGGTACAGAACGAAATATTTCTTAAAATCGGAAGACCGAAATTAACTTGAAAAACGAAATCACAATCCTTGGTAGTGATACATGAATTGCAGGTCTTAACTAATGTTTTCAATAGCTAATTTCACCATTTTTTCCTGCATATTGTTAGCTATTTAGATCCTGTAAAATCTTATGAAGAAATGTCTTAAATGAGGATGTTATAATAGACTTACACAGTTGAAAAAAGTTTATTTGGGAATTGGGAATGGTAAGGTTGGCAAGGTTTTACTCACTTAGGCTGTATTTCATCTGAATGTTAACGTACCAAATTCTTCATCTTTTAATATGAACAGTTTTCTGTTCATTAAAGCTAATCTTGGTATTCATGTGTGAAGCTCAAGATGCTATGAATAGTGTCATATAGTTGACTCACCTTCGGAATGAGGAACACTGTCATTATCATTACTAATTTAAAATAGTTCTTTTTTTCTTGTTCAGGAATGGATCCTTGCCTCACGAGTTGCAAATCTTGATAAATTGGGACTCAGATGTTCTGATCGCTTTACTATCCGGCCACATCCACCTTCTCAGGATTTGACAGATTTTATTTTTGAGATTGGATCCTCAGTCGATGCATGGTGGAATGATGGTTGGTGGGAAGGGGTGGTTACTGAAATAGGAAACTCTTCAAATGATTGTGTGCAAGTGTACTTCCCAGGTATCCTTTGCTTTGAGTTTCAATATATAATAATAATAATATTATTATTATTATTATTATTATTATTATTTATTTTTTTTCTATACCACGTAACGTAACTTATGAAACCAAACTGTTATAATTCATGTACAAGGCATACCTATCTGTGTCAACCTTTTTAGGCTTTTTTAACACTTGACTTTTTGGACACATTATCCTGTAAAAAAACATCTTACATGTTTGCCTCTCCTTACTTGAATCCAAAAATATCTGTGTGAATACAATGTAGCCAGTGGATCCACCAATTTGGTACACTTGAGAGCTTTCCATCTCATATCCTTGGTTCTTTTGTAAGATTTATCCTAGATGAGATGTATATCATGTGAAGTCCATGAGACTTCTGAATTTAAGATGATAGTACGTGCAACACTGATAACCTTGTATTTTTGTGTATGAATTGCCTTCTAGAACATTAAGGACTAACATATATTCCACTTTTCGCAGGTGAGAATGTCTTCTCAACTTTCAAAAGAAGTGATCTAAGGGTTTCAAGGGATTGGGTAAGGGATTGCTGGGTTGATATTGAGGTAAAATCTGATATACTGTCTGCAATATCTACGGCTGTAAGCCCTGGCATGAAGCTCTCAGCATGCTCTGCTATGGCCAAGGGAACTGAGTCGGGCAGCTCTCCAATGTCACTTCGTGAAGTACCCATAACTTTAAACTTGACACTGTCGAAGAGGACAGACAAGAATTGACTGTTTCGCCCATATCTCCTGACCATCCTGACAATGTGAAACCTCGGAAGCGTCCTCATGTTGAAATTGAAGATCAAGCAGAAGCTGGAGAAACTGATGGTAATGAAATTGATGAATGCAATATCAGAAAATCATATATTGAAGATGATATTAAAGCCAGTGGACACAAATCTGAAGCAGAATACGTGGAAGTCGTGGTAGGACACATGGAAGTTGCTGCATAGATTTGGTCGATACGTAGTTGGGATGGTTGTAAATAAGCTTAGAGCGAGAATGACAGGGTTTCAGAATGGATTATTCATTCTTATTTTGACTGGGAGGACTTGGCAGATGTACAGGAATGATGAGATTGCTTAGTTGTAGCTTGTAACAGAGGTCAGGTTAGGTATGTAATTGTGATGGATTCAGGTTGGGAATCCTTTTTGTTACTAGTGTGTTTGAACTATCCCTGAACCATAAGACTTGTTTTAGTTTAGTGCTAGTGACATTTTGTATATGAACTAGGCTTTGTTTGAGAATGGTTTTTCAGTTGCACAGACTATGCGAGCTTTGAAATATGAAGAGATTACTCTCTGTAAACTGTTATGGTAATGATTGATTGCAATTTTTAGATGTCACTTTGCTTTGTGTTAAGACAAATGCTTTGCTTTAATTGTATACTTGAAACATCTTATTTATTTATATATTTATTTAGTGATAATAACGGGACTCAGATTTCCTTCGAGTCATCAAGGGGTGAACTACAATGGCTTCACTTGAATCGTGATATGTCTTGTGTGTGATTTGACAAAGATTTCTGCATTTTCAAAATATATTTCATGAACTTAATTAAGATTTCTTACATGTGAAGTGATATAATGCTTTAAGTGTCATAATCAAATAATCAATCTCCATTGAACATTTTAATATTTATATGTTATTAAAAATTTATTTGTGAAAGTCGGTTTGTATGTGTTTAAAACATGAAAAATGAAATTTTGGAAAGTTTTTGGATATTTCAATGTGCTTAATGCAAAATGATGTCTCTCTAATGATAAATATTGAATGCAATATATGATTGATTGATCCATATTCATCATCGGATAAATAACTCAACACTTCTAGAGAGTCAGGCCAGCCCAATACCATCCATTATCCTAGAGATATTGAAAATGACCAAATCTCTAAGATGATGGATGGTATTAGGCTGGCCTGGTGCGGGCTTGGCTCTCTAGAATTTCTGATACTTGAATGGACGATCACAAAGGTGGCTCAAAAATCTATGTGACTTTATATTTGAATGGCATAAAATTAAAACAAATCTATGTGACTTTATATTTGAATGGCATAAAATTCAACAGGAAGCGACTGTTTCACACCACCTAAAGTATTGTCCCATACTACCATATCAACTTTTTCTCTCCCACGCTGCTTACTTCACATCCCCACTTCTCTCCCATACCACCAATAAAAATTTAAAATTTAAAATTATCTCTCCCCTCTCTTCATATTCTCTTCTTCTCCCTCCATCTCTTCTCCATTAGACACCACCATCCTGCCACTGCCATTTTTCTCCTTCTCGCTACACCATTTTTTCCCCTCTTTTCACCATCAAACACCACCACCACCATGCCACATCTCTCACCCTCTTTCTCTCTAAAAATATGGTATTATCCTTGATTTTCAGCCAACTTATATACTCTATCGAGACCGGTTCTTAAGCTCATCAAAACATGAAAATTGTAATACTCTGAGTTATCCAATAAACACAATTTGAATCACTTGAAAATGTTTTGAAATGAGCAACTTATGGCCATTTTACTAAAGTTGCATAAATCTGTCTTGTAATGAAAACGTGGTAGTGTCCCTGACTTTCGGCCAACTTATATGCTCGATCGAGAGCAATTCTCAAGCTCATCAAACATGAAAATTGCAGTAATCTGAGTTATCTAATAAACACAATTTGAATCACTTTAAAATGTTTTGAAATGAGCAAGTTGGGATCATTTTACTAAAGTAACACAAATATGTCTGGAAAAAAAGAGTTTGTTTTCACCCATTCGCATTGGGGCAATGTGATGATTAGTCTCAACTTCGCCCAGACCTATGCGAATTAAAGACTTTAAAGACCTTTTGAAAGGTTGCATCTTAAAAAATAAATTGGCTTCATATGACGGTGATAAGTCGGCTTCTGTTATCCCAAGCTTGACCTGCAAAAGGAACAATCGTGAGCCAAATATCATCGTTGTGGCGACCGATGCACTTCGAAACTAAAGTTAGACAAGGCATAGAGAAGGATGTATTGCTTAGTTCCTCTGCCTCGTGCCCTATTTATCATGCGAGAGTTCTTGTTCGGCTCTGCCTTGGTGCATGGTTTTAGGAAGGATATCTACTAGAGATCCTTTCCATGTTGAAGGTTGTGCACGCAAATCAGTTTCCATGCAAGACTTATTATCTGTTGTTCATTTTCTAATAGGAATCAACATCTCACTGGTTTGCCTATCTCATGTCATACTCCTACATGTTCGTTTGACTTATGGGTCGGGTAGAACCTTTTTGTCTTTGGTCCAATTCTTAGATACTCGCCTCGGTGGACTCCGTGTGATTTGGGCTTGGTTTCTTGTCTTACGGGTTGGATTAGATGAAGCGCTTTTTTGGGCATGTTCTGGTCTGTTAACGAAATCATCATGTCACATGTACGACATGGATTACTAAACAATTTGGTGTACCATCAGATGGTATTATATTTGGATACAACGCTTTTTGAATTTTAGCATCCTGAGGCGCAACCCATTGCCACTAATGCACATATAGGATTGCTATTGCTAAGATGATATTCTCATAGTGGGAGCTGAAGGGAAACAAATGAGCCATAACCTAGAGTCTGATCAAGAATTACGCGCACATACACATACACCATTACATGCGCTTAATCACACAAGATATTAATCAAATAAATAATAATATTCATTATAAAAACAACGTAAAAATGAAGTTGAGATTGAGGGTATTCAGGAAGATAAAAAATATTGTATCAAGAATTATGTAGAAATAAAATATAAAAATCTCTTCCAGTGTCGAGACAATTGTATATATAAAGATTCAAAAAATGATCGATCTGATCCATGTCATAATATATATATATAGGGTTCCCAAAATTGTTAATAGAGGATGGATTGCGAAGAATCAAATAATTATAGAGCCATGTACAAAAATCGCAAAAGAATTACAGAAATTGATCAAAGAGGTTAATAGACTTCTTAAAGAAACCAAAGACTTCGCAGAGGACTTTGTCCCGACCTGATCCACAGAGTATTATATTGTCCGCTTTGGGCCCAAGGTTTGCACGGCTTTAAAACACGTAGTACTTTGTAGATCCAACCTCATATATATATAGGACATCACCCTCCCGCACCCAGGCGATGTGGGATTATGATATCCCCTTTGTAGTTTGCCAACTCTCCTGGGATCCAAGAGCTCTTAGGCTTCTCCCTCACCCTCTCCCCCAGGTCCGCGCACACAAGGGCATCACAGTCCACCCCCCTAAGGGAGCCCAATGTCCTCGTTAGCACACTTTTCGCACCCAGGCGATGTGAGACTATGATCCCCCTTTGTAGCTTGCCAACCTTCTTGGGATCCATGGGCTTCTCTCTCACCCTCTCCCTCAGGTCCGCCCACACAAAGGTATCACAGTCCACCCCTTAAGAGAACCAACGTCCTCGTTGTCACACTTCTGGCTAAGTCCGACTCTGATACCATTCTGTCATGACCCAATCCACAGAGTATTATATTGTCCGCTTTGGGTCCAAGGATCGCACAACTTTAAAACGCGTAGTACTTTGTAGATCAAACCTCGTACATATATAGCACATCACCCTCCCGCACCCAGGCAATGTGGGACTATGATCCCTCTTTGTAGCTTGCCAATCCTCTTGGGATCCATGGGCTCTTGGACTTCCCCCTCAAGTCCGCCCACACAAGGGTATCACAGTCCAACCCCCTAAGGGAGTCCAACGTTCTCGTTGGTACCCTCCCCTTCAGGTTTACCCACACGTATCACAGTCCACCCCTCTAAGGGAGCTCAACGTCCTCGTTGGCACACTTTCGACTAGGTCCGGCTTTGATACTATTCTGTCACGACCCGATCCACATAGTATTATATTGTCCGGTCTGGGCCCAAGGCCCGCACGACTTTAAAATGCGCAATACTTTGTAGATCCAACTTCGTACATATATAACGCATCACCCTCCCGCACCTCATGTGATGTGAGACTATGATATCTCATTTGTAGCTTGTCAACCATTTTGAAATCTATGGGCTTTTAGACTTTTCCCTCACCCTCAGATCCGCTCACATAAGGTATCACAAACTTAGATATCAAACAACTTCCAACTTCCACCACCGTTAATGGGGAAAAACATTGTTGAAAATAACTTGGACGAGATCCTGAGGCACTAAGTATTCATACTCTTCTTTACTTTATTTGATTCTACATAATATACATCATACATACTTTATGTGAATTAAAAAAGTTCTTATATTATATACAGTTGCATTGATTTTTGAGTTGCCTTTATGATCAACCTTTCAAACATTTCTTATCCGATAATGAGCAGAGATCAATCAATCATATATTGCCTTCAATATTTAGCATGGGTTAAAAGCTAAATTTGGACATCTTCTTTCTTTTTATATTTTAGCATGGGTTGATAAGCATGGGTTCAATATTTTCTTTATTTCTCCTTAAATCAAGCACGATCACCACCCCGCCACCTCTCATCTACCACCCGCTTCACAGAGGTACCACCTCTCCCCTCACTACTACTTATTTTTTTCCCATTAAGCACCGTCACCACCTTTCCCCTCCACCGTCAGCCTCATCGGACCGTCACCTCTTCTGTCACATTTTCTTCTTATTTTCTCTCTCTATTTTTCTTATTTTCTTCTCATCATCTTTCTTTCTCTTTTTTTTTCACTTTATTCTTAATCAAGCACCACTACCACTGTTGGTCAACGGTAGCAGGGCGTAGTGGAGAGGTTGGAGGTGACAGGGTAGGGTGGTAGTCGGGCGGGGCGGGGTGGTGTTACTCTGGTGAAGAGAGAAGGTGAGGGTGGTGGTGTCCTTCAGCAAATCCAAAAAACGAAGTGGTCATGATGTTCTTCAGTAGAAGTAGTCAAGGACGGAGCCACATGAGGGCCAGTGCCCCCACTGATTTTCAATTTTTTATATTTTATTTTTATGGCCACCCTTGCCGATGAATCCGTCATGCCCCACTCCTTCCTCTCTAACTATTCCCCATCCCTATTCTGCCATTTGTTCTCATTTGCTTCCTCTATCCGTTTACTGCGACACGACAATCACTCCTTTTTGCTTGACTTAGTTGTTTTTCTCACCATCGCCATCAACAACCAGCAACCACAACCTCTTTCCTTCTTTGAGGAAGAAGTTTGAAAAAAATGAATTTTCTCGATGAATTCGTATCTCGAGATCTAGTTTTGTATTTTATTCATAATTTTTTTTTGGATATACATGAAAATTTTGATCCATTAAATTTTTTCTCAAGATACATGTTTGTATCTCGAGGTTCATCTATTTGTTTGAAGGACATTTTGGTAATAAACGTGAGTATTTTGACAGTCAATGCACGTTGATTGCTAGTCATGGGGGAGACTGTAATAATGTTCAATGATAGGGTAATATTTAATTAGCTATTTATGATAAGGAGGCAAATTGCAATAACCCAAATTTTTTGTCCACATCTAATTTTACATTTGAAATTAGTTTTTACCAATTAATTTTATATACCAATTTGATTTGTCTCCCATATATTTATCTTTTATGCTCCTACAAAGTAGCTTGTTGGATTCATTTTCTTCCCTGTAGATTAGATGTTGAGTTTTGTTTTGCAATTGATATTTTGTATAGTTATTTATGTATTGTTCAAATTATTTTTTTGTTAAAGTAATTAATTACTATATTATTATTAATTAATTATGACTCATTACTCCGCCCCCCTTCAACATAAATCTTGGCTCCGTCACTGGAAGTAGTGCTATCATTTAGTTGATCCCGTCTGTGAATGGTCGAGAACTTCGGATCTATTTGGTTGCAAGGAAAATAGACACGAAAAATTTTGAAACTATTTCCGTGATTTCGATTCCTAGGCCTCCCCCTCGGACGTGGATTCCCATGAGTAGTGGGAAAAGTCTTATGAAAAATCAATTTTCTATCAATAAAATAGACAATCAAACAACAAAAATCTGTATAACAAGGAAAATGAATTCTATTTCCCTTCAAGAATTTAGCTTGATATACGTGAGATTCGGGAAGGAAATTTGGAAAAGAAAAATGAGAAAGACATAAACCGACTTCGAGGTGGTGAGACTGTATACATTTTGTGGTGGTACTTAGCCTGTTCAGCAGAGAAGCAGAGTTAACTATCTCTCAAGCAGTAGTACTGAGCCACTCAGGTTCCCAATCACATAAGGATTCCTGATCACAAAGCTAATGGATTCAACTCAACAAATGAACGCTTTACAGCAAATCTAGGGTTTGGGTTTCTCCCGAGTTTCTCTCAGATTCGATTCGATTCGATGGGTCGCTATCGACACCACTCCACAGAGGATGATCCATCCCAAAGGTTTATAATCTCTCACTTTGTGATCCATTTCTGTTTTTTTGAGCTTGATTTGATGATGGGGGTTTTTGTTAGAACTTGTAATGCTCTTTTTTTGTGCTTATTTAGAGCTGAAGAGCTCAATTTATGTGTTGATTGTATTGTGAAGTTTTGTTAGATTTACTAGATATTGTAGTGTTTCTGTGGTTTTTGATTTTGTGGAAAACTGGATGTGGAAATGATGGGTTTTGCTCAAATTGAAATTATAGTGACTGGGTGTTAAAAAGCTCTGATCTTTTATTTTATTTTATTTTTTTTATTTTTTGTTTATGAGTTTGGGTTTCTTTGAAATGGATTAGCTGAAGTTACTAGAGTTTGATCTGAAGTAGTGACACAATTCACATTTGGTGGTTGATTAGATATGAGTGAGCTGAGAAATTATGGACGAGTTTGGTTAGTCAAAATTTCTGTTGGCATATGAGTGAGAATCATTTTGACATTAACTAGTCTGTTTTATTTATTTAATTTGGATTATATGTATGTATCGATGAACATAAATATATGAGGTAGAATGAAGAAGGATGGAAAAAGAGTGTATAAAAGGATTAAAGAAAATTGTGGGGTTGTTTACAATATTGACTGAATTTGGATCCGTGGATTAATGATACTATATGCATTATTTCAAGAAAAAATAAAAGAAAAGAAAAGGCAGTTTAAAACAAGTGAACCTAATTTTAAGAGTTTTTGGTATGTGCTCGAGAATCTAGGTTAGGTTTATTATTTCTGTGGCAAGTGCTCATGCACTCCTAGTGAAGTAGGATCATCAATGAATGGAACATATCTCTTTGTTCTAGTGAATACTGAAAGTTACGATGATGACTTCAAAATTCAAATGGTACTTGAAAAATTGCAAAACAATAAGATAGCATTATACAAGTCCGCCAAAACTTTAGGGATTGCATGCAGGCATGGAATCAGAAAATTGTAGAAAGTTACCTATATTGACAAAGATTAATAGATAATAGATGCACAGTGATCATAGTCCCAGTACACTTCACAAGAAAGACAGGGTTTTATGTGGAATATCTGATGAATGATGGAATCCCACTGAGAAACATGGCAAGCAATCTGCTTGTAGTGTAAAATGTAATAGGGAATGCAACTCTAGAGCCTGTTACGAGCCATCTAATCAATCACTCTCATCCCCGACAAGGATAGTCCTATGCCTAGAAATCAATTTATAGTTGCACAAAGATCCCAACAATTCCCAAATGGAATCCTAAGAGGGAAGTTTACTTTTCAAATTTGGGATCCTCCAATAACTCTTGAGACACTGTATTTAAAAAAAAACTTGGAACTTATTTGTATTAGAACTATCGATTTGATCGGGAAACAAGTAGTAATTTCCATAGATTGAAGATAAGAAATAAATCCAACATGATTGATGATACAAAAACATGAGCCAACCCATTTGTGACATTGCTGTTAGGTGGCTCATAACTTGAGTTGAGATAATAAAAAATCCTCTCATTAACAATAAATAAAGTTTTAACTTTCTTGGGTGTTATTGTCAACTTGATTCCTCTTGCAATTCTTTCTCTTGCTTCATTAGATTAACAATCTTACATTATGCACTTAATTTCTTGAGCTTCATGATTAAGAATACTTTTTAGTTAACCCCTCCCCCCTAATAAAAAATATTAACATGTACTTTTTTCAAGTGTAAGTACGCTTGACATTGACAGTTTTACATTTAATTAGTATTTTTATCTGCTTTTGCCCTAACCCCTCCTCCCCCCTCATTTATTTATTTATATTAGTTGCACACTGTGTTTATTTAACTTTATGAGATTTACTTATGTTATGTGGTGTTATTTATAATATTCATACTGTATGTTTTGTAGATCGAAAAGAAAAAGGACTGCTTTAAATGGAGAAAATCTAGAATCTGCTACTGCAGGTTTGTTCTCAACGCCTTGTTAACATATATCAGCATGGTGAAAATGGAAAATGTAACTCATTTTAATGGGATCACTGTATCAGTAAGAAATGAGTAAGAAATGAGAAGACTGTATGACAAATGGGCAGGGTAATGGGAATGGGGACGTGGCTGTTTGTTTTGGCAGGATGGTTGCCAGCATTGCAAGTTATCTGGAATGTCTTGATCACCGTATTTTTTTGTGTTGATTTAGTAGTCTTTGATAGTTTGAGTGCCAAGTGGCTTTTAACTTTGCTGTGGTCCATGATAGGTCCATCTGCTGCATTTACCTAATGTAGATTACCATACCACTCCAATGACATTAACCTGGCCTTTTTTAGGATCTTTCCCAATATTAGCATATATCAATAGGTACACCATTCATCTCATGGGGACATCTACATTGTGACGTTTTGACATCAGTCTGCCAGCTGAGTCAGGATCTCGACCCATCAGGAATTGGTTGGTATGAACTAAATTTGTGGAGTGGTTTAAATGCCACTAAGATCATCTTCACAAGCAAATCAACATAGTTTGGATCTAAGGGGTCTAACGAATTAGGTTTATGACAGTATTTTAAAGGAAAGCTTAAGTGATTGGATCACAGCCTTTGTATTAATGGGGAACGGGTTCTGAAGCAATTTATTGATATTCTATTGGTTAACATGTTAGTTTTTTCATTGAATTTAATTCAAATATTTGGCAAGTTATTATGTTTGTCATTTTTATCGGTTTTAGTAACTTCAAATTTTATGAGACAGCTCTAGGAACAGGCGAAGGGAAAAAAGCCTTGTACCACTGCAATTACTGCAACAAAGACATTTCAGGAAAGATTCGTATCAAGTGTGTAAAGTGTCCTGATTTTGACCTGTGTGTAGAGTGCTTTTCTGTTGGGGCTGAAGTTACGCCACACAAAAGCAATCACCCTTACAGGGTTATGGTGAGTGCTCCAAAGCAAATTTTGACAGTATTTGTCTTCTTAGTATATTTTGACACGCGTTCATGTATGGATGTTAGCAGTCGTCTGATGGTCGAAGAAATATGTGAAGAATGAACTAAAGTCACAAGTGTTTGGTCTGTGTCACTTAGTTGCATTCTCAATGTTGACAGTCTGAGAATGAGGATGAATCTCATTGATAACATTTGACATCAAATGTGGGGTACACTCCATGAAATATGATTCTATGTAAACAAACATACCATCAATAAGCAAAGTCACATGAATGAGTACATGATCTACTAATTTTTCATCTTTCTTATAAAGTGCATGACAAGCAAAAAATGCACTTTTCTCCTTGGAGACGATCCATCTGTAGGCAGCACCGAAGACACAGAAAACCACCTTAACTGAACGTGAATCCTCAATTTTTAGGAGTCATGATAGAAGAAATAACAGCTTCCTAGAAAATTTACATCTTGAAAATTTCTCCTTACGTTGAATAAAAAGGAAATAAACATCAAACGGACTCATATAAATTGCTGCCTCATAACATTGCCTAACCATTGATATCAATGATATACTGATTTCTTTTATAATTATTATTATTTTCTTTATAAGAAGAGACATTGTTCCTATTTAACTATTTTCTTTCTGTTGATTTTAGCAGTTTACATTGCTTATTCGATTATGATGATGTATGCTTGACATTTTTAATATAACTGTCTTAGTTTGGTTTATTAACTTATTCTGTTCTCATCCAGTTATATTGTTTCAAGAAAGAGATTAGACAAAGAAGGTTTATTTATTTCTTACTTGCTAGGTTTCTTAAAATGTTTCTGTATATTTTGTTCAACAGGACAATTTGTCGTTCCCTCTTATATGTCCAGACTGGAATGCAGATGAAGAGATATTACTTCTAGAGGTATTACTTTGTTGTTAGTAGTCCATGAATGTTCCCGATATGGTTGTTTTCTCCCATTCTTTTTGTCAAAAAGCATGCTACTAGTTGTCACTTAATTTGCATGGTGTAGCTTATACCTATAATATGTAAATGGTATCCTCTTTCCAGGGAATCGAAATGTATGGTATAGGTAACTGGGTTGAAGTTGCAGAGCATGTTGGTACGAAGAGCAAGGCTCAATGTATTGATCACTATACAACTATCTATATGAGTTCTCCTTGTTTCCCTCTCCCGGTATGTGGGGTTGCTTTTACTGAATCTGCTTCTGTTTTCTTTTACTTGATATTCTGTTCTATTTGGTTATTTTCCCTTATATACAATGTATAGGACATGTCTCATGTTGTTGGGAAGAATAGAAAGGAGCTTCTTGCTATGGCTAAGGGGCATGGTGATGGTAAGAAAGGTTAGTAATAATATGAGTACAAAAAATCATAAATTTTTTTTATGCTTTTGTTTATTTGTTTGCAGTCACATGTTTTTTCTGTTTTGTTTAATAGTAAATTGGATTTCTTGAGTAGTTCTACAGTAAAAAATAAATAATACTTTATCGGAAACAATAATATGTGATCTTTTGACTGCTTTTTACACTTTGACACTTAGAATGAATGATCTCAATTGATGGGCAAGCCTTTTTTTTTGTTCCAGTCATAATTTACGTGTGCAACCCATTATTTTTAATCTAAAATCGCTCAAGTATCTTGGCTGCTGTTTACTTATAATAGATTTCTACCTAGAAATAGAATTCAAGTTCTCACATGGAGTTGATTGCTACAGGATTTTCTAATGGTGGGGACGTCTCACTGAAGGAAGAATTTCCATTCTCTCCTTCCAGAGTCAAGTATGGGTCCTGCGTTTCTTCTGTATATTCATTTCTTTAAATTTTATTTGAACACTTTAGTGCTGATGCTTCGGTGGTGTGCTTGATCAGGTTCGAAGAAGCTGCACTAGGTCGATCATCATCTAGCTTATCTGCAGGTACAGCATTATATCTTTCTTGATGTTATGTCTTTGATGTCGCATGTCGGTGTGATGTATCTAATGCTTTGAACAAACTTGTGTTTCCTGTATCAGATGTAGATTCTGGGCTTGGTTATGGAAGCGGCAATTCTAAATCAGCAGGTGCGGTTAAGAAGGCATCAAACATGACCCAGATCAAAGATGGACAGAATACAGTCAAAATGGAGGGTTCGATTTTGCATAACTCATTGTAGACCTTTAGTCGATGGCTCATGCAAAGTTCACGTTTCAAATATAAAACTATAATTCTTCATTTAATTTAAATCACCTTTTTTTTGTATTTATTGGTTCCTTGCTATGTAATTTTCTTTCATTATTTATCACGCTTCACTTTACTGCTTTGGCCGAAAAATACCTGATCTATAAATCTTGCGGCTTTTTGAGCAAGGTGCACAGGCTAGGAGTCTTAGGAAGATAGAAATAAAAAAGAAGAGAGAGTTAAAGAATAGGAAGTGTGAAGTTAAAGAAATAGAAAAAGTAAAAATAAGTGAAAATCAAAGTAGGAAGTTGAACCTTGTTAATGTTTTACTGAAAAATACTGGCAGATTCACACGTTGACAGGAGCATTGGAGGGAACAAACCTAAATCTACCGGGAAGGAGGAGCCTTCTATGGTGGAGTTGAGTGGTTTTAACTCAAAAAGGCAGGAATTTGATCCTGAATATGACAATGAAGCTGAACAGTCACTTGCAGACATGGATTTCAAAGACACTGACACTGAAGCCGAACGTGAACTCAAGTTGCGAATTTTGCATATTTATTTAAAGAGGTACATGTTCATTCCTCTGTATTTGGTTAAGCTACCTTTCTTATTTGGCTTATCAGTGAATCATAGTGCACTAAAGCTTGTTGGCAGGCTTGATGAGAGGAAGCGCAGGAAGGACTTTATATTGGAGAGAGATTTACTTTATCCTGATTCGTTTGTGAAGGATCTCTCTTCTGAAGAAAGGGAGATTTATCAGCATTATAAGGTTTTCATGCGTTTTCATTCCAAAGAAGAACATGAAGAATTAATTAGAACAGTTATTGAGGAGTATAGAATACGAAAGAAGATTCATGACCTTCAGGTATGTGGCTTCATAATTTTGATTCTCATTTTCCTCTTGAGCACAATTGTTCGCCAGTTTTTGTGGAATTCTACTTAGTACACATAGTTTATTTAGTAATTTTAGGTTAGAAGTGAGATGCGAATGATACGACTTTTCAGTCTCTAGTCGTCAGTTTCTTGGAAATGAGGTACCACACCAGAGTAGAATATAACACAATGATGCTAGTTCTCACTATAATGGATTTCCATGTCACAAAATATTCATATAGGGAGTGAGGGAGAGATGTAGGCAGTATGTTCAGTCCTATGCCAAGTAATGTGGTTTTCTCCAAAAGAAAATGGCATTTGCTGTCTGTAGGTTTTGTTTTACTTCTTCGCAGTGTTTTCCATTTTATTGATTGAAACAGAAAATGATACTTTTAATTGTAGGCTCATCTGAACTTGCTTTTTACATCTCTTTCATGTGGCAGTGTGATATTGTTAACCTTCTATCGAGCTAAATGGACAATATTTCCAAAGTTCCAATAGCCCCGAAGTAATAACTAAGCATTTTTCTGGATTTTATTCCTTAGTTATTTTCTCAACAAAGAAGTTTAATGATCAAAATGAAAAAAGATCGCTGTGCACCTGCACATCTGCCGTCTTTCTATTATCTTCTTGATGACCATCCTATATTTCTTTTGATCACTAAATCTAGGTTTAAGCCGGGTGTCTTAAATGTAATTGAAATTGTTTTCTGATAATGGAGAAGCATAAGAACCAAAATAACCCATATATTACATTTTATATGACAAAAGCACTAGTGCACATGAACATTGAGTGCCACAAAAGTTTTTCATTTTTCCAAGGATCACAAGACAACTGCTTTGAAATCAATCTTTCCTTTATGTTAATTTTCTATCCTTGTGTCAAAATAATCATGCAGGAAGCTCGAGCTGCTGGTTGTCGTACCTCAGCTGAAGCACAAAGATATCTTGAACAGAAGAGGAAGAAAGAAGCTGATGAAATTACTCGTAAAACAAGGGAAAGTGAGCAGGGAAGTGGCAAACTACCACAAAGGGGAAACCGGGTGAAAGGAGAACTTGATGGGAATCCTCATGGAGGTGTCAAGGGGTCTGTTAAATTAGAGTCTAGTGGAAAAGATTCTCCCACAACTGCCGCTCTTTCCTGTGTGAGTTTTTTGGAGGATTGGGATGTTGTGGGACTTCCTGGGTCTGATCTGCTTTCAGAAACTGTGAGTGTCATATCTTAAACTTGGACACGTTTTGTCCTTGATGAATGGGCGTATTTCTTTAATGAAATTTCTGCCATAAGCTTAAACACTGTTCTGTGTACTAAATTGTGTATGCTAGGTAGATGGGTCCTCACTTCCCTCCTTCGGCATATTATTTCCGATGCTATTGAGGGATGTATTCCCAGTAATTACGATAAGTAATTCTTGGATGAGAGTTGAAGACTGTAGACGATCTGCATCCTTCAGCATAACACCCATTCATTAACATTACCACTTAAAATTAGTGCAATTGTGATCCATGCATTGTAACTCTACATGATGTCAGACCTTGATTGTTAAGCCACCTGAGCAGTCAATATGACCAAAAAGTACTTATGCCAATGCTATTATAGCGGATTGAATTGAAAAGTTTTGAATAACTGGTCTTGTTTTTTTTGCAGGAACACCGTCTATGTTGTGATATCAAATTGCTCCCTACTCAATATCTCAAAATGCAGGAGGTCATATCTATCGGAATCATCAATGGTAACATCACCAACAAACCTGATGCTCATCGTCTCTTCAAGGTAGACCCAAACAAAGTGGATAAAGTCTTTGATATGTACCTAAAGAAAGGTATATCTCTACCGTGAACAGTACTAATTTTGTTCTTTTAAATAAATCCCCGCTCTTACACCAACACACACAATTTTGTCCGAAGAAAGGTTTGACATATCACAGAACCCCATGTGTACTTTTTTCTTTTGGATTTGATTATCCACTGTACATAGAATGTACTTTCATAGCTGCAACTCTCTGATCCACACTTAAAGAGTTTAAAGTGTATATCTATATATATTAATGGTGTTTTGCAATTAATCTTCTGATATGTTATTCAATATTCCATTACATATTATGCAGAGGAGTTGATGTTATGTTATTTTGGTTATGGTTAAAAGCTGCTATACTTCCATGCAAGTCGCTATTAGGTTATGTAACACTGGACATACCCTTAACTGATTTTTCCCTAGTTTCAGTTGTTAGGGCTAATAAAACCCTGCAACTATAAGACTGCATTTTTGTAGTTTTAGGACTAGGTTGGTCTCAAGTTTGCAGTTGAATCTATGTTACAGGAACTACACCTCAGCGTTGTTGTTTGCTGTATGTTTTAATATGTTATGAAATGCATTGATCAAGTACTATAAGATATCATTATGACATGATTAAGATGCGCTAATCAATGATATCTTCTAGTGATTCAAAGTCCCAGTGCAGGCATACAACCTGGAATTATTAGTACTTATATCCTAAGAAATTGAATTAAAATGTGACCGACTTATTCTTACCTAATCCGCGAGTAATACTTTTAAATATGTGTGTGGATCAATTATGAATTAGGGTGTCTTCGGGACAAAGATGTATTAGCTTCCAATTGGGCACATATATTATTGGATTCCAAATGGGAATCCAAGGGTTAATTATGAACGGCAAACACTATTGGATGTTCATATCATCATATATATGCTTTCTTTATAAAAAAATATATATTAACTAAATATTACTATTTCCTACTTAGCACCATCAAATGTTATTTTCAAATGATGCATTGTATTGAGAGACAAAATTTTGTGTTGAAAAAAAAAATCAATATTAGAGAGAGAGAGAGAGTCTGTTTAAATGATGCATTGTATTGAGAGAAGCTGTCCTAAGAAAGATCCTTATCGATGAATCTCTATGATCCATATTAGTGTAAGACAAAAACTAAAAGAACTTAATACAGATAACATTGGCTAAATATTTCCTACTTTGCATTGACCAATTTTTTTTTTGATAAACCACCAAGTGTTATTTTAATGATGCTTGTATTGAGAGACAAAAGATGATGTTGCAACAAAAATTAATGGTTAATTAGAGAGATTGACACTTTAAATTTTTATTATTTGGTTTCCTCCAATAGTTATGAAGTAGGATTGATTCGACTTGTTCATAATGCAATTTTTATTTATTATTTAGTTGAAATGCAATATATACATATCCTAATCCCACTCATAAATCATAATATTTCTTATTAATGGAGCCAATGGGAGTATCCAAGGATAGTCTATAAGAAAGGGCCTGCAACCTGTTCTAAGACCATACTGACAATGGCTTCTTTTGAGTTCATGGAAGCTTTTGATTCAAAAGTGATCCAAATCTCCTTTCTTTCTCTCGTCACATGCTTCATCTTGTTCAAGGTGTTCAACTTGTTGAAGCACAAGAAAAGGCTACCTCCTGGGCCTCCAAAGCTTCCAATAATTGGCAATATGAACCAATTATTGGGAGGAGCGCCGCATCGAGCTTTACATGATTTGGCCCAGAAATATGGGCCAATCATGCACTTAAAGCTTGGTTCGATCTCAACAATTGTTGTCTCTTCGGCTGAGACTGCAAAGGAGATTGTGAAAACTCATGATCTTACATTTGCAAATAGGCCAAAGATAGTTTCAGCTAAAACTTTAGGCTACAACTATACTGATATAGCCTTATGCCCTTATGGAGCATATTGGAGACAACTGCGAAAAATATGTATACTTGAGCTTCTAAATGCAAAGCGTGTTGAATCTTTTCGACATGTAAGAGAAGAAGAGGTTGCTTTCTTAGTGGATTCTATACGCCAAAATATTTCAAAGCCGGTGAACTTAGCTGACAAACTTTTCACTCTAAACCACGATGTTACTACCAGAATTACGTTTGGCAAAAAAGTTGACGATGGGTTTAGGTTTAAAGCCGCGATGAAAGAAGGTATACTACTAGCTAGTGGTTTCCACATTGGTGACTTTTTTCCTTCTCTTGAATTTGTTAGCTACTTCATTGGTATGAAAGCAAGAGTTGACAAGACTTTTATCGAGCTTGATAGTATATTAAACAAAATTGTGCAAGAACATATTGATGATAGTAAGGTAAAAGAGCGCGGACATGAAGATCTTCTTGATGTTCTCCTCCGTGTTATGAAGAATGAAGAACTTGAGGTGCCATTGTCCATTGACAACATCAAGGCCGTCATCTTGGTTAGTATACTTCTCATTGCCACATTTTTTCTTAGACTTAATTGAATTATGGGTTGCTAATATTCTTCTTCAAAAAAATAGGACATTTTTGTTGGTGGGACAGAAAATGCTTCAAATTCAATTGAGTGGACTATGGCAGAGCTTATAAGGCATCCAAAAATAATGGCCAAGGCACAAGCTGAAGTCAGGAGGGTTGTAGGAACAAAGGCCACAGTGCAAGAAACTGACCTCCATGAACTCACCTACATGAAATCAATCATCAAGGAGATTCTAAGGATCCACACACCACTCCCTCTCTTAATCCCCAGAGAATCAATGGACATTTGTTCGATCAACGGATACGAAATACCAGCTAAAACACGCGCTATCATAAATTATTGGGCCATTAGTAGGGATCCAGAGGTTTGGGACAACCCAGAAACCTTTGATCCAGAGAGATTTATCAATAGTTCGATCGATTTTAAAGGTAATAACCCGGAGTTTATACCTTTCGGAGCAGGTCGAAGGGTGTGCCCTGGTATCTCATTTGCAGTAGTTAACATGGAACTTGCTTTGGCTGCTTTGCTATACCATTTTGATTGGAAGTTGCCAAACAACATGAAATGTGAAGATTTGAACATGGATGAGACCTTTGGGTTAACCATGTTTAAGTCATCTAACTTGTACTTGGTTCCAATCTTGCACTGTCCCTAATTATACCTTCAACCCTTCCAGCCGGACTAGTTTTGGCGCCTGGTCTGGTTTTTTTACATTTTTTGCCTCTTCTTTTTACATCTTTGTGGTTGTGTTTAAAGAGAGAGGGGCAAAAGATGTAAAAAGGCCTCTCCCAGGCCCTTCTAAGCGCCAAACCAGGCGGCAAACCGGGGCTGGCTAGAATTTATGTTATACCTTACATATACTTAATGTAAAGGCTATGTGTTGGGTCGATAGCAAGAAGGACCTCGGTCGATGTGACTTTTTTTGTTGTTACTGTATTTGTTGTTGTATACTGTAAAATGTAAAGTGGTGTTTTGATTTGAAGTAAACGTTTGTTAATTAATTAGTATATTTGTTTGAGCCAAAAAATTAGAGAGTCAGGCTCCTAGCGCGAGGGTGGCGCTTTTTACGCGTGATTGTGTTTGAATGGGGATATTAAACATCTAGGATGAGGCCGGAGTCGTGGATGACAGAGGCGGTCCAAGCTGATGCTCTCTTCTTCTTCGATTTTGTGAGTTGGGTCTGAAAGCTGTCTTGTGGATTTTGTTTTTAAGAAGGGAGCAAACTAAAATTTTAAATGGGTATTGAAAATATAACAACTAAGTGGATTGTTTTAAAAACTTAAGGGTGGCAATTGACCCCCTTACCCTAGTCATAGATCCGCCCCTGACCCCATATACTTTGCTTACAGATGCAGATATAGACACCAAATCAATTCAGATTAGAGGTGGGCATTCCATCCCGCGATTATGATCTCGTCTCGTTTCGTTCCGTTTCGATTTTTTTGAGTTTTATTGGGATTGATCAATCTCATCTCGATCTAGAGTGGAATGAGATTGGGATGAAGATTTTCAATCCCGCCCATCCTGAATCGATTTTTTTTCAATATTTAGTATGAAATATGTAATATAAAATTATTTGTTAACATGATTTTTATTTTTTGTTTTATTTCTTGACATGACTATTTTATTCTCACAAGCTTCCATTCGACTTATCTAGATAATGAATCTAACTCAAACCATCTTCCTTCATTTTTTCCATTCCTAACTTTTGATAGCAACAATGTGTGTTTCTCATAATTTTTAAATGACAAACTCATTTATCATTTTCATTGGCAATGTACAAAAAAATGGTTCTAAAAAAATAGAGTAAAATTTAATGAAATTGGAAAATAATAATCAATCACTTAAAGTTTTATAGTTGTTCTTAGAGTTGCGTGTTTGGTAAATCCAAAATTTTCAATTTTGCATATTAAATTTTCAATTCAAAATTTAATACATGCTCATCATGTCCCGTCTCGAACCCGTTTGGGATGAGACGAGATCGTTCCGATTCCAAACAAACGAGATGAGGTCCATCCCGTCCTATACCCACCCATAATTCAGACCAACATACAGCTAGTTGACCTCATTTTTTATATCCATGTTGGAAATAAGCTCCTACGGCGCCAAACCAATTCAGCGCCCAAACGAGGGAGCTCCATATCTGCTTAACCTCGTCAGTGACTATATATCTCCTTCTGCCACATTTGATCATCTTGAATCGATCCATGCCTGAGATACCCTAGCCCAACCCAACCATGCACATTTAATCATGCTCATAATCAAGAGTGGAGAAGAACTTTTAGTATAGGAATATTGTCATCCTCCGGATGGATCGTCCTTTTCCTTCTTGCGAAATTGCAGCAATGATTTCTTCTGCACTTAAAACGTACACGTACTATAGCTCAACCATTAGATTAGTATAGGAATATTGTCATCCTCCGGATGGATAGTCCTTTTCCTTCTTGCGAAATTGCATCAATGATTTCTTCTACACTTAAAGCGTACACGTACTATAGTTCAACCATTAGTTTAGTGTAGCAAGTTGTCGAATTTGATTTACTTCACGACTTATTGAATTGGATTAGTCTAGTGAAGTTGTCTGACTTCTTCAATGATTATTCAATTCTTTTGATCTACTTCATTGGTAACTTGGAATTCGTGGATATTCAAGGTCCTAATAGGCCAGTTTTGTACCTTATTGACTCCACCAAAACTGAAACCCTTGAAAATCTGCCTTGCCATTTTGCTTGCTTGTTCATTCACATGGATGAACTTCGTGTATTTGTTCATTAAGCTAATCCACAGAAAATTGCTGATTCAAAATTTCACTTATGTGAGTTCACTCTTTGCCGGACAATAAGAGAACAACAAAATAAAAATAGAAAAGGAGCAAGAAATGACTTTTACGAGGACGCTAACATTGCAAAGTTGTGTACAATTTGAGTCCTTCTAGGTAGTGAGGGAAAGAGCGAGGAAAAGGGGTGCTCTCGAGATAAGCGATGCGATGCATATCAAAGAGGATGGGTGGTGACACTCATCCCTCGCCCCTAGAACTCCTGGTACAATTTGAAATATGCGTAAAACTTTTGAATACCAAAAAAACCTATAAAATATAATGTTAATACCAAAAAAAAATATAATTTGTGCATAATTTCGTATTTATATTTTCACTTTAAACTATAATGTTAATACCAAAAAAAAAAAAAAAAAAAAACAATTGAATCTCACACACAATCATCCAATTATGGAACCATATCCATCAAAATCAGGTCTCATAAAATATCTTCCCTACCATTACCCACACTTCCAATTCTACCCCTTCCTCCAAAACCCCCCACAAACAAATCCATCACATAATCCAGTAATTCCACCAAAACCTGTGTCCTTTCCAGTAATTTCGTCGCAAAATTTTGAATTTCACAGAGGAGCCAAAAAAATCCACTCTGTCACAATGAAACGTCTCTCTTCAATTACTCAGAGCTCTCATCACTGTAAAATCTCCCAATTCAAAACCCTAATTTCAATTTCTCTCAATTTCGACCCCAATTTTGCCCCAAAACATGGCGTCTCGCTACTCCTCATACGAATCATCTCGATCCTCATCTTCTTCCTCATCATCCGAGCTAAAAAAACCCAAAAAGATCCAATCTTTGGGGAAGAAGGAGCAGAATTTGGGCTCTGTGATGGAGAGGAGGTCGAAAGGTGCGAGCTTTAGGGTGGATAGGGAGGAATTGGGGCCGAAAGGTTCGAGCTTTATGGGGTTTGATAAAAAGGGGGTGGTGGGTGAGGTGAGGGCGAATACGCGGACGTTGGCGATGGTGCTGAGGAGTGAAAGGGAGTTGTTGAGTCAGAATAAGGAGTATGAGATGGAGGCTTTAGAGCTTAAGATGGTGATAGAGGAGAAGAATGATCAGGTATTGGATGTTTTTTTTTTTTTTTTTTTTTGCTTGGATTATGCTTAGTTATCTAATTTTGTTTTGTTGGTTTTCGCAAAATTTTCGATAGAGTTTATACTTCTTGAGTAAGTGTTATAGTTTAGGTTTTGGAATAAATTTCGGTATGTTATATATAGCATTAGAAAGATTAAGAATTGGCCAATACATGAAGGTGTTTGTTGATGGATGAATGGTTTTAGTTAGTACTGGTGTCACATTAATTTTTTATGGATCGTACTTCTAGAGTTAGGGTGCTAATATAGGGTTTGTCAAAATATTCGCTATGTTATGTATCGCATTAGAAAGATTAAGAATTGGCCAATGGCTAGTTTTGTTTCTAATGGGTATCATAAGATGAGTTGGCAGAGTTTCTGGTGTACAATATATTTTACAAGAGTAATTAATAATTTGTATCAGAATGAAACTCATAGATGGATAGTTTAGTTTGTATTAGGAATTCGAAGTTAAGGATTTCCCAGAATTTTCAGCACACTTGACAAAGCAGTAGGAAAATCATGAATCTAAAAAGAAATGAGTATACATCTTACAAGGAAAGTGACGGGATGAACCTCGTAATGGATAGCTAAGTTCTTGAGTGAAGATTTGGCAGAACTTATTATATAATTAGGAAGTTATAAATATATTGCAGGAAATTATTATTTAGGATGGACAACTGTGTATTGAGTTGAAGTGTTTTACACTTTTATTTTGTACGTTTCGTTGGAAATTCCCATAGAATTTAAAAAAAAAATTGGTTCTGATTTCAATAGAAGGAGCAATCATGGTTACACATTGGATGGGTTAGCAAAAAAAAATGCTTTTTGTTTTGAGGTGGGAAAACATTTCTCACCCCTCCCATAAGAAATGAGTTTCTGGTGGGATCAGAAAACAAGGTCATTTTTATAAATGACAATGACTTTCATGTTGATTAGCACGTGCAATCAAGCTGCTGATTAAGAAATTTTTTTTTTTTTGTGAAAAAGTTTCAATGTAATCGAAGACAACATTGATATTTGACAGTTGTTTTGTGTATATTAGGTCGAGAAATTGAAGGATTTATGTTTGAAACTAAGAGAAGAAATAAAGGCATTAAAAAATGCTATTCTGTTCCCAGATGTTATGAATACCCAACTTCAGGAAATCTTCCAGAAGCAAGGTTTGGAGCTGAAACAGGCGAAACAAGTTATCCCAACACTACAGAGGCAGGTTACTTCACTTACAGGCCAGCTCCAGTGCCTTACAGAGGATCTCGCAGAGGTATTACTTCCTTCTCTATTTTACTTGTCTTCCTGTTTATTGACATATTACTACTGGGTTGTAAAATAGGCATCAAACACGTGACTTACCTACTAACAAGTTGTTGTGCCTATCAATTTAATTATTAGCGTAACTTTAAAGATTGTTGATCTTCATGACCAAATAACTTCCTTAGCAATGTAGAGATGATAAATGACAGATTGTTTTTGGCATATATCTACTTATTCCATATTTCCAGGCAATAGTGGTCAGAAATGAAGAACGGACCGGTTTCAACTTTCTATTGCACAATCTTCAAGATGGAAACATCGTAGTTTCTACTGACAAATTTAAGGAAAGATATTTGAACTGATTCCTATTTTTCACCATGTTGAGAAGTCAACTCTGACGGTCGTTTCTCTCAATCCTGATTCCTCTACCTCTAGAATATCAAAGAATCTCTTGATAACTCTCAAAGAGGAATTTAATATAACAATAAGGACAATAATGGATTAGGCAATGAAATATGTTATGATATACCTTAAGAGAGTAGGTTACAGTTTCGCCAGACAATTTTCAAGGTTCCATTTTCTATCCCTTTTACTGTTTTGACATACAATTTTTACTTTAGTAGCTCTTCTCAGGTGTTACTGTGTGGATTTTGCGTAGGCATGTTAGTGAACTATAATCTGGAAGGTTATTTTTTAAATCATACGGAAATGTGAAATTTAATGCAATCATGGCCATTGCTACATGTCATTAAGAAAATAATCAGATAATCATTTTCGATTGCTCAGTTGTGTATATTCATTAACGTATCACATGGACAGGTGAAGGCAGATAAGCATGCAGCAAGATCATCTTACAAAGGTTATATTGGCTCTCCAAGAACGCCAGCAATCAATCACGAAGCCGCTAATTCCTTGGTAAGTGTAACACTGCACACGTTTGAAATCAGGATCCTTCAGTTTCAACAAATGACCATGCTTCAAATGTGGGTGTTAGCAATACCAGTTATACTTTTGCACCAGGTTCACATTAGGAAGAACCCATCTGCCTATACAATCTGTTCCTGTACATGATGAAGCCTGGCAGTCAATCATCCCCTCACAACCATCAGAAACATCTTGGATTGTCAATTGTGCTTTCTTTAGGTTGTACAATTTGATATGTTTAGTACTAACTGATCAAGTGGCTTTTGTCTATGGAGAATTCCTAAACCCATGCCCTCAATTTCTTTTCATCTAAAGCACAAACTGAGGCAATGGTTTCTACCCAATATAAGAGATCATTTATTCTGTATCTTATTTACTTTATTTATTTTCTAAATAATCTTTCGTACTTATGTGGTTATTCTTGTATTATTTAGGAGTACAGCTCTGAAAATACGGTTACTGCTGGTAGTTCAGAAGACATGATCTTGAAGGATTTCAATCCCTGTTTGACTCCTTACTTTGCTAAGGACAAGTCTCTGGTATGCAAGGACATTATTTTTTGTTGTTAATACATCCCATGCCAAGTTTTCAGTTCCTTTTCAATTTGTAGAAATGTCATTGTCATACTCTATGTTCTTTCTAGGAATTCGACGGGATGCTGGATTACGGTTCCCCAGACGATGATTGGTTGTTTGACAGCAATGGAAAAGAATGTGGCAACAATTGTTTGAGCCCTCAGGATGAGAAAGAGGCTAAGAGTTCCCAGTACATCCCAAGACGAAGTGCTATTGCCCATGCTGCTTGCAGACCAGATGAAAAAATGTACTCCTCCAGGGAGCCAATGCATCATCAGCATTTTTGAAGCAGCTTGTGATGCCCTTATTTTGCAGTGCAATTATTAGTTATTCAATCTAGAATCTCAATTGTAAGTGAAATTTTGTTCTTTTCTAACATTTCGAGGCATATATAATTAAAGATATATGGGTAAAATCTTATAATCATTTAATTTCAGATTTATTTAATATATAGTGACGTATGGTTTATATTGTAGGCTAATAATAATCAACCGTCACTTGCCAAATGTAAAATCAAATTTCCTAAAAGATTAACAGATTGGGTAAGGAAAGCTAAATTATTGAGTGTTACAAAAAAATTTCCAGTTTATGCTAGAAAAGTAAGTATTGGTAATAGAACATGCAATGGTTTTTCAACATCTATCAAAAGCCACAGGGGAAACAAGATACATTATATATTTCACATTGGTAATATACGTTTGCCACAAAGTATCTATGTAAATGTTAGACAGTGAAGAGGCAAGATAGAAAACCAACAAAGAGGCAAGACAGCAAACAGAAAACCAATGAAGTTTCAATCTAGGTACTCAGGCTCATCTTTTAGTTTATGTGAAGCCATGCCCCTTTTTTTTTTGGAAAGTGAGCTGGGGTTTTTAGGATCCCCGAACCTTATATTAAAAAAAATGATGATAAAGTTTACAATCGCTCATATGTTCACTCGTTACATCATCTACAGAACTATAAACTTGCTTTAAAGCTTCAACAAAGAACCTAATTAGTTCTAGATTCACCGTCTCCAGGTTGGGGAGTAATCTTGCAAAGTGTTCTGCTACTAAAGTGGTTGCATGATAGATCTGCCATAACTTTTCTTCATCATAATTACCAATCAATCCTTTAATCACTCTCATGACCTGATTTATACTTAATGCAGGCCTCAGGATATAATGAGAAGTCGTCATAGAGAATCGAAACATAATGAATTATGATATAGAAACCATAATCTAGCATACCCACAAGGATTTGATCATATGATTGTAACCATTTTCCAATTACATACCAATGTCATAGGCTCTTGGCTAGTCATACTCTCATACTTCTTAGAAAGTTAACATACCTGATTTGTGAAAATATACTTTCAAACAAAAACTTGGGCTACAAATTTCATCATTGAAAACATCTCTAAATTCCGAATTTGCATAAAACTCTAGTCAATATTTTATTTTTCTTCATTAATCTGTACTTACTGCAAAATAACTCTATTCGATCTGGCTGTCCTCGTGGTACAGAATTAGCGACGAAATCAAATACATTTGTTAATGATCAAATTGAAAAAAAATTTCCTATCGAAACAAATATAATTACAGAGAAACTTGCCCCAGAGAGAAATTCCATAGCCTTGCCTTGCGTAGGCTACAACCAGAAGGCTCAAGTCAAAGGCGGTTGCGTACTGCCTTCGATAAATTTTTTTTTTTTCCAGAACATGTAAGGCACATGCTAGTTGTTTTTCCTTTCTTTATTTTCAATTTTTAAGTTTTGATCTTTACAGATAAAACTTTCAGTTAAGGGTCAAACCGTTATGTTCTTTCTATCGGCTCAACAGTTGCGTGCAATTGTGTGACACTAGATATATTGTCTTAGGCTCTTGGTTGGTAATAACTAATGTTGGGTTCTTGGAGGTTTTGATGTTACTGGTTAAAGGAACCAGGTTCAGTAAGAGCTCCTTGTATTTCCCTTAGGTTTGTTATGCTACAATTTTTTTTTTTTTTTTTTATTGTGGCCAGCTGCCGGCCTGCCCATTAAGCATAATCGAAACCAGTTACACCAAGACAGGCAGTAAAATAGTCAACATATTTGGTAGGCGTTGAGTTGTAAACTACATCATTTTATTTTGTTTTAGTATTCTACATGCTGTGTGTCTTATTCATTTCCGTCAAGAATATGAACCATTGTCAAGAGCAAGCTAAATAAAAATGTCAGCCTTTGGACTTCAGTCAATGGAAGTATACAATACCGTGAATTCCAATGCTAGTATATTATAATACCAGAGAATCAAATTTTATGTATTCTTTTAGCAATTATCTTTCAGTACTAGTAGTTATAAGTTCAAATGCTTTTATGAGGAATTTTATAAGTTCTCATCATATTATCCATTTCAGTCATTTCTTTCTCATTCTAGGTGAAAATATGAGTTTGAGTAGCTATTTTAATTTGTTACATCTGATTGTCATCTCTTGCGTTTTCTTTCTACTCTCACCTTTGGAAATTTGTTTGGGAGACTATTGTCTGGATGATCAGAAAGCGTTCCTTTTGCAATTGAAGGATGAACTTTTGATTGAGTCATCTTTCTGTTATGAACAAGGTGGGTCTTGGAAACCAGACACGGACTGCTGTTCTTGGGAAGGTGTCACCTGTGATAAGGCTACTGGTTATGTTATTGGACTTGACCTTAGTGATTGTCAAATAACACGCCATATCAGTTCCAACAGCAGCCTCTTCAATTTTCAAAAGCTCCAAATATTAGACCTTTCCAACACTCCCACATATGCGAATTTTTTAGAAGAATTCTTCATCCCTTCTGAGTTTCAAAGGCTTATGGAATTGACCCACCTGAACCTGGCTAATTCATATTTTTCTGGCCAGATACCATTAGAAATTTCTTACCTGAATAGGTTAGTATTTCTTGATCTCTCCACTTTTCCGGTCAATAGATTGAAACTTGAAAAACCAAATCTGTATAGTCTCATTGGAAACATGTCCAGTTTAGAAGAGCTCCATCTCAATGGAGTTTATATGTCCACTGGCAATGGTGATTGGTCTGACACCTTGTCGACTGTGCTGCCTAATCTTCGTGTGTTAAGCTTGCAAGAATGTTCTCTTCAAGGTCCAATGAATTCGTCACTTTTACAGCTCCATTATTTGTCTGAACTCAGTCTCAGAAGTAACAATCTGTCTTCTGAGGTGCCTCATTTTTTGGCAAATTTGTCTTCTTTGGCAAAAATAGACCTTAGTCAATGTGGACTATATGGCCGATTACCAGAAGGCATTTGCAACTTGCCAAAGCTACATAATCTTGATGTGTCGGTAAATTCACTCAGTGGGAATTTGCCAGAATGCATTTTTAAATTGCCAAATCTAGAGATCCTTGACATGTCACATAATCCTTTCACAGGCAATTTGCCAAAATTTCCCCAAAACAGTGCTCTTCAAGTTCTGTGGCTCTCTTCCATACCATTTTCTGGAGTACTCCCCGACTCAATTGGTAATCTTATGTTCTTGACTGACCTATACCTTGAGAATTGCGGTTTAATAGGGCCAATCCCACCTTCAATTGCCAACCTTACACTACTTGTTTCATTGGATCTTTCTTTTAATTATTTTAGTGGTCAAATTCCATTTCTTGCATCAACTAGAAATCTTTTCTGTAACACCACTGGACTCCTAAGCTTAGAGTACCTCAGCTTGGAAAGTAATACACTTGAGGGGACACTTGATTCTTCTTTATTTACACTTCCATCATTGAGAGAATTACGACTACAAAAGAATCGGCTTAGTGCACCAAAGACTGAGTTTGCTGATGTGTCATCACTGATTCTAAGGTTAGATTTGAGTAACAATATGTTGAATGGGACGGTTCCTAGGTTCATCTCTCAACTCACTAGGCTGCAGGTGCTAAATCTCTCTTCCAGCAACTTGGTGGGTACTTTAGAGCTAGAAATGTTCAGTAAATTGCAGGAACTCACTCAACTTGTCCTTTCTGGCAATTACAATTTATCTGTTGATGTGAGGTGTAGCCCAGATCCTCGATGCAACTCTTCCCTTCACAACCTTGAGATTCTTTATTTGCGGTCCTGCAACATAAGAAAAATTCCTGATTTCCTGAAAAATCTAGAGAAGCTCAAATTTGTAGACCTTTCGGACAACCAGATAAATGGTCAGATACCCAATTGGATATGGAAGAAAAATTTGAGTCATGTTGATCTGTCTGACAACTTCTTAACTAGTGTAGAAATGCCTCTTCCCGATCCAACCTCAAGTAAGTTAACATATCTAGACCTTCACTCCAATAGTCTAGGAGGGCCACTTCCAATTCTTTCAAGTTTTGCTACCTTTCTAGATTACTCCAATAACAAGTTCACCTCAATCATTCCAGTGGATTCCCTTTCCTACCTCTCAAAGGTTACCTACTTTTCAGTTTCGGGCAATAAGCTTGTGGGAGAAATCCCTTCATCAATATGTACTGCTAGAGACATTCAGCTTCTTGATCTGTCATATAACCAATTCAGTGGCACCATCCCGACATGTCTTGGCAATTTCAGTGATACTCTCTCAGTACTCAATCTAAAAGGGAATGGTTTTCATGGCACAATGCCTCCAAATTATTCAAGTAGTGTTAGGACACTCGGGTTGAATGAAAATTGGTTGGAAGGAGATATTCCCAGATCTCTGGCGAGATGCAAGTTCTTACAGGTCTTAGACCTCGGAAACAATCTGCTTTCGGGAATGTTCCCATTCTGGTTGGACAAACTACCCCAGTTGCAGGTCCTTGTTTTGCGGTCAAACAGATTCCAAGGCCCCATAGCGCATCCTTTCGCTGAAGATGCCTTTACAATGCTTCATGTCATTGATGTCTCATCTAATAGTTTTACAGGAAATTTGCCATCGGAATACTTCAAAAGCTGGAAAGCCATGATGAAAGTTGAAAAATCTCAAGGGAGATATGTAGGAAGTAGTTACTATGTTGACTCAGTGACAATTGTAAGCAAAGGAATGGAGATGAAACTGGTGCATATCCTAGATACATTCATGGTTGTGGATTTCTCAAACAACATTTTCCAAGGAGAAATTCCAGACTCGTTAGGAGAGCTTAAGTCACTTGTAGTACTTAATTTGTCTTGCAACAATCTCAATGGCCAAATACCAATGTCAGTAGGGAAAATAAGGCAGCTTGAGTCGTTAGATCTGTCACAAAACAAGCTTTCTGGACAAATTCCTTGGCAGTTGTCAAGTCTAACGTTCCTTTCGATGTTGAAGTTGGGTAGAAACCAACTTGTTGGTAGAGTTCCATCAGGTGGACAGTTCAATACATTCTCCATCGCATCATATGAAGGTAACTTGGACCTATGTGGATTTCCATTGTTGAAGAAATGTTTCGATAGTGATGATGCAGCCCCTGCAGGGTTAACACCTGGAGATAAGCTGTATTTGGATTCAGCAAGTGAAATTTTTTTGGGGTTCGTCTTTGCTGGTTATGGATGCGGACTAGTAATTGGAGTTGTCTTTGGGCATGCCTTATTTTGGAAAAATCATGGGTTGTTCATTTTGACTTTCTTGAATCAGAAATTTAAGCCGGAAAAATGACCTAGGAAAATCTAGACAATATCAAGGTAGTTGGATGTAAAGTTAGCTCGCAATGTTGTAGTGGTCATGTACTGAGATTCAGAATAAATTCATTCTCGTAGCAATATGTTCACCCTCACACAACATTCTCGTGTTCAGTATCTAGCATGAAACTCCATTGGTGCATAATTTACAATATTGATATATATACTTTGTATCTTTGATTCCCGTATTGGAGTTATTGAATTCAAACAAACTCCCATGTACTCACCCTTAAAGAAAATAAATTGAAGTCTGAGTTATCTGTACTCAGTTGCTGGGTTGAGGGTGAATGTTTCCGATAAAGCCTACTTCTGTTCATTTGCACAGGCCACATCCTCTTTACAAGGCCAGGCAAGTCAATCTAATTACACGTACAAGTTGGAAGCACTCTCACTATCACAAGATGAAAGAGAGTTGAGCTATTTCCAAAAAAAATTATCGCCTAATAAGGAGGCCTAAGCCCCATCCACCTATTACAACTTTGCTGGAGAGTGAAGTTACTTGAAGGCATGGGCGGACCTACTAAGGGACCAGGGGGGGCAGCTGCCCCCCCTCAACTTTTAAAATATTTTTAGTATATATATTTTAGTCTTAAAAAATCGATTATATAATGTAGCATACAATAAATTAATTGTTTATGAAAATATTTAAACATGTTTTTGTTGGTGTAGTGGTTGGAGGTTTATCACTTTTTGTAAAAGACCTGAGTTCGATACTCTTCGAGTGCATTTTTTTATTTGATTTTCAATGCAATTTTATTAGTAATTGCAAACATTAAAAAATGTTTAGTTTAATAAAAAAATTATTAACATTAAATAAATGAATCGTTTTTCACAAGCGATATTAAACCCCTAAAAAAAATTTTAAAATTAATATATAAAATAATAACGATAGAATTCAATGAAAATATATACCATTAGCTAACTCGTATAAAATTTGAGCCTCATATAAACTATTTTTTCTTTGAAATTGTATTATGATCATATTAGATTTGCAAATTTCAAAAAAAAATTTAGCTTCACCTAGAACTTATCCTAATTATTTTGTGATTCTCAATTCTTGACAACCAGGCTTTATAGCCACTTTTTGGTCAGGTTTTAAGTTTTTTACATTTCTATCCCTTCTATAGATAATATTTGTTATTGTATTTTAAAGAGAATGAGTAAAGGTGTAAAAATGCTTTAGCCTGGCCAAAAAATGGTTTTAAAGTCTGGCTGCCTAGACAAACTCTTTTGTGATATTAGTTATATATTCTAGTTATTATGCTTGTTTGCTTTTTACTAAGGTTATCAATAGTGACCTTATTTTGGCTTAAAATTGACTACACTTGGATCCAATTTGATATATGCATTGTATTTTTTATAGTTGAATTTGTTTTATTAGTTACTAGCTTCGGTAAAAAAAAATTGGTTTTACCATTGATAACTACTATTATCAACTAATAAGTATTTTCCATTTCGCCCCCGCTCGACTAAAATCCTAGGTCCGCCCCTGCTTGAAGGAACCAAGTGTAATTTGTTTCTTCTATGATTGGTGCAATCTATTCTTACAATTCAGATATGTGTTTTACTATTCACTGCTGACTGGGACAAAGTCAACGACATGGGCCATACTCTAGTGTGCTTACATGGAGAGTTTTTCTTTCTTTGGCCGTACTTAGAGTAAGATATATATGACAAAATTAATTTAAACTTCAGTTTTATATCATGTCCTCGTCTTTTTGACCTCTTAATGGCCTGTGATACCCTTGGGTTCAAAGCTCACTTCCACTCATTTGCACCAGCCACTTCTTGTTATGGTTGATATTTGTAAGATATGCCCTGTTTATGCTCCTGGTTTTAGAGTGGAACAGTTTCACATCAGAGCATTGATTTTAACAGCTATATATACACACATACATGGGCGGACCTACTAAGGGACCCCTCAACTTTTAAAATATTTTTAGTATATATATTTTAGTCTTAAAAAATCGATTATATAATGTAGCATACAATAAATTAATTGTTTATGAAAATATTTAAACATGTTTTTGTTGGTGTAGTGGTTGGAGGTTTATCACTTTTTGTAAAAGACCTGAGTTCGATACTCTTCGAGTGCATTTTTTTATTTGATTTTCAATGCAATTTTATTAGTAATTGCAAACATTAAAAATGTTTAGTTTAATAAAAAAATTATTAACATTAAATAAATGAATCGTTTTTCACAAGCGATATTAAACCCCTAAAAAAATTTTTAAAATTAATATATAAAATAATAACGATAGAATTCAATGAAAATATATACCATTAGCTAACTCGTATAAAATTTGAGCCTCATATAAACTATTTTTTCTTTGAAATTGTATTATGATCATATTAGATTTGCAAATTTCAAAAAAAAATTTAGCTTCACCTAGAACTTATCCTAATTATTTTGTGATTCTCAATTCTTGACAACCAGGCTTTATAGCCACTTTTTGGTCAGGTTTTAAGTTTTTTACATTTCTATCCCTTCTATAGATAATATTTGTTATTGTATTTTAAAGAGAATGAGTAAAGGTGTAAAAATGCTTTAGCCTGGCCAAAAAATGGTTTTAAAGTCTGGCTGCCTAGACAAACTCTTTTGTGATATTAGTTATATATTCTAGTTATTATGCTTGTTTGCTTTTTACTAAGGTTATCAATAGTGACCTTATTTTGGCTTAAAATTGACTACACTTGGATCCAATTTGATATATGCATTGTATTTTTTATAGTTGAATTTGTTTTATTAGTTACTAGCTTCGGTAAAAAAAAATTGGTTTTACCATTGATAACTACTATTATCAACTAATAAGTATTTTCCATTTCGCCCCCGCTCGACTAAAATCCTAGGTCCGCCCCTGCACACATAGCAAGTGTCCAATGTGTGCCCAAGTGTGTCCGACATGGAACGGACTTGTAGTTACATATGCATATATACATTTTGGAATGCTGTGAGAACAAATATTGCTAAACATATATGGGGAAGCCAATCATAGAAGTTTGATATTACATAGAAATTGGGCAACAAGCAGAAACTAATTACGAAATACAGCATACCACTGGAGCTGCAAAATACTTCCAACTTTCTAATATCTGTAGATTGATTGATTTGTACTTTGTACACTGCAACTAGATGATGGGGAGTGTTGGGAATCAAGCCCACTCCTAATATCCATCCTCATTTAGCAATGGAGACTTTTTATTCCAGAAAACCAGCCGTAGAAAGTTATATATATTAGGAAAAAGATACTAGTCACTTGAGCTGTCCGGATGGATTTTCACTGTTGAAACTCTGATTGTTGTTTTCTTGGTGCATCTATACTTCCAGAGAAAGCGCTTTATTATAGTGGCAACTGAAAGAATTTTTTTTAAAAAAAAATTGTGTTCTTGAGAGTAATATCTTGAAATACCGATTGCAATTGCACTTGAAAACCCCACCTTCTCCATCACATCCCTTACCCAAAATAGACTATTGTATGGGGTTACAGCATTAGTTTTGTATACACAGTAATTAATATATTCAATACAAATACAGAAGCTATTAATTTTTCTTAAGTTAGGTTTTGTCATGATTAGGGTATTGAGTATATGAAACAATAAACGATATCAGTTTACTCTTATTTAAGTGTTTTACTACACGCTGTGTCTTTTCTGTTTTTGTTAACAATTACGAGCTTTGGTCCACAGCAACCTACATTGAAAAATTAGTCTTGGAGTTTAGCTTTTGAAAAATACATGGAAGATGTTTTATCAAAATGTTAGTCTTTGGAGGGATTAGAAGCCTTGAACTTCAAATCTACATATTCCTCTAGTTACAAACTTTAAATGTTTTTGTGATGAATTTAAAAAGTACTCTGAATGTTATATAAGTTTCATCTCTATAGAGACATAGCGACATCAGTATTTTCTGTCTGAAAAAATGAGTTTGAGTAGTTACTGTAGTTTGCATCTAATTGTCATCTCGTGCATTTTCTTTCTGCTCAATCCTTTACATGCTTATTCGGGTCATCCCTGTCTAGATGATCAGAAAACTTTACTTTTGCAATTGAAGCATGAAATTTTGATGGAGTCATCTTTATGTTCTTCAAAAGCTATGTCTTGGAAGCCGGACACGGATTGCTGTTCATGGGAAAGCATCACATGCGATGAAGTTACTGGTTATGTTGTTAGCCTTGACCTATGTCATTGTCTGATATCACAGCGTATCAGTTCAAACAGCAGCCTCTTCAATCTACAAAAGCTCCAAAGACTCGACCTTTCCAATGACATCTATGATATCCACTCAATGACTTCATTCGACAAAGTCCTCTTCCCTTCTGAGTTTCAAAAGCTTACAGAATTGACTCACCTTAACCTGGCTTTGTCAGGGTTTTGGAGTCAAATACCATCAGAACTTTCAAACCTAAAGAGGTTGGAGTTTCTTGACCTCTCAGCTTTTTTTTCCAGTGGGATGACACTTGAGATACCGAATTTGAAGAGTCTTATTGGAAACATGTCCGGTTTGGTAGAACTCCATCTCAATGGAGTTGACATGTCCTCTGGCAATAGTGATTGGTGTGACACTTTGTCGACTACAGTTCCTATTCTCCGTGTGTTAAGCTTGAAAGAATGTTTTCTTACTGGACCAATCAATTCGTCTCTTTTACAGCTCCATTTTCTCTCTGAACTCAATCTCAGTGGCAATGATCTGTCTTCTGAAGTGCCTCATTTCTTGGCAAATTTTACTTCTTTGACAGATATTTTCCTTGGTGATTGTGGAATTTTTGGACAATTCCCAGAGGATATTTTCAAGTTACCAAAGTTGCTGAATCTTGATGTGTCCGAGAATTACCTCAGTGGGCAATTGCCAGAGTTTTCCCGAAATAATAGTATTCAAGGTTTGTGGCTCTCAGACACTTTATTCTCTGGGCAAGTGCCATATTCGATTGCCCATTTGATGCTTTTGACAGACTTGGATCTAACTTTCAGCAATTTTTATGGAGAATTACCTGAAAGCATTTTTAAATTGCCAAACCTCCGGAACCTTCACATGTCATATAATCTTTTCAATGGCAATCTGCCAAGTTTTCCTCAAACTAGTGCCCTTGAAAGTCTTTTGCTCTCATCTACAAATTTTTCTGGATTATTACCAGAGTCAGTTGGCAATCTTATGTTCTTGACTGAGTTGTCCGTTGATAGATGCCATTTTGTAGGACCAATCCCACCTTCAATTGCCAACCTCACCCGACTTGTAAGCTTAGATCTCTCCTCAAACAAATTCAATGGTTCAGTTCCATCTCTTGTGTCATCTAGGAACTTTTTGTTTAACACCAGTGGCCTCTTGAGTTTAGAGGACCTCAATTTGGAAAACAATTTACTCGAAGGGACACTTGATGTGTCTTTGTTTACACTTCCATCGTTGGTGGAAGTAAAAGTAAAACAGAATCGACTTACAGAACCACTGGATGAGTTTGAAAATGTAACTTCAATCTGTTTTGTTTCTTTTATATTGGTCATGGTTAATAAGATGGTGTTCGCGGTGGCTGGTTATGGTTGTTGAAAATGTTTAAACTCTCTTTTCATCAATCACATTACTGAAACTATGAGTGCATATTAGGCTTCGCCGTCTACTTGTGACATTTTTACTGTGTATTTATTTGTTTAGATCGGTGAATCTAACTTCAATCTGTTTTGTTTCTTTTATATTGGTTGCGAAGTTGAGTATTCTTTCTTGTTTTCTCCTTGAACACTATCAAAATTTTGTTGTGTGCAAAACATATACGGTAAACCAGTCCTTGAAATTTGACTCTCTTGTAGCAAGCAAGCTAGAAAAATAAATGTTTTCTATCTTTTTTTTATTTTTTTTTATTTTTGAAAGCTCTTTCAAACCATAATTTGTAATTTATATCTAATCAGGATAATGAAAATTGTGTATTTGATGTATGCTAAACTTAATGAAAAATGCAGGTTTCACCATTCAGAACTCCGTAAATGTCAACGTTTGAAGAGAAAGCGCTATATCGTGTGCTTCATCAACTTCCTCTAAATATTTACTTTTTTTTTGGTGGTTCTTTAAAGTTCAAATCATCACATAGTATCAAGGATTGTGATTTCGTTTTTCAAGTTCATTTCGGTATCCTGATTTTAAGAAATATTACGGAGTGTAAAGAAAAAATGTAAAAATTTCTATAATACATAAAAAATATATAATGAATTTCAAGAGTATATGAAAATGTGAAAAAAAAATAGATACAAGTAAATAAATCAATTAAACTTATTAAATGAAGCCTAAATATTAAGAAATGAAACAAACATGAAATCAATGTATAATTAGAAAATCAGAGGTGGTTTCAAAAATCAATAAATAATTAGAATAATTGATAATATGAAAAAAAAAAAAAAAAAAACTCTGAAATTTTTTGAAAAAAACCCTCGAAAAAATGTAATTTTTGGTAGCTGGGTTTAGTAATTTTACGGAAAAAATGAAATTTACGAAAAAATTTCAAAATTAACAAAAAAATCTCAAAATTATTCAAAAAAAATCCTCGAAAAAATGTAACTTTTTATTTCGCCATTTTTTCTTTTTGTAATTTCAAAAAAAAACGAAATTTTGGTTGAAATTTCGCGAGATTTCACAAAATCACATTCCTTGTATAGTATAATGCCTTTGAAGTTTCTCTCTTCAAATAGATAGAATTTCTTACTTACACTCTAGTCCATGTAGATAAGATCAACTTGTCTAGAGGGCTAGGTCAGGCCCAATACCCTCCATCATCCTAGAGATGTTCATAATGCTCCAATCGAACACAATCACACACACAGAGATCCCCTGGCGCTAGATGCCTGACTTTCTAGATTTGTTGAGATAAGATAGCTACTTCATCTCACTATATCAAAGTTGCGTGGAAACACCTTTTCTGGAATGTTCTGTGTGTCATTAAGTCCATAATAGACCAAGGAATACCCACTTTTCTATTGAAGGCATTTCGGCTTGTCTCACTTTTGTGCCACTGGTTTTCTCTCCATTATTTTGTAGTGGGCATGAATTGAGTGTGCTTGACTTTATATAAAGGAATCTATGGAAGTCTTGCGAGATGAATAACATGGAAAAAAAAATCTAGTTTCATTATTTAAATTGGTTGCAAGTCTTAATCAAAGATACTGAACTTATGGCCATTAAAAACAACCTTTATGGATGCGAATATTCAAAGTCTACCCAAGTTAGTGTACGACTTGTTCAGCAAAGTTTTGAAATAATGTCTCTTTCTCAATTAGAATTTTATATTGTATTTGTTTGTTAATCATGTTATAATACTTAATTAAGAAAGGGATTGACTACAATATGTCTACATCTAGATAATATTACAAGAGTTATATTATTTAAAATGAAAATACTAGGAATTTGGGTTTTTGCAACCAGGGTAACGTAGCGTAATTTTGAAAGAATAATAAAATTTTCAAAATATTTATGTGTATCTCGAGATTATAAAAACATTTTTTGATGATGCCACATAATTCTAATTACATAACCTAATTGCAAAACCCAATTCCTAAACCTCACTTAATTTAAAAACATTATATTGTGTCTTATGAATATCTCCTGATCATTGGTGGAAACTTGTGTCTTATTAAATGTGCAAATTTATTTTTTCCATTAACTATTGAATAAATAAATAAATAAAGTTATATGAACATCTCTTAAAATCAAATCTGTTAAAATCAAACTTTTGATTCTTTGGACTGGAGGTGGAGAATAAAATTCAATGATTCCTCCAAGAGATCTTTAATTGTTATGAAATATTATATGTTGGACTTTGTCCTTGATGATACATCAAAATAGACCGATATCGCAGTTATAGATATGACTTTGACTATTCATCACAAAGATTTGATGTCCCATCTATTAGGCCAACTCGTAAAACTAAAAGAAGATTAAAACCATAAAGCCCCAAGTGAGGCCAATTGTAGGAAGACATAATTGAAGCTCAAATCCAGGCCCGACACGAGTTCTCTCATAAATAAGCGGAATATTGCATAAAAAAAGTCGTGGAGGGAGTTACGCTTCCACAGTCACATCTCTATAAAGGAGGAGACTGTTACGAGAAACATCTCCTTCCATTGAGCCTCACATGCTTAAGTCACACAGAGAATTAATTGCGACTATTATAAAAGGTAAATGAAACATTCGACAAAGATATGCAACTTTAATTGAGTTTTGTCCAGATTTATTTCATTCTTTAAACAAAGTCGTTGAATTAATCATCAGAGTGTCTTCGATCACCAAAAAGGTGGTATTTAGCAGTCTAACATATATTTTGCAGGTCAAACTCTCAGGAGGACGAGACTTGGATGCATCAGTTTGGTGTCGTCCGTGGGGAATGACAAGTTTTCATTCTAAAAAAGAAAACCACATTGATGAAGTTCACCAAAATCTGATAAAAGATCAACGAGCTATGAGAACAAATGACAGCCTCTACAGATCCTCAGCCCATCAACGATCACAATAACTTTTCTACTGGCGTTAATGTATCACAAACAGCTTGCGAACAAGATACAACTCAAATCATCGGGCCAATGACACCCGACAGTCGAGACCCACAATATGCAATAACTCAGACAACCCATACATTCGACAACGCTGCTACATATCCTCGGGTAGACCTGCTTATGGTCCAGATGAACCACATGACTAAGATGCTATAAAAACTCACCTAGGAGCGCATTCAATCAGCTGATCCTATCCGAGCACCACCCTAGCAAAACTCCACCAATCGAACTTGAGGGAGCGATGAAGTTCTAGCAGAACCTCAATAGGGAAACGTCGAAAATAATGAACTTCTCTAGGGTAAGACTCCACAAAGGACAGAATGCATGCTGAAATCTCCTTCAGAATCGGAGTCACTAATCCCAACGTATTATACGAACTAGCCAAGCCGCCATTCTCCGACGCCCTCATGACAACCCCATGCCAAATAAATTCACTCCACCAGAGTTCGAAGTGTATGATAGCACCACCGACCCAACAGATCACTTGAGGTACTTCCACCACATGATAGTGTTGAAGGAGACTGCGGAGTCAATCTTGTGCAGAACATTCCCGACTAGTCTTACCTCTACAACAATGAAATGGTTCAACAACCTACCACCGAGGTCAATAGACTCATTCCATGCACTAACCACCACCTTTATCACAAGATGTCACAGACTAAACCTTAGATCCTTACAGCTCAAACCTATTCATCATTCCCTGGATCCGAACATGATAGTGGTCACATATGATGCAAATTTTTTGCCCAATCTCAACAGGAAGCAGCCAGAGTTTTTGCAGTTAACATGCATGGGAGGTGCTTGCGTGGGTTGCTTGCATGATCACAGGGAAGGTGATGGATAGTACCATGGTGGAGTGTCATACAGCTGAGCCGACCTTTATTCTTATCCGAGCTAAGCAGTGAAGGACAAGTTTTTTGCTGGGAGACTCAGGGACGCTTCTCTCTATTTTGCAGGATGACCAGAGGCAATCTAGAACAACCATTGACTAGCTAGGTGTGGCTACCTCTCATTAGCGGTATTCAACGACGACTCTCTCTTCACAACCTTTGGTTTTGTAATTTTATCTATAGAGACCTCATAACTTCGATGTTGTAGCAGCCCAACAATATTGTAACCCTTATTAGTAATATATGCTATATGCTTTAAAAAAAAAAAATTGAAACATCATTTGCACCAACCTTAAGTTTGGATCCCATTTTTTGCCCAACCTTAAATTTTCATCCTGAATGGTTGCGCAAAACTCTTGCGAGATGAATGTATTAAGAGGTTATGCGAGATGAATGTATTAAGAGGGTTAGACAAACCAAAACTCTCAAATAATTCAAAATAGGATACAAAATGATGGGAGTCTAAATTACCATTTTTTTTTATAAGAATATGGTATCTCTTAAGAGAATCTTGATACTACTGTTATAGCTTTTTCTATGAGATCGTTTATTGTGAAGAAGGACAAAGACTTTGCTCGTGCCTATCAAAGATGTTGTACCCTAGGTAGAAAAATAACATCAAAAAAAAATCTAATTTCATTAATTAAATTGGTTGCAAGTCTTAATCAAAGATAATGAACTTATATATGGCCATTAAAAACAACCTTTATGGATGCGAATATCCAAAGTCTACCCAAGTTAGTGTACAACTTGTTCAGCAAAGTGTTGAAATAATGTCTCTTTCTCAGTTAGAATTTTATATTGTATTTGTTTGTTAATCATGTTATAATACTTAAATAAGAAAGGGATTGAGTACAATATGTCTATATCATATTGTGTCTTATTAAATGTGCAAATTTAAAATTTTTCATTAACAATTGAATAAATAAATAAAAGGTATATGAGTGATGATACATCAAACAAGACTTTTATCACGATCGTACATGTGACAAAAATTATCTATTATGAGGATTAAGTATTTCAGTTTAGGCCCGACTCACGATACCTGAAAAGACGGGTCTAGCCATTAAAGCCGAAAATGGCATTTTCAGAACAGATTGTAACCAGAGGCTCGAATCTAGACCCAACGAGTCTCTCCCTTAAAAAGGAAAGACGTTAAGAAAAAGATGAGTCATGGCGGGAATCACTCCCCCAATGACGTATCTCCATGAAGAAAGAGACGGTTACAAATAATGTCTTCCTCATCACGTTTCACATGCTTAATCACACAAAGAATTAATAACAGACATTTATGCAATTTTAAGTGAACTCTATCCAAATTTAGTAGTCTCCCATATGTTTACTGATTTAAACATCAGAGTGCATTCAACCACTAAAAAAGTAGTCTTTTGTAATTTAACCCTTATTTTACAGGTCAGATCTCTAGAAAATCAAATTTGGATGCATCAATGAGCATCAATCAGACTATAAATTTTTTAAAGATTGGTGGTGGAGGAATAAAATTCAATGATTCCTCCCAAGAGACATTTTTTATTGTTATGAAATATTATATGTTTTACTTTGTCCTCATATAAATTCTATGGAAGATATCATAATGTATTGATAGTCCCTAATTCCAAGTATCATGTTCCCCCATTTCAATAATTTAGCAATGATGTGAGTCATATGATGAGGTCATGATTGATTGATCATCCTCTCAAATGCCTATTCAAATCAGGTGGCTCTCAAAGTGGACTTAAATGTTGGAGATTTTTCACTGTTTCTAACATTACTTGTTCCTCAAGCTTGCATGGGCATCAGCTGCCCATATACATGGAAAGTGCTAGGTTAATGAGAGCCATAAATCAGAATATTAGTCAAGGGCATTTATCTTTTTAATTCAATAATTTGCATTTTTTTTTCTTTCTTGTCACTTTCAAGACCAACGTTTACATATGCTTTTTCCTAATCTATTTTCAACTAAAATTTGAGTAATTATGCAGATTAAATCAGGATTAACATTTTAAAGTTTCAACTCAATCGAGCAAATGTTATCCCTCTTGATGGGCTATGAGGAATCACGTAATCACATTGAAAATAAAATTGCCAAAAAGTATAACTCGACCGTTGTAGTTAAAGGTGTTTATTTATTACTAATATTATTTTTCCTTTTGGCTCTGGTGATAGTGGTGGTGGTGGATGAAAAAACTATGGCAACAATAGGGTTGAATAAAAAATCGACTAAACCGATCGAACCGATTAAAATCGATAAAATTGAAATAGTCGGTACGATATTTGAATTTTAAGTGATTTTAACTGATCAAATATATATTATATGTAAAAATATTTAATATGTTTAATTTATTCGGCTGGTTCGGTTTTATTTAGGTTTTAGTAATATTTTAGTTCATTAGTTAAGTTTGCGGTTCTGTAATTTAAGATCGGCTTAGTTTCGGTTTGATTTTCTTAATTTCTGCTGCGATTTCGATTTTAAAAAATTGAAACCAATAAAAGTTGGTTTAGTATTCGGTTTGGGCAAAATTCATTTGTTGTTACTTGAAAGATTTTTCATTGAAGCCATTCTTCTCTCGCTCTTCCCTCGCTCGTTCCTCGCTCATTTCCAATTTTTAAGTCCATCAAATCTTTGTCATCTTCATCACAAGTCATCAGTCTTCTCTCCCAATCCAAACCAATAATTCCATTTGATACATGCACGCGTTTCTTGGAAAGATAGCTCCTTTTTGTCTCCTCTTCTTCTGTCATTCTCTCCGCCCCACCACCAATCTTGCTCTCCAAGTTAATTGACACCCAAGAAAGAAGCCATTCTTGACTCTCACTCCTATGTTGTCACTCTCACTTCACTCCTCACACAAATTTCCCACTTATATTATAACATCAAAGTTTCCATTTTTTTTCAAACTAATCACACGCCATTTCTCAAAACACGATAAAAACCTCAACTCAACATACCCATTTCTCCTAAGTGAAGTAAAAGTTGGAAAGATGGAAGCTTTTCATCAAGTAAAGGAAGGGGTGTTGATGTTCTTACCACACTTGTCATCATCAGGTAGTGATTTAGTCCTTAATCCTATTTACATTCATGGGTTCTCTGCTTGTTCCAACCTTATTGTGTTACTTGTGCTATCTATTTGTTGGGGGTGCAACAGGGTGAGGAGAGCTAGTGTCAGTTCTCAAAGTAATCAAAAGAGTAGCTTTTTGCTTTATAAACCAACCCTTTTGGCTTGTATGACTTTGTCATTGTTTTATTTGGTGATTTGTGTTTTGAACTATTTCTTTTGGTATAGAAATGGTTGGGCTGATGAGAAACTTGTTACCCAGTTGGATTTAGGACTTAGAACACTAGCTTGGGTTGCAATTTTTGTTTATTTGTTTACCCATTTCTCTAATTCAAGTGAAAGGAAGTTTCCTTTATGGTTAAGAGTTTGGTGGGGTGTGTTCTTCCTTATGTCATGTTCATCTTTAGCCCTAGACCTTGTTAGGTATCAAAAACACCAATCATTGCAAACCCATTTCTGGGTTTTGGATGTTGTTTCTGTTGTTCTTGGTTTGTTCTACCTTTTCTCCGGAATTTATGGCAAAAGGGCAGAGGAGAGCCTTCTTGAAGAGCCTCTTTTGAATGGTAGTAATGGTGACAGTGTGAGAAAGAGTTTTCAAGGTGAAAATGTAAGCCTTTTTGGAAAAGCCAATCTTCTCAGCATCCTTACTTTCTCTTGGATGAGTCCTTTGATTGCTGTCGGGAAGAAGAAAACTATTGACCTTGAAGATGTTCCTCAGCTTGCTCCTGCTGATAGTATTAATGGGGTGTACCCTGTTTTTAAGAATAAGCTTGATAGCTATAGTCGTGACGGTGGTCAGATAACAAGTATGAAACTTGTCAAGGCATTGTTTTTCGCTACATGGAGAGAAATTCTATTATCGGCTTTATTATGTATTGTGTACACCTTAGCGTCTTATGTCGGTCCTTACCTCATTGACAGCTTTGTTCGGTACCTTAATGGCTATAGAGATTATGAAAATGAAGGGTATATGTTGGTGTCTGCATTCTTTTTGGCAAAGGTTGTCGAATGCCTCTCGCAGAGGCACTGGTTTTTCAGATTGCTACAGGTTGGCTATAAGGCCCGTGCGGCTTTAATTGCAGCGATATATAAAAAGGGTCAGATGCTTTCAAGCCAATCAAGGCAAAATCACACCAGTGGCGAGATCATCAATTTCATGACTGTTGATGCTGAGAGAATAGGTGATTTCGGTTGGTACATACATGACTTGTGGTTGGGTCCAGTCCAAGTCACTCTGGCCTTGCTGATCTTATACAAGAATGTCGGGCTTGCTTCTGTTGCAGCTCTTGTTGCCACCACACTTGTTATGCTCGTAAATCTTCCATTGGGCAAGTTCCAGGAAAAGTACCAAGAGAAATTAATGAAGACCAAAGATGGAAGAATGAAGGCAACATCCGAAATTTTAAGGAATATGAGAATTCTCAAGCTTCAGGGCTGGGAGATGAAGTTCTTGGCTAAGATAGTTGATCTCAGGAAGACTGAAGAAGGATGGTTGAGGAATTTTGTGTACACCCAAGCTATGACCACTTTCGTTTTTTGGGGTTCCCCTACATTTGTATCTGTAGTCACATTTGGCACTTGTATGCTTATGGGAATACCTCTAGAGTCCGGGAAGGTTCTCTCTGCACTTGCAACATTCAGAATATTGCAAGTGCCCATCTATAATCTCCCTGATACAATTTCAATGTTGGCTCAAACTAAAGTTTCCATCGATAGGATCTCCTCATTCCTCTGCCTCAATGATCTGCAATCTGATATAATAGAGAAAATTCCCAGAGGCACTTCGGAGGTTGCCATCGAGATAAATGATGGTAATTTCTCATGGGATCTTTCTTCTCCCAATCCTACATTGAAAGATCTCAATTTTCAAGTACGTCATGGCATGAGGGTGGCTGTTTGTGGAACTGTTGGTTCAGGAAAGTCGAGCTTGCTTTCATGCATCTTGGGTGAAGTTCCTAAGATGTCTGGCAGCATTAAGTTGAGTGGAACTAAGGCGTACGTTGCCCAATCACCTTGGATACAGAGTGGCAAGATTGAAGATAATATATTGTTCGGTAAGGAGATGGATAAAGTAAGATATGAGAGAGTTCTTGATGCTTGTTCTCTAAAGAAAGATCTGGAAATATTGTCCTTTGGAGATCAAACAGTTATTGGTGAGAGAGGAATCAACTTGAGTGGTGGGCAGAAACAGAGAATACAGATTGCACGCGCCTTGTACCAGGATGCGGACATTTATCTCTTTGATGATCCTTTTAGTGCTGTGGATGCTCACACAGGAACACATCTGTTTAAGGTAATTTTCATTCTTATTTATTTCTATTTAATCTGGATGCTAAACTGCGTGGATATAGTTTTGTAATTCAAGTAGGCATTTACAGTATTACATTACCCATTTTGCAAGTACTCTAGCCAAACAAACACAGTAATTTACTTTAACAGGGTATCCATGTCAAACACAGTAATTTACTTAACAAGGTTTCCGTGTCCATTCATGTCGTTCAAGACATGTCTGTTCTTGAAGAATTTTACTTTTTCAATCAGATAATCATTGATATGAGAACATACAATTACATACTCCCACGGCAAGAGTCTCACGTACTTGATATGAAATTTGCTTCACTAGTTTTAGTTGCTGTTAATCTATACTCTATAGTTATTAATTTTTTATTCAAGAAAGATGTTATGCCGCATTTCAGGAATGCTTACTGGGCATGTTGGGTTCCAAAACAGTGATTTTCGTTACTCATCAAGTCGAGTTCTTACCATCTGCAGATCTAATCCTAGTAAGTGGTGTGAACTTGTTTCTCATTTTTTTTTAAAGTTCCATGAATATTAATTGACTGAATTCTAATTTCCTTTTCTTATTTTCAGGTAATGAAAGATGGTAGAATTACACAATCAGGCAAGTATGATGATATTCTTAGTTCAGGAGTCGACTTTATGGAACTGGTCGGTGCGCATAAGAAGGCTTTATCGGCTCTTGATTCTGTAGAGTCAGGACCAACTTCTGGAAACCGTGCCAAAGAAGATGGTAAAATGGAGAAGGATCAAAATGTTGAGCACAAAGAAGATGCTAAAACCGATGAAATAGTTGGTCCCAAAGGACAACTTGTCCAGGAAGAAGAGAGAGAGAAAGGAAGAGTTGGTCTTCATGTGTATTGGAAATATCTGACCACGGCATATGGAGGAGCTCTCGTGCCATTCATCTTGATAATGCAGAGTCTCTTTCAATCCCTTCAGATTGGGAGCAATTACTGGATGGCTTGGGCGACTCCCGTGTCAAAAGATGTGAAACCTCTCGTTAACAGCTTTACACTCATCATTGTTTATGTTGCTTTAGCGATAGGAAGCTCTTTGTGTGTGCTTGTGCGAACCACTCTTGTTGCGACTGTTGGATACAAGACGGCTACAATACTCTTCACGAAAATGCATGCCTGTATTTTCCGTGCTCCTATGTCATTCTTTGATTCCACTCCTAGTGGGCGCATATTAAACAGAGTATGTCATACATATTTACCTTTTCTTACTTTCCCTTGGAACAAAGTACATAATATGAAATTTGTATTGAACACACATTGATGTGCTCTGGTGGGGTTCATCTATCATAGTTAATCACATTTTGAAAGCTAATGTACTTATTAATTAATATATTTAATGTGCGCAAATTTTCTCTTGCAGGCCTCTACTGATCAAAGCGCAGTGGATCTCAACATCCCGTACCAAATGAGTGCAGTTAATTCTGCATTTATACAACTCATTGGAATTATCATAGTGATAACACAGGTTGCATGGCAGGTTGTCCTTATTTTTGTACCTGTGATTGCGATCTGCATCTACTATCAGGTAATGCTCACAACACCTTTCTGAGGGATCAAGAGCCACAAATGAAACATAGTCATATTTTTAAATTATGGGAGAGTTAGCTCAGTAAATGTTGAACCCAAAATGCTGTGTTAGACACCAAAGTTTTTAAATTACTGGAGTTTCTTGATTTCTTGTTTCCAGCAATACTACATACCAGCAGCACGAGAACTAGCGAGGCTGATTGGGGTTTGCAAAGCTCCACTTATACAACATTTCTCTGAATCCATCTCGGGGTCAACAACAATCAGGAGCTTTGATCAGGAATCAAGATTCATGGACACAAACCTGCAGTTGAATGATTGCTATACACGACCCAAGTTTCATGCTGGTGCTGCAATGGAGTGGTTATGTATTCGGTTAAACATGTTATCATCAATCACATTTGCCTCCTGCTTGATTTTCTTGATCTCGATGCCTGTGGGATTCATTGATCCTGGTAAGTTGGATACTATTTGTGTCTATCGTGAAACTTTTCAATGAAAAACTCACTCATTTTATATCTTGTTTGTAGGCATTGCTGGTTTAGCAGTTACATATGGACTTACTTTGAACATGTTACAAACAGTGGTGGTATGGAATATCTCCCAGCTCGAGAACAAAATTATATCTGTTGAGAGAATATTTCAGTACTCAAGCATACCCAGTGAACCTCCTCTTGTGATAGAAGAAAATAGGCCGGACAGCAGTTGGCCATCAAACGGAGAAGTTGATATTCGTGATCTACAGGTAAACTGGGGTTATTTATGCTGAATCTCCCAATGCAATTTTATCTTCTGTAAATAATGTACAAACAGGGCTACACACACACACCAAAAAAGAAGAAGAATATTTTGAGTTTGGATCACCCAATTAAAGCTGAATTTATATTCTAGGGATTATATGCAGTATGGTCTAATAATCCAGGTTTTTGAATGCAGGTTCGTTATGCTCCACAAATGCCACTAGTGTTGCGAGGTTTGACGTGCACTTTTCGTGGAGGGATGAAGACTGGGATTGTTGGGAGAACAGGCAGTGGTAAATCAACGCTCATTCAGACACTCTTCCGCATAGTTGAACCTGCTGCAGGTCAAATCTTGATAGATGGTATCAATATCTCCACAATTGGATTGCACGACTTGCGCTCTAGATTAAGCATAATTCCCCAAGACCCGACCATGTTTGAGGGGACTGTCCGGAGTAATTTGGATCCACTTGAAGAGTACACAGATGAACAGATTTGGGAGGTCAGTTTGTTTATAGATAAATGAATAAGCAACTCATTATCACCATTTCTAATGATTCTCTTTAGATTTAGTTGCATCATGGTTGACTGAATTATACTCATCCAATGTTTTAGGCTCTGGATAAGTGCCAACTTGGAGATGAAGTGAGGAAGAAAGAAGGAAAGCTTGATTCATCAGGTTTGTTTATTTTCGCCTATAAGAAAGAACCCTTTAACCTGTGCAACAGTATCAGTGTTTTTACCGTACTCTTTGATATCTATGGATGAACTGAGATTAGCATACTGGCTATTTTGGTGTTGTAGTTGCTGAAAATGGAGACAATTGGAGTATGGGTCAGAGACAATTGGTGTGTCTAGGAAGAGTATTACTTAAGAGGAGCAAACTGTTGGTGCTTGATGAGGCGACTGCATCAGTAGATACTGCAACTGATAACTTGATCCAGATAACACTCAGACAGCACTTCTCCGACTCTACGGTCATTACTATTGCACATAGGATAACATCCGTTCTTGATAGCGATATGGTCCTACTTCTTGATCATGGTTAGTAGTACTGAAGTATCAGTTTGTTCAATTATGATTTTCTATTATTTATTTGTTTTATTGTGGTCAATGAAGTCCATAAACATTTGAATCTTTGTCTGCTTATAATGGATTACTGCACCAATACATGATTTTCTTAGTATTTTTGGCGATGGGTCTTTTAGTCCGCGGTCTAGGGGTAGTAACATATTTTGTTAAAAAAAAAAAAAAAAAAAAAAAAAAAAAACATATTTTGTTTATTCTTTTCCTCGAAAGTTGCTTTATTTTATTTTACAATTTTTTTCAACAGGCCTTATTGCGGAATACGACTCCCCTGGTAAATTGTTAGAAAACAAGGCTTCTTCCTTTGCAAAGCTTGTTGCTGAGTATACTGTAAGATCAACGTCTAGCTTTTAGAATTTAAATGTTTGGCTGAGGTGCATGCCATGATGATGCTGATAATTTTATCAGTGCAATGGATGTTGCAACAAGGGAACACGTATATTGATGCTAATGTATGTCAATGCTATGGAAAATACCTGTAGTCAATTCCATCGTTGCCCTGTCTAAATTTAGAGGAAATGTTAGTTTAAACTTAATGTAATCTTCTGGCATATTTCTAAAAGTATGATTAGAACCACTTGATTGGATTTGTGATATGTTCTGAGTTAAATAGTTGGCTGAAAGACTAGAAGCAATGAGAAACAACTAAGAAATAATCAATCTCACAAATAATATAGTATATGGGGCAATAACTTACACATTTATGTTACTTTAGAAGAAGAAATTCAAAATTTATACACATTCAACACTTTTTTTTTGGTTATACAATAGCAGAACACCAGTCATGTTTGAGATCCCAATTATTCAAGGATTCTGATCGCCAAAGCCATTTAAGTGATCTCAATACTAAACCATCTTACCAATCAAAAGCCCTAAGAGCATGAACAACTTACACAACTTTTGAATTTTAGTTCAATCACTTCACTTTCAATTTAAATACAACCTCCCTACAAACTAGCCAATCCATCCCAACACAACATACTCATTACATATGGCTCCCCAATTAAACTTTCAATTTAAAAAGAAAGAGAGTTTTTTTTTTTTTTTTTTTTTTTTTTCACTTTGTGAAGGATATATGTACCCTTCCTTATCCGTGGTGTCACTTAGACACATTTGTATCTAACGTCGTTGACGTTGTGTAGCTCCCTCCATTTATACTCTGCGATTTCACTAGTGAAATCATTCTCTTTGCCCGTGGACGTAGGCAAATTTGTTGAACCACGTTAAATTGCTTGTGTGGTACGTGTTTTATTTAATTTCCATTTACTTTACATTGTCAATTGTGTTTCGCAAATATGTTATGCTTTTGCAAAGCGCAGCAGCGACAACATGGAATCCACACAAACCACAGTGCTAGATTCTACCCCCGAAAGCAGTGAAACAAAGAATTAACCGTGCTGATTGCATTGTAGTCAAGGAAAATTTGATGAAGAACATAATACTGAAATTGTGCCCCTGCTAACCTGATGACAACTATTCTTTTACAAATTGCATGTAAAAAACACTTCAATACCATTAATAATCTTTGGAAGAAGAACCGAAGATCACATTAAACTAAGCTTTAAGTATCATTAAGCTTTTAGTAGCTATCCAAAGTCGAAACAACTCAGTAAATCCTCTACATCCTTATTTATACAACAAAAGTTCTAATAATTATGTTTCACAGAAATCACTTGAATGAAATAAACTAAATGTGTTTCAGACTCAAACCTGGCAAAATCCAACTGCCCTAAAACAATCTGGATGCAAGGAGAAATTCATAAATGGCTATCTATTTTGATCTTGAATATATTTGTCATTCGTCAAACACAAACTCACTTGAATAAATTCCATCTCCAATCGAATGAGGTTTCACTTCCACCATAATTCTCCCAAATTGTTGTTACAATGTATCAATTTTGAATTTTGAATTTGAATCCAGTGTTAGATGTGTTTTCGTAATAACACATGAAACAAATCCAATTAATATGAGCATATGAGAGTTTAATTGGGGCTGGAGTTTAAGGGTATTTAAATGAGTAAACTCAAGACAATTTCTCAGACAAACAAACGAGCTTTCTCTATTAAGTGATTTCGGAAGACAAATTTTCACAAAGCAGATTTTACAATACTGAAACATTGGTATCAAACAAACTGAACAACAAAAACACACCTAGTATCCATCGCCTTAACATATAGTGTCAGCTTCCACTTGAAAGCTGGTTTACAATAGATGAATGAAATAAAACTAAAATACAAACACCAGTACTGCTCCCTTACTCTCCTCCTTGACTAGTTATATCTTCATCTCAATTCTTCTGCATCTCCTCCTTGAGAGTGGTGAGATGTTCAATCCCAGTCAGTACATTCTCCAATTGCTCACAGCAAGAGAATTGTATGGTTAGGATGCAGGGCATTGCTCCTTCCTCTACTTTGATCAATTTCAATTTGGTTAACTCACCTAGTTTTAGATCTCTGAGTTTGGGAAAGCTTCTCATGTGAAAGCATAACTCTGCTACCTTTATGGCATTCTTTGCTAAATATAGTTCCTTCAAATTAGGCAGCTTCAGTTGAAGATCTTTGAAAAATGACTCGTCCTTTATTTCGGAACCCGCAAGACGCAAAACTAGGAACCTATCAAGTGAGAGAATCCAATCAGGCGTGCCCTTCATTCTCCCACCTAGACCTAAGATTTGAAGCTGAAATTGAGGAGGACGAAGTTGTTTCATATTTCATCTTCTCGATGGCTGAAGCAAGCACAGCAGTTGCATCTTCCCCACGCAGTTCTTTAATAAACAATGTTCTAAGTCGGGTTAACTTCCCCAATTCCCTACCATCAATTCCATCTGATCCGGTCACCCACATTAAGTTTTCCAAGGAATTCAACCTGCCTATTCCTTTGGGTAGTCGTAAACCTTTACCGTTCTCGTCACCAAGCAGATTGCGAAGGCGTGTAAGCTTGAGGATTTCATCTGGCAGTTCAACAAAAACATCGGATATGACGTTGGATAGATCTAAGGTTTCTAAGTTTACGACATGGGCGGATCCATGTAAGGGGGGCAATTGACCCCCTTATTTTTTAAATTTTTTTTACTAAATTGCTTATATTTTTTATATTGTTTCCCCTTTAAAATTTTATGTTGCTCCCTTTTATGAAATCTTGACTTTTAACTCCACTAAAAATTAAAACAACAATTTTTTTTTAACTCCACCCTCATCAATCCCACTCAATATCTTTTTTTTTAATCTTTTTTTTTTTAATTTCTACACTCTCTCTCTTTCTTTCTCTTTCTTTAATCTCTCCATCTCTCTTAATTCTTACCAACTCATTTTAATACATTCACCCCCTACACACGCAGAGAGCAACAAAGAAACCAGAAGAGAGGCACCATACATGGTGAGTTGGATTCTCATGTGATTATATTCATATTAAAAATTTTAATTGGGTTGGAGACCGGTTGAGGAAATTTTACATTGTAATCATCATTAGTTTTCTTTTGTTAAAAAAAATAAAGAAGAGAAAAAATAAGATTATCTTATTTCTGACTCAGCTAGCATATGGTGGTAAGAGTGATAAAAGATTAGTTAACACATTAGATTAATTGGGGGTTGAGATTTGATCTGCCTTGTTTTATCTCTGATCTTTTAAAATTAAAAGTAACCAGTTGGGTTTGGGGCGGTTAGAAAAACACGATGGTCGTAGGTCGATTCAATTAAGTTGTCATTTGTATGCTTCACCTGAGCTAGCTCAAAAGGAGAAAGCTTTCTCTCTCTATACACACATATATTTCCCTTTCGAGAAGACATACAAGAATAAGAATGCAAAAAAGAGTGGGCTGGTTGTGTAAATGTTATCCTCGGAGGCTCTGACTTAGGAGTGAGTTTCAAAGAAGAGGAGACGGTCAGACAGATAAAGCATGAGGAGAAGAGGAAGGAGGATTCCAAAAATAAAATTGTTGTTCGACAAATTCATTTGAATCCATCCAGTCAGTCAAGCTACTGCTGCTACTACTTCTTGGACTTTGACTATACTGTCCTGCTACCTCAAAGCCAGAAAGAAAGCCAGAGGTCTGCTCCTCGCCAACTCTCATCTTATACCACTATGCATGCTTCTGTTTTCTTCAAGTAAAAATGGAAGCTCATAATTAGCTAACTACAATTGAATTAATCATGTCATGTATATTGTTTGTATGGTTGAATTAATCATCATTTTTTCACGATCACGCCATGTCACCCTGATTGCAAAATATGATTGTAAAAATTCAATTTTTTAGTATTTTCGTAAATAATTATGTACTGTTTGCCCCCCTTTATCTGCGATCCTGGCTCCGCCTCTGATTTACGAGCTTCCCCAAAGAACTTGGAATGCACACTCTCGACTCATTCTTGAAGCCTAAACGTAGATATCTCAGAAAAAATAAATTGGTCGTGACATCATCGCCGGGGAATTCAGCCAAACTTGCATCTTCCAAGTGCAAGACCTTCGAAAGCTTAAGTCCACGACGACCACGTAACTCTCGCCTTTATAAGAGCTGCGGAGCTCATCTTTTAGCTCTACGACATCTAGACCTTGTAATCGAGACGGCAAGTCCTTCTTCTCATTCTCCTCCATGCATGCTGCCAAAATCAGTTTTATCAAAAGGCCTTTAGCGTCATAACTTTCGGAAACTGTGATCCAGCTGCAGATACGAAAGCGTTCTTTTACTCTTCTGACTTCATACACCTTTTTTACAAGAGGTTGGGGCGTTGGTGAAAAAGGAAAATAAATCAAACAGAGATAGAATGAGAGGAAGAGAAGTGGAGGCAGAGCGGTTGTTGTTCTCTTAGTAAACATTTTTTTTACCCATAACCCTCCCCATCTCATGCAGCCGGCCGAGTTCGAACCCATGACGTGTGATTCCATACGCTATAACTCTACTAACTCAGCTAGTACACTTTTACCAAAAAACAAATAGAGAGTAAAAAAAAAATGAGGAACGGGGTTGTCAATGTCACAGATAATAGTGAAAGGGAAGAAGGGGTGGGGCGGAATGACGTCATCGATTGCAAGTTAGGCAAATTGAGTTTTTTTTCTAAAGTCAGTAGGGGCAAGTGCCCCCACTTGACCCCACGTAAATCCATCCCTCACCCTAGGAAGAAAAATAACATAAAAAAAAATCTAATTTCATTAATTAAATTGGTTGCAAGTCTTAATCGAAGATAATGAACTTTTGGCCATTAAAAAATAGCCTTTATCAATGCGAATATCCAAAGTCTACCCAAGTTAGTGTACGACTTGTTCAGCAAAGTTTTGAAATAATGTCTCTTTCTCGGTTAGAATTTTATATTGTATTTGTTTGTTAATCATGTTATAATACTTAACTAAGAAAGGGATTGACTACAATATGTCTATATCATATTGTGTCTTATTAATTGTGCAAAATTTAAAATTTCATTAACAATTGAATAAATAAATAAAAGGTATATGAGTGATGATGACACATCAAATATGACTTTCATCACGATCGTATACGTGACAAAGATTATCAATCATGAGGATCAAGTATTTCAGTTTAGGCCCGACTCACGATGCCTGAAAAGACAAATCCACCTATTAAAGCCCAAAAAAGCATCTCAGAACAGATTGTAACCAAAGACTTGAATCCAGACCCAACAAGTCTCTCCCTTAAAAAGAAAATATGTTAAGAAAGAGATTAGTCATGACGATAATCACTCCCCCAATGACGTATCTCCGTGAAGGAGGAGACGGTTACAAAGAATATCTCCCCTCATCACATCTCACATGCTTAGTCACGCAAAGAATTGATAACAGACATTTATGCAATTTTAACTGAACTCTATCCAAATTTAGTCTTCCCCCACATATTTACTAATTTAAGTATCGGAGTGTCTTCGAATAGTAAAAAGTGATCTTTTGTAATCTAACTTTTGTTTTACATATCAGATCTTTAGGAGACCAAATTTAGACACATCAATGAACATCAATCAGACTTTAGATTGTTTTAAGGATTGGCGGTGGAGGAATAAAATTCAATGATTCCTCCCAAGAGACATTTTTTTTCTTGTTATGAAGTATTATATGTTTTACTTTGTCCTCATATAAATTCTATGGAAGATATCATACCATACAACAGAAACATTTATCGTTAAATATTTAAGGACAAAGACCAATGGCTTACAAAATGGACTTAAATATTGAAGATTTTTCATTTAAGTTGTTCTAACATTTTCCTCAAGCTTGCATGGGCATCAGCTGCCCAATATACATGGACAGTGCTAGGTTAATGAGAGCCATAAATCAGAATAAATTTAATTTTTTTTTGTTCACGAAGATGTTTATTAAAGAAAGAAAGGAAAACAGATTACAAAGGGAATCATTCCTCTACTAAGGAATACCAAGACACCATAAAGGTGTCAAAACTCAAATCCCTAAATATATAACAAGCCGAACCCATCATCCACAACAGTTCCCTAATCTCGGTAAAGATAGAGTATTATGATCTGTTGTGCCCTTAAAAAATCTTCTTGTTTCTCTCTTTCCACACACACCACATGAGTACGTGAGAAACCCTACGCCATAACCACTCCGCCTGCCTGCAAGGATTAGCTTTGGACCACCAACTTAGCCAATCTAAAATGGACCCTTGAAACAATAAACTCAAACCAAATTCTGACAAGAAACTGCTCCAAATGGATTTGGAGAATCTGCAATGAAGCATCAAATGATCAAGCGTCTCGTCAATCTCATTACAAATAACACAAAGACTTCCTATGTGGATTCCTCTTTTCCTTAACCTATCTTTAGTCAGGATTCTCTCATGCAACATTAACCAACTAAAGAAATTTATCCGAGGAAAAAGATTTTTCACCCATACCAGATTCTTGTGAGAGGAAATGAAGGGGTTGGAGTGAGTCTCATAATGAGATGCAACCAATATATCAGAAAATTCTTTCACCGGGAAGCCCACGCCTTTACCCTTCCACACCAAACTATCATATCCCTCTGAGAGCCATTGTCTATCCAACAAATCCTTTAAATTAACGACCTCCACTAGTTCCCCTGTATTGAGGGGTCTTCGAAAGGAAAGATCCCAAGAACTTTCATTAAACCTAAAATTGCTCACACTCCCATATTGTTTGTTGTTATTGATAAACAACATTGGAAACAGATCATTCAGAGTTTGGTTACTACACCAAAAATCCTGCCAAAAAAAGATGAAATCACCATTGCCACATCGAATAGAGGTGTGAGGGTAGAAATCACCTGCGCACCGGGAAATAGACTTCAACAAAGAACATCCATAGGGAGTGCACTTAGTTCTCTTTTCCCAATCCCATCTATTGTGCCCGTATTTATCAAGAATGAGATATCTCCATAAGTTGTCATTTTCTTCTGCAAATCGCCAAAGCCACTTGGAAAGTAATGCAAAGTTGAATGTGAGCACTTGGCGAATGCCTAAACCGCCTCGAGATTTGGGGCAACAAATTTTATCCCAGCCCACTAAATGCATCTTTCTAGAATTTTGAGTGGAACCCCAAAGGAAGTCGTGCATGATTTGTTCCATCTTGGCTGCTATTGAAGAGGGAACCTTGATAAGAGACATGATGTACACAGGAATCGAAGCTAATGTGGATTGGACAAGAGCTAATCTGCCTGCTTTCGAGAGAAATTTGCATTTCCAAGACGCTAGTTTCGATTCCATCCTTTCGATCGTCTCATCCCACACAGCTTTACTTTAAAACTAGCACCCAAAGGCATGCCCAAATACTTAACTGGAAGCTGACCCGCTGAACAACCAAATAAACCCGCCAACTGCTGCAAATGAGGGACTTCTCCAATAGGCAACAACACTGATTTGTAAAAATTTATTTTCAGACCTGAAATAACTTCGAACCAAAGCATAATTCTTTTAAGAGCAAGAACCTCAGAAGCAGAAGCATCAATCTTTAGAGATCGCCTTGACAGAAAACCCTTCTGCTGCTAAAGTAAAGATAAAAGGAGACAAAGGATCACCTTGACGCAAGCCTTTCGAGCTATTGAAAAACCCATGCAGCTGACCATTAATCTTTAGAGAGAAATTAACTGTAGATATGCAAGTGTGAAGCCAATGAATCCATTTGGAATTAAACCCCATGCGCGCCATTACCAAATCCAAGTATCTCCAAGAGACATTGTCAAAGGCTTTAGAAAAATCTGATTTGATAACGAGCCCTGGAACACCCTGCTTTTTCTGGAATCAATAATTTCATTAGCAATCAAAGGGGCAATCAAATGGCTATCAACCATCTGTCTTCCACTGACTGCTGCACTTTGAAAAGGAGAAATGACTGAGTTAAGAACTATTTTCAATCTGTTAGCCAGTACCTTGGCAATGATATTATATGCCCCATTCAAAATATTGATATGTTTGAAATCTTTCACTGTTCGCATTCCTGCACATTTGGGAATAAGTGAGATGATAGTGGTGTTCAACTGCCAATCCAAAACATTTCTAGAGTTAAAAACTTCAATAACTTTCAGAAAATCAATTTTGATTACCTCCCACATTTTCAAATAGAACACCATTGAGAAACCATCAAGACCTGGAGAAACATCAGATTTGAGTTCTTCCATTGCTGCTCTAATTTCCATCTCTGAAAAATTATCTACCAAGGAGGTAGCCATAGACTAGGAGATAGATGAAAAGGTAATCCCTGAGAATAAAGAGCATCATTCCTCCTTTTCACAGAACAACTCCTTGAAATGAAAGATCAAGAGTTCTCTGATGCTGACTTCATCCATTACCAAATCCTGACCCAGACTAGAGCTTCAATAGAGTTAAACAGTTTGCGTCTATTAGCCAAGTTGTGAAAGAATTTGGACCCCTGATCCATATGACAAGCCCAGTTGACCCCGGATCTGATCCTCCAAAACTCCTCATTTCTTTTAGTTAATGTTGCCCACTCCTGATGCAATTGCACTCTACAAGACCTCTCCTCGGCAGTCAGGTCTTGGATCTCTTCCTCAACATCAATGTTAGCAATTAACGCATAAATATTTTGAATACATAAATTTGTCTTACTCCAAACTTTAGTCCTCCAACTTTTAAGGTTGCATCTCAGTGCCTTAAGCTTCCACCATAAACAGTAGCTAGAGACTACTGAGTAGTTCCACCAAGATTTCATCTCCTCTGCCAGGGTTGGGTGGTCAAACCAATCGTTATCAAAGGAAAAAAAGCGAGTACAACCACCAATAGATGAGTTCGCAAGCAAAATCCCGTGATGGTCAGAACCTGCTGCACCCTTGAGCCATTCGACTTTATCACCAAATTTGTCAATCTAATCCACCGAAGCCAAAAATCGATCAAGCTGATAAAGGATAGGTCGATCTCTTAGCGAAGGATCGCATTGACCATAAATGTTAGTCCCTGACCAAAAAGAGTTGTCCGAGATCATTTGAAATTGAATGGAAAGTGAAAAACCCCTTTCAACACTTCCCTCATCTACAAAAGATCTGCATCCCAGATAGCTAAAAGACCTCCTGAGCTACTAATGGATTCCACCATAGCCCAATCAAAAGAGCTATCACCCCACAATTTTCTGATAAATTCTCTAGAACATCTATCCAATTTCGATTCCTGAATGAAAACAAGATCTGGACGATTATCTGAGATTAATCTACGACAACCCCTTTACTTCTCCTTATTCCCGAGCCCCTTACAGTTCCATGAAAGAATTTTGAGGTTCATGAAAGACCTTCGACCCCGAGGTTGCTGCACTTGTCCATTGCTTTGTCACATACTGAACCTTGCGCCGCAGCTTGAACCATATCTAAAGCCCTTTTTCCATCCTGACTGAGATTCACCCCCACTACCAAGCCAATTTCTTTGAAAGCCGAACAATCCGATGCTTCTTTCTGAGTCGAATGACAGTCAGAGACAGAGAGCTCCACGCTATCATCGACCTTAGAAACAAAACCTGAAGACTACCCAATAGCATGTTCGCCGGGGAGAACAAAACTATGATTTTTCGTCCATGGGACCTCAAAGCCTGGAGGAGCACCAACGTGATCTGGTGTAGATGAACAACTCTCCACATGAGAGACACATGGTTTTGTAGACAAACCCTGGACTCCAACACCTTGTTCTGCTGGTGGCTTGAAACCTGGCGGGTAGGTTAGAGATACCGAACACTCCTGGGTCTAGTTGGGAGACTCCGCCCTTGTCAGTTTAGTAGGGGCACTACAACCCTTAAGATCTACCCGCCTTGCTTTGTTGGCTGGGCCTGATTTGTGGATCTCTGTTTGAGCATAAACCTTGATCTAGTTGGGAACACTGAAAAATTAGCCCATTCAGCAGCTCTGTCGCGCTGGGCTTTTCTAGCCAGCTTGCGATCCCTGCTGGCCTGTTAGACATCTTAGTCAATAAGGGTTTAAAGTTGAAGACATCTTCTTCTACAGCTTCTAGGACCTTCCAGTAATTGCTAGAAGTCTGTTGATCATTAGACTTGGCCACATTATGCTTCAAATAGGACTTGGGCCCCTGACAGGGCAACCTAGAACAACCATTGACTAGTTAGGTGTGGCTACCTCTCATTAGCAGTATTCAACGACAGCTTTCACTTCACAACCTTTGGTTTTGTAATTTTATCTATAGAGACCTCATAACTTTGTTGCTGTAGCAGCCCAACAATATTGTTCACCTCAGTCATCACAGTGGACATTTGTTCCAATCTTTCAAACCTTACATTTTTTGGGACCTCTGGCAATAAGCCTGTAGGAGAAATTCATTCACCAATCGGTAATCTTATGCATCTTGAATTGTCATATAACCGAGTGGCATATCCTGACATGTCTAGGCGACTTCAGTGAAAGTCTCTCAGTTCTGAATCTAGACGGGAACAAGTTCCATAGCACTATGCCTTCAACAGGAGATGCCTTTACAATGCTTCATGTCACTGATGCATCATCTAATAGTTTCACAGGCAGTTTGCCATCAGAATATTTCCAGCATTGGAAAAAAATGATGAAAGTCAAAAAATCTCATGGAAAGTATATGAGAAATGTATACTACTATGGCTCTGTGACAGTGGTAAGCAAAGGAATGGAGAGGCCACTAGTGCGAATCCAAGATACATTCAAGGCAATTGATCTCTCAAACAACAAATTTGAAGGAGAGATTCCAGACTCAATAGGAGAGCTCAAGGCACTTTTAGTACTAAAATCTGTCGGGCAATAGTCTCAACAACCAAATAGCAGCGATGTTAGAGAAATTAAGGGAGCTTGAGTCTGTAGATCTCTCACAAAACATGCTTTTAGGAATGATTCCATGGCAGTTGACGAGCCGCTCATTCCTTTCAGCGTTGAACCTGGCAAGAAAACAACTTGTTGGGAGGCATTCCACAGGTGGACAATTCAATACATTTTCCAACACATCATATGAAGGAAACTTGGACCTATGTGGTTTCCTATTGTTGGAAAAATGTGTTGAAAATGCTACCGTTGCGTCTGTTGCATCAACAACTTGACCTTACCTGGAGTTTGATTCTCTTAGCTCGGTGTTAACGGTGGCTGGTTATGGTTGTTGAAAATGTTTAAACTCTATTTTCATCAATCACATTACTGAAACTATGAGTGCATATTAGGCTTTTGCCGTCTACTTGTGACATTTTTACTGTGTATTTATTTGTTTAGATCGGTAAATCTAATTTCAATCTGTTTTGTTTCTTTTATGTTGGTTGCAAAGTTGAGTATTCTTTCTTGTTTTCTCCTTGAACACTATCAAAATTTTGTTGTGTGCAAAACATATACGGTAAACCAGTCCTTGAAATTTGACTCTCTAGTAGCAAGCAAGCTAAAAAAAGAAATGTTTTCTAATTTTTTTTTTTTAAAGCTCTTTCAAACCATAATTTGTAATTTATATCTAACCAAGATAAAGAAAATTGTGTATTTGATGCATGCTAAACTTAATGAAAAATGCAGGTTTCACCATTCAGAACTCCGTAAATGTCAACGTTTGAAGAGAAAGCGCTATATCGTGTTTTTTGAAGCATTATTTTCCCCTGGTCTTTTTGTTTCATCAACTTCATGATGAATAGTCTTTTTGCTTCATCAACTTCCTCAAAATATATATATTTTTTTTTGTGGAGGTCCTTTAAAGTTCAAATCATCACATAGTATTAAGGATTGTGATTTCGTTTTTCAAGTTCATTTCGGTACTCTGATTTTAAGAAATATTACGGAGTGTAAAGAAAAAAATGTAAAATTTTTTAGAATACATAAAAAATATATAATGAATTTTAAGAGTATATGAAAATGTGAAAAAATAGATAAAGTAAATAAATCAATTAAACATATTAAATTAAGCCTAAATATTAAGAAATGAAACAAACATGAAATCAATATATAATTAGAAAATCAGGGGTGGTTTCAAAAATCAATATAAGTAAAAGAAATGTATAATTAGAAAATCATGGAAGTAGTTTTAAAAATCAATAAATAATTAGAAAAATTGATAATATGAAGAAAAAAACCTCGAAATTTATGAAAAAAAACTCCAAAAAATTTCAAAAAAAACCCTCTAAAAATGTAATTTTTGGTAGCTGGGTTTAGTAATTTTACAAAAAAAAAAATGAAATTCACGAAATTTTTTTCGAAATTAACGAAAAAAATCTCAAAATTATTCAAAAAAATCCTCGAAAAATGTAACTTTTTATTTCGCCCTTTTTTCTTTTTGTAATTTCAAAAAAAATGAAATTTTCATTAAAATTTCGCGAGATTTCGCAAAATCACATTCCTTGTATAGTATAATCTCTATTCAAATAGACAGAATTTCCTACTTACACTCTAGTCCATGTAGAAAAGATCAATTTGTCTATAGAGCTAAGTCAGGCAGGCTAGGCCCAATACCCTCTATTATTCTAAAAATGGTCATAATGCCCAATCGAATACAATCACACACGGAGATCCCTGTCACTAGGTGCCCGACTCTCTAGATTTGTTGAGATAAGATAGCTACTTCATCCCACTATATCAAAGTTGCATAGAAAACACCTTTTGTGGGATGTTCTATGCGTCATTAAGTCCATAATAGACCAAGGAATACTCACTTTTCTATTGAAGGCATTTTGGCTTGTCTTTATCTTTTGTGCCACTCGTTTTCTCTCCATTATTTTGTAGTGGGCATGAATTGAGTGTGCTTGACTTTATATAAAGGAATCCATGGAGAGTAATTCTAGCTGGCCTGGATAACCGGCCTGGTTGACTGCTTGGGGGGGCGAAAATACATTTTTGCCCCCCTCTTTAAACACCTTTTTGGAGAAAGTGTTTAAGGAGGAGGAGGGCAAAAATGCATTTCCCCCACCCCCCAAGGCAGTCAATCAGGCCCATTTTCCCAGGCCATTAAGAATTTCTGATCCATGGAAGCATAAGGTGGTAAAGATTGAAGCATCAGTTGCACCAACCTTAAGTTTGGATCCTAATTTTTTTGCCCAACCTTAAATTTTCATTCTGAATGGTTGCGCAAAACTCTTGCTGATATGAATGTAATAAAAGGGTTCCACAAACCAAAACTCTCACATAATTCAAAATAAGACACAAAACTGTAAAATGATGGGAATCTAAATTACCATTTTTTATAAGAATATGATATCTCTTAAGAGAATCTTGATCCTACTGTTATAGCTTTTTCTATGAGATCGTTTATTGTGAAGAAGGACAAAGACTTTGCTTGTGTCTTTCAAAGATGTTGTACCCTAGGTAGAAAATAACATCGAAAAAATCTAGTTTCATTATTTAAATTAGTTGCAAGTCTTGATCAAAGACAATGAACTTATGGCCATTAAAAAACAGCCTTTTATGGATGCAAATATTCAAAGTCAACCTAAGTTAGTGTAGGACTTGTTTAGCAAAGTTTTGAAATAATTGTTGGGATAAATATCAATAAAATAATAACAAAAAATAATTTAAAGGAATAATAAATGAGATACCAAAATTTAAGTGAAAAACCCTTCAATGTGAAGGAAAAAATTACGGGGCTAATCCGAGAGAATCCACTAATCAAATAAGAAGAATCACAATAACTTCTCAAGTTTTTTTGCCCAAAGCTTGAGTAATATAAAGAGTAAATAACACGGGTTACCTCACAACAAATTAACTCAAACGCTTCTTCAACTTCTTTTACCAAATCAATCGACAAAACTAAATCGATATCGCAGCCACGCGTCACACTTTGTCGCACAACATTGCGCTCAAAGAATCAAACACAAAGTCACCGTCCACGCGCACACAACCGCGCCAAACACAAAAGAGAATACTATGTTCTCTGTTGCTTATTCACACAACAGCTTCTCTGAAAACTCTATATTATGCACCTATTTATACTTGTTTGCAGCCACCCAAATAAAACCTTGTTTCTATTTAATTAACTAGCTGCCAAATAGAACTTTGTTTCTATTTAATTAACACCGCCTCAAATAGAACTTTGTTTCTATTTATTTCTATTTTTGTTTCTTATTGAAAACTTTTTTTTCTTATTCAACCAAACTTGAAATTATGTTTGATTACTTACCAAAGTTGGATCCAGGGCTGGACCTCAACAGTAATGTCTCTTTCTCAATTAGAATTTTATGTTGTATTTGTTTGTTAATCATGTTATAATACTTAGTTAAGAAAGGGATTGACTACAATATGTCTACATCTAGAAAATATTACAAGAGTTATATTATTTAAAACGAAAATACTAGGAATTCGGGTTTTTGCAACTAGGGTAATGTAGCATAATTTTAAAAGAATAATGGAAATTTTAAAATGTTTATATGTATCTCGAGGTTATAATGATGCCACATAATTCTAGTTACATAATCTAATTGCAAAACCCAATTCCTAAACCTCACTCAATTTAAAAACATTATATTGTGTCTTATGAAGATGTCATGATCATTCCGTGGAAACTTGTGTCATATTAAATGTGCAAATTTATTTTTTTCCATTAACTATTAAATAAATAAATAAAGTTATATGAGCATCTCTTAAAATCAAATCTGTTAAAATCAAACTTTTGATTATTTGGATTGGTGGTGGAGGAATAAAATTCAATGATTCCTTTCGGGAAATCTTTAATTGTTATGAAATATTATATGTTGGACTTTGTTCTTGATGATACATGAAAATAGACCGATATCGCAGTTATAGATGTGACTTTGACTATTCATCACAAATATTTGATGTCTCATCTATTAGGTCAGCTCGTAAAACTCAAAGAAGATTAAAACCGTAAAGGGCCAAGTGATCAGGCCCATTGTAGGAAGACATAATTGAAGCTCAAATCCAAGCCCGACACGGGTTCTCTCGTAAAGAAGAGGAATATTGCATAAAAAAGAGTCGTGAAGGGAGTTACGCTTCCACAGTCACGTCTCTATAAAGGATGAGACTGTTACGAGAAACATCTCCTTCCATTGAGCCTCACATGCCAAGTCACACAGAGAATTAATCGTGACTATTATAAAAGGTAAATGAAACATTCGACAAAGATATGCAAATTTAACTGAGTTTTGTCCAGATTTATTTTCTTTTTTAAACAAAGTCGTTGAATTAAGCATTGGAGTGCCTTCGGTCACCAAAAATGTGGTCTTTAGCAGTCTAACATATATTTTGCAGGTCAAACTCTCAGAAGGACAAGACTTGGATGCATTAGTTTGGTGTCGTCTGTGGGGAATGACAAATTTTCTTTCTAAAAAAGAAAACCATTGATGAAGTTCACAAAAATCTGATAAACGATCAACGAGCTATGAGAACAAATGACAGCCTCTACAGATCCTCAACCCAACAACGATCACAATGACCTTTCTACTGGTGTCAATGTATCACAAACAGCTTACGAACAAGATGCAACTCAAATCATTGGGCCAATGGCACCCGACAGTCGAGACCCACAACATGCAATAGCTCAGACAACCCAGACATTCGACAACACTGCCACAGATCCTCGGGTAGACCTGCTTATGGACCAGATGAATCACATGACTAAGATGCTATAAAAACTCACCCAGGAGCTCATTTAATCAACTGTTCCTATCCGAGCACCACCCTAGCAAAGCGCCACCAACCAAACTTGAGGGAGTGACGAAGTTCCAGCAGAACCTCAACAGGGAAGCGTCGAAAACAATGAACTTCTCTAGGGTAAGACTCCACAGAGTGACATAACGCATGCTGAAATTTCTCGTTCAGAATCGGAGTCACTAATCCCAACGTATTGTACGAACTAGCAAAGTCGCCATTCTCCGACGCCCTCATGATAACCCCATGCCAAATAAATTCACTCCACCAGAGTTCAAAGTGTATGATAGCACCACAGACCCAACAGATCACTTGAGGTACTTCCACCACATGATAGTGTTGAAGGAAACTACATAGTCAATCTTGTGCAGAACATTCCCGACTAGTCTTACCTCTACAACAATTAATTGGTTCAACAACCTGCCACTGAGGTCAATAGACTCATTCCATGCGCTAGCCACCGCCATTATCACAAGATGTCACAGACTAAACCTTAGACCCTCATAGCTCAAACCTATTCCTCATTCCCTGGATCCGAACATGATAATGGTCACATATGATGCAAGTTTTTTGCCCAATCTCAACAGGGAGCGGTCAGAGTTTTTGCAATTAACATGCATGGGGAGGTGCTTGCGTGGGTTGTTTGCTCAATCATAGGGAAGGTAATGGATAATACCATGGCGGAGTGTCATGCAGCTAAGCCGACTCTTATTCTTATCCGAGCTAAGCAGTGAAGGACAAATTTTTTTGCAGGGAGACTCAGGGACGCTTTTCTCTATTTTGCAGGATGACCAGAGGCAACCTAGAACAACCATTAACTAGCTCTCATTAGTAGTATTCAACGACGACTTTCTCTTTCACAACCTTTGGTTTTGTAATTTTATCTATAGAGACCTCATAACTTCGTTGCTGTAGCAGCCCAACAATATTGTAACCCTTATTAGTAATATATGCTATATGCTTTTAAAAAAATAAAATTGAAACATCATCTGCACCAACCTTAAGTTTGGATCCTATTTTTTGCCCAACCTTAAATTTTCATTATGAATGGTTGTGCAAAACTCTTGCGAGATGAATGTATTAAGAGGGTTACACAAACCAAAACTCTCAAATAATTCAAAATAGGATACAAAACTGTAAAATGATGGGAGTCTAAATTACCATTTTAAAGTCTCAACTTATAAGAATATGGTTTCTCTTAAGAGAATCTTGATCCTACTGTTATAGCTTTTTCTATGAGATCGTTTATTGTGAAGAAGGACAAAGGCCTTGCTCGTGCCTATCAAAGATGTTGTACCCTAGGTAGAAAAATAACATTGAAAAAATCTAGTTTCATTAATTAAATTGGTTGCAAGTCTTAATCAAAGATAATGAACTTATGGCCATTAAAAAACAACCTTTATCGATGCGAATATCCAAAGTCTACCCAAGTTAGTGTACGACTTGTTCAGCAAAGTTTTGAAATAATGTCTCTTTCTCCGTTGGAATTTTATATTGTATTTGTTTGTTAATCATGTTATAATACTTAACTAAGACAGGAATTGACTACAATATGTCTATATCATATTGTGTATTATTAATTGTGCAAATTTAAATATTTTTATTAACAATTGAATAAATAAATAAAAGGTATATGAGTGATGATGACACATCAAATATGACTTTCATCACGATCGTATACGTGACAAAGATTATCAATCACGAGGATCAAGTATTTCAGTTTAGGCTCGACTCACGATGCCTGAAAAGACAAATCCAGCTATTAAAGCCCAAAAAAGCATTTCATAACAGATTGTAACCAAACGCTCGAATCCAGACCCAACAAGTCTCTCCCTTAAAAAGAAAATACGTTACGAAAGAGACTAGTCATGACGATAATCACTCCCCCAATGACATATCTCCGTGAAGGAGGAGACGGTTACAAAGAATATCTCCCCTCATCACGTCCCACATGCTTAGCCACGCAAAGAATTGATAACAAACATTTATGCAATTTTAACTGAACTCTATCCAAATTTAGTCTTCCCTCACATATTTACTAATTTAAGTATCGGAGTGTCTTCGACCAGTAAAAAGTGATCTTTTGTAATCTAACTTTTGTTTTACATATCAGATCTTTAGGAGACCAAATTTAGACGCATCAATGAACATCAATCAGACTTTAGATTCTTTTAAGGATTGGCGGTGGAGGAATAAAATTCAATGATTCCTCCCAAGAGACATTTTTTTATTGTTATGAAATATTATATGTTTTACTTTGTCCTCATATAAATTCTATGGAAGATATCATACCATACAACAGAAACATTTATCGTTAAATATTGAAGATTTTTCACTGTTTCTATGGAATATTATATGTTTTACTTTGTCCTCGTATAAATTCTATGGAAGGTATCATACCATACAACAGAAACATTTATTGTTAAATATTTAAGGACAAAGACCAATGGCTTTCAAAATGGACTTAAATATTGACGATTTTTCATTTAAGTTGTTCTAACATTCCTTGTTCCTCAAGCTTGCATGTGCATCAGCTGCCCAATATACATGGAAAGTGCTCGGTTAATGAGAGCCATAAATCAGAATTTTTTTTTTCTATCACGAACATGTTTATTAAAGAAATAAAGGAAAACGGATTACAAAGGGAATCATTTCTCTATCAAGGAATGCTAGACACCATAAAGGTGTCAAAACTCAAATCCCTAAACATATAACAAGTCGAACCCATCCTCCACAACAGTTCCGTAATCTCGGTAAAGATAGAGTGTTATGATATGTTGAGCCCTTAAAAAATCCTCTTGTTTCTCCCTTTCCACACACACCACATGAGTACGTGAGGAACCCTACGCCATGACCATTCCGCCCGCCTGCAAAGATTAGCTTTGGACCACTAACTTAGACAATCTAAAATGGACCCTTGAAACAATAAACTCAAACCAAATTCTGACAAAAAACTGTTCCAAATGGATTCGGAGAATCTGCAATGAAGCATCAAATGATTAAGCGTCTCGTCAATCTCATTACAAAGAACACAAAGACTTCCTGTGTGGATTCATCTTTTCCTTAACCTATCTTTAGTCAGAATTCTCTCATGCAACACTGGCCAACTAAAGAAATTTATCCGAGGAAAAAGATTTTTCACCCATACCAGATTCTTGTCAGAGGAAATGAAGGGGTTGGAGTGAGTCTCATAATGAGAGTCAATCAATATATCAGAAAATTCTTTCACCGATAAGCCCATGCCTTTACCCTTCCACACCAAACTATCAGATCCCTCTGAAAGCCTCTGTATATCCAACATATCCTTTAAATTGACAACCTCCACTAGTTCCCCTATATTTAGGGGTCTTCGAAAGGAAAGATCCCAAGAATTGTCATTAAACCTAAAATTGCTCACACTCCCATATTGTTTGTTGTTAATGATAAACAACATTGGAAACATATCCTTCAGAGTTTGGTTACTACACCAAAAATCGTGCCAGAAAGAGATGAAATCACCATTGCCACATCAAATAGAGGTGTGAGGGTAGAAACCACTTGCGCACTGGGAGATGGACTTCCACAAAGAACATCCATAGGGAGTGTACTTAGTTCTCTTTTCCCAATCCCATCTATTGCGCCCGTATTTATCAAGAATGAGATATCTCCATAAGTTGTCATTTTCTTTTGCAAATCGCCAAAGCCACTTGGAAAGTAATGCAAAGTTGAATGTGAGCACTTGGCGAATGCCTAAACCGCCTCGAGATTTGGGGCAACAAATTTTATCCCAGCCCACTAAATGCATATTTCTAGAATTTTGAGTGGAACCCTAAAAGAAGTCGTGCATGATCTGTTGCATTTTGGTTGATATTGAAGAGGGAACCCTGATAAGAGACAGGATGTACACAGGAATCGAAGCTAATGTGGATTGGACAAGAGCTAATATGCCTGCTTTCGAGAGAAATTTGCATTTCCAAGACACTAGTTTCGATTCTATCATTTCGATCGTCTCATCCCACACAACTTTACTCTTAAAACTAGCACCCAAAGGCATGCCCAAATACTTAACTGGAAGCTGACCCGCTGAACAACCATATAAATCCGCCAACTGCTACAGATGAGGGACTTCTCCAATAAGCAACAACACTGATTTGTGAAAATTTATTTTCAGACCTGAAATAACTTCGAGCCAAAGCATAATTCTTTTAAGAGCAAAAGCCTGAGAAGCAGAAGCATCACAAAACAGGATAGTATCATCCGCATACTGAAGAATAGAAACCGGAGGACTACCCTCTGCGACAGAAAACTCTTTCACTAGGCCAACATCAACGGCTTTAAGAACCATTTGGGTTAGACCTTCTACTGCTAAAGTAAGAAAATAGGAGACATAGGATCGCCTTGACGCTAGCCTTTCGAGCTATTGAAAAGCCCATGCAGCTGACTATTAATCTTTAGAGAGAAATTAGCTGTAGATCTGCAAGTGTGAAGCCAATTAATCTATTTGGAATTAAACCCCATGCGCGCCATTACCAAATCCAAGTATCTCCAAGCGACATTGTCAAAGGCTTTAGAAAAATCTAATTTGATAACGAGCCCTGGAACACCCTGTTTTTTTTTTTTTTTTTTTTTTTTCTGAAATCAATAATTTCATTAGCAATCAAAGGACTATCATAGCTGATTACACAAATTATGCAATTCACCTACACCCCCGGGAGGGAGATTTCAAATTTCCACTAATATGGCAAATGTGGCGGAATACAAATCTTTTAACTTCACTTCCCAAAACTCTCAAATAATTCAAAATAGGATACAAAATGATGGGAGTCTAAATTACCATTTTAAAGTCTCAACTTATAAGAATCTTGATCCTAATGTTATAGCTTTTTCTATGAGATCGTTTATTGTGAAGAAGGACAAAGGCCTTGCTCCTCGTGCCTATCAAAGATGTTGTACCCTAGGTAGAAAAATAACATCGAAAAAATATAATTTCATTAATTAAATTGGTTGCAAGTCTTAATCAAAGATAATGAACTTATGGCCATTAAAAAACAGCCTTTATGGATTTCTCTATCCAAAGTCTACCCAAGTTAGTGTACGACTTGTTCAGCAAAGTTTTGAAATAATGTCTCTTTCTCAGTTAGAATTTTATATTGTATTTGTTTGTTAATCATGTTATAATACTTAACTAAGAAAAGAATTGACTACAATATGTCTATATCATATTGTGTCTTATTAAATGTGAAAATTTAAAATTTTTCATTAACAATTGAATAAATAAATAAATATAAGGTATATGAGTGATGATACATCAAATAAGACGTTTATCACGATCGTACACGTGACAGAAATTATCTATTATGAGGATTAAGTATTTTAGTTTAGGTCCGACTCATGATGCCTGGAAAGACGGGTCTAGCCATTAAAGCCCAAAAGGGCATTTTCAGAACAAATTGTAACCAGAGGCTCGAATCTAGACCCAACAAGTCTCTCCCTTAAAAAGGAAAGACGTTAAGAAAGAGATGAGTCATGGCGGGAATCACTCCCCCAATGACGTATCTCCATGAAGAAAGAGACGGTTACAAAGAACGTCTTCCTCATCACGTCTCACATGCTTAATCACGCAAAGAATTAATAACAGACATTTATGCAATTTTAAGTGAACTCTATCCAAATTTAGTAGTCTCCCATATATTTACTGATTTAAGCATCGGAGTGCATTCAACCACTAAAAAATAGTCTTTTGTAATTTAACCCTTATTTTGCAGGTCAGATCTCTAGAAAATCAAATTTGAACGCATTAATCAGACTATAAATTCTTTAAGGATTGGTGGTGGAGGAATAAAATTCAATGATTCCTCCCAATAGACATTTTTTATTGTTATGAAATATTATACGTTTTATTTTGTCCTCATATAAATTCTATGGAAGATATCATAATGTATTGATAGTCCAGAAATTCTAGTTGGACTGGGAAATCGGCTTGGTTTGCTGTCTGGGAGGGGAAAAATGTATTTTCACCCCTCCCAAAAAGCAAACCAGGCCGATTTCCCAGACCAGCTAGAATTTCTCATTGATAGTCTCCTAATTCCAAGTATCATGTTCCCCCATTTCAATAATTTAGCAATGATGAGGTCATGATTGATTGATTATCCTCTCAAATGCCTATTCAAAGTAGACTCAAATGTTGGAGCGAAAATTCTAACATTCCTTGTTCCTCAAGCTTGCATGGGCATCAGCTGCCCATATACATGGAAAGTGCTAGGTTAATGAGAGCCATAAATCAGAATATTAGTCAAGGGCATTTATCTTTTTAATTCAATAATTTGCATTTTTTTCTTTCTTGTCACTTTCAAGACCAACGTTTTAATATGCTTTTTCCTAATCTATTTTGAACTAAAATTTGAGTAATTATGCAGATTAAATCAGGATTAACATTTTAAAGTTTCAACTCAATCGACCAAATGTTATCCCTCTTGATGGGCTATGAGGAATCACGTAATCACATTGAAAATAAAATTGCCAAAAAGTATAACTCGACAGTTGTAGTTAAAGGTGTTTATTTATTACTAATATTATTTTTCCTTTTGGCTCTGGTGATAGTAGTGGTGGTGGCTGAAGAAACTATGGCAGCAATAGGGTTGAATAAAAAACCGACTAAACTGATCGAATCGATTAAAATTGATAAATTTAATACAGTCGATACGATTTTTAAATTTTAAGTAATTTTAACAGATCAAATATATATAATAAATAATATATATTATATGTAAAAATAATTTAATATGTTTAATTTATTCGGCCGGTTCGGTTTTATTTAGGTTTTAGTAATATTTTAGTTCATCAGTTCAGTTTGTGGGTTATGTAATTTAAGATCGGCTCAGTTTCTGTTTGATTTTCTTAATGTCCGTTGCGATTTCGATTTTAAAAAATTGAAACCAAGAAAAGTTGGTTTAGTACTCAGTCTGGGCAAAAACCGAAACCATCAATTCGGTTTTCAACCCTAGGCAATAGTACAAGATCTCGGCAAAAACCCGAGGCAGCATTACAAGATCTCGGCAAAAACCTCGTGGCACCTATTAAAACCCATTAGTGGTATAGATTAATTTGGTGGGGTGTGATACTCTATAGAGTTTACACCTTTTTTGGATCCTCAAACTAAGGTGATCATCATCTTCTACTTCAAAGTTGTTTTTGTTTAACCCAAATACAAATAGCACAATGAATTTGTTTTTGATACTCTATTGATGCTTTTAGATTAACCTAAAATTTCCAATTTTTAAGTCCATCAAATCTTTGTCATCTTCATCACAAGTCATCAGTCTTCTATCCCAATCCAACCCAATAGTTCCATTTGATAGCTCCTTTTTGTATCCTCTTCTTCTCTCTCTCTCCGCCCCACCACCAATCTTGCTCTCCAAGCCAATTGACATCCAAGAAAGAGGCCATTCTTGACTCTCCCTCCCACGTTGTCACTCTTACTTCACTCCCCACACAAATTCCTCACTTATATAATAACATCAAAGTTTCCATTTTTTTATTCAAACTAATCACACCCCATCTCTCAAAACATCATAAAAACCTCAAACTCAACATACCCATTTCTCGTAAGTGAAGAAAAAGTTGGAAAGATGGAAGCTTTTCATCAAGTAAAGGAAGGGGTGTTGATGTTCTTACCACACTTGTCATCATCAGGTAGTGATTTAGTCCTTAATCCTATTTACATTCATGGGTTCTCTGCTTGTTCCAACCTTATTGTGTTACTCGTGCTATCTATTTGTTGGGGGTGCAACAGGGCGAGGAGAGCTAGTGTCGGTTCTCAAAGTAATCAAAAGAGTAGCTTTTTGCTTTATAAACCAACCCTTTTGGCTTGTATGACTTTGTCATTGTTTTATTTGGTGATTTGTGTTTTGAACTATTTCTTTTGGTATAGAAATGGTTGGGCTGATGAGAAACTTGTTACCCAGTTGGATTTAGGACTTAGAACACTAGCTTGGGTTGCAATTTTTGTTTATTTGTTTACCCATTTCTCTAATTCAAGTGAAAGGAAGTTTCCTTTATGGTTAAGAATTTGGTGGGGTGTGTTCTTCCTTATGTCATGTTCATCTTTAGCCCTAGACCTTGTTAGGTATCAAAAACACCAATCATTGCAAACCCATTTCTGGGTTTTGGATGTTGTTTCTGTTGTTCTTGGTTTGTTCTTCCTTTTCTCCGGAATTTATGGCAAAAGAGCAGAGGAGAGCCTTCTTGAAGAGCCTCTTTTGAATGGTAGTAATGGTGAGAGTGTGAGAAAGAGTTTTCGAGGTGAAAATGTAAGCCTTTTTGGAAAAGCCAATCCTCTCAGCATCCTTACTTTCTCTTGGATGAGTCCTTTGATTGCTGTCGGGAAGAAGAAAACTATTGACCTTGAAGATGTTCCTCAGCTTGCTCCTGCTGATAGTGTTAATGGGGTGTACCCTGTTTTTAAGAATAAGCTTGATAGCTATAGTCGTGATGGTGGTCAGATAACAAGTATGAAACTTGTCAAGGCGTTGTTTTTCGCTACATGGAGAGAAATTCTATTGACGGCTTTATTATGTATTGTGTACACCTTAGCGTCTTATGTCGGTCCTTACCTCATTGACAGCTTTGTTCGGTACCTTAATGGCTATAGAGATTATGAAAATGAAGGATATATGTTGGTGTCTGCATTCTTTTTGGCAAAGGTTGTCGAATGCCTCTCACAGAGGCACTGGTTTTTCAGATTGCAACAGGTTGGCTATAGGGCCCGTGCGGCTTTAATTGCGGCGATATATAAAAAGGGTCAGATGCTTTCGAGCCAATCAAGGCAAAATCACACCAGTGGCGAGATCATCAATTTCATGACTGTTGATGCTGAGAGAATAGGTGATTTCAGTTGGTACATGCATGACTTGTGGCTGGTTCCAGTCCAAGTCACTCTGGCCTTGCTGATCTTATACAAGAATGTCGGACTTGCTTCTGTTGCAGCTCTTGTTGCCACCACACTTGTTATGCTCGTAAATCTTCCATTGGGCAAGTTCCAGGAAAAGTTCCAAGAGAAATTAATGAAGACCAAAGATGGAAGAATGAAGGCAACATCCGAAATTTTAAGGAATATGAGAATTCTCAAGCTTCAGGGCTGGGAGATGAAGTTCTTGGCTAAGATAGTTGATCTCAGGAAGACTGAAGAAGGATGGTTGAGGAATTTTGTGTACACCCAAGCTATGACCACTTTCGTTTTTTGGGGTTCCCCTACATTTGTATCTGTAGTCACATTTGGCACTTGTATGCTTATGGGGATACCTCTAGAGTCCGGGAAGGTTCTCTCTGCACTTGCAACATTCAGAATATTGCAAGAGCCCATCTATAATCTCCCTGATACAATTTCAATGTTGGCTCAAACTAAAGTTTCCATCGATAGGATCTCTTCATTCCTCCGCCTCAATGATCTGCAATCTGATATAATAGAGAAAATTCCCAAAGGCACTTCGGAGGTTGCCATCGAGATAAATGATGGTAATTTCTCATGGGATCTTTCTTCTCCCAATCCTACATTGAAAGATCTCAATTTCCAAGTACGTCATGGCATGAGGGTGGCTGTTTGTGGAACTGTTGGTTCAGGAAAGTCGAGCTTGCTTTCATGCATCTTGGGTGAAGTTCCTAAGATGTCTGGCAGCATTAAGTTGAGTGGAACTAAGGCGTACGTTGCCCAATCACCTTGGATACAGAGTGGAAAGATTGAAGATAATATATTGTTCGGTAAGGAGATGGATAGATTAAGATATGAGAGAGTTCTTGATGCTTGTTCTCTAAAGAAAGATCTGGAAATATTGTCCTTTGGAGATCAGACAGTTATTGGTGAGAGAGGAATCAACTTGAGTGGTGGGCAGAAACAGAGAATACAGATTGCACGCGCCTTGTACCAGGATGCGGACATTTATCTCTTTGATGATCCTTTTAGTGCTGTGGATGCTCACACAGGAACACATCTGTTTAAGGTAATTTTCATTCTTATTTATATCTATTTAATTTGGATGCTAAACTGCGTGGATATAGTTTTGTAATTCAAGTAGGCATTTACAGTATTACATTACCCATTTTGCAAGTACTCTTGCCAAACAAACACAGTAATTTACTTAAACAAGGTTTCCGTGTCCATTCTTGTCGTTCAAGGCATGTCTATTCTTGAAGAATTTTACCATCTCAATCAGATAATCATTGATATGAGAACATACATGCACCCACGGCAAGAGTCTCACGTACTTGATATGAATTTGCTTCACTAGTTTTAGTTGCTGTTAGTCTATACTCTATGGTTATTAATTTTTTTTATTCAAGAAAGATGTTATGCCGCATTTCAGGAATGCTTACTGGGCATGTTGGGTTCCAAAACAGTGATTTTCGTTACTCATCAAGTAGAGTTCTTACCATCTGCAGATCTAATCCTAGTAAGTGGTGTGAACTTGTTTCTCAAATTTTATTTTCTTTAAAGTTCCATGAATACTAATTGACTGAATTCTAATTTCCTTTTCTTATTTTCAGGTAATGAAAGATGGTAGAATTACACAATCAGGCAAGTATGATGATATTCTTAGTTCAGGAGCCGACTTCATGGAACTGGTCGGTGCGCATAAGAAGGCTTTATCGGCCCTTGATTCTGTAGAGTCAGGACCAACCTCTGAAAACAGTGCCAAAGAAGATGCTAAAATGGAGAAGGATCAAAATGTTGAGCACAAAGAAGATGCTAAAACCGATGAAATAGTTGGTCCCAAAGGACAACTTGTCCAGGAAGAAGAGAGAGAGAAAGGAAGAGTTGGTCTTCATGTGTATTGGAAATATGTAATCACGGCATATGGAGGAGCTCTCGTGCCATTTATCTTGATAATGCAGAGTCTCTTTCAATCCCTTCAGATTGGGAGCAATTACTGGATGGCTTGGGCGACTCCCGTGTCAAAAGATGTGAAACCTCTCGTTAACAGCTCTACACTCATCATTGTTTATGTTGCTTTAGCGATAGGAAGCTCCTTGTGTGTGCTTGTGCGAACCACTCTTGTTGCGACTGTTGGATACAAGACGGCTACAATACTCTTCACAAAAATGCATTCCTGTATTTTCCGTGCTCCTATGTCATTCTTTGATTCCACTCCTAGTGGGCGCATATTAAACAGAGTATGTCATACATATATACCTTTTTCTTACTTAATATGAAATTTGTATTGAACACCTTCTGGTACTTACCGTTTCTGACGCACATTGATGTGCTCTGGTGGGGTTCACCTATCATAGTTAATCACATTTTGAAAGCTAATGAACTTATTAATTAATATATTTAATGTGCGAAAATTTTCTCCGCAGGCCTCTACTGATCAAAGCGCAGTGGATCTCAACATCCCGTACCAAATGAGTGGAGTTAATTCTGCATTTATACAACTCATTGGAATTATCATAGTGATAACACAGGTTGCATGGCAGGTTGTCCTTATTTTTGTACCTGTGATTGCGATCTGCATCTACTATCAGGTAATGCTCACAACACCTTTCTGAGGGATCAAGAGCCACAAATGAAACATAGTCATATTTTTAAATTATGGGAGAGTTAGCTCGGTAAATGTTGTGTTAGACACCAGAGTTTTTGACTTACTGGAGTTTCTTGATTTCTTGTTTCCAGCAATACTACATACCAGCAGCACGAGAACTAGCGAGGCTGATTGGGGTTTGCAAAGCTCCACTTATACAACATTTCTCTGAATCAAGATTCATGGACACAAACCTGCAGTTGAATGACAGCTATACACGACCCAAGTTTCATGCTGGTGCTGCAATGGAGTGGTTATGTATTCGCTTAGACGTGTTATCATCAATCACATTTGCCTCCTGCTTGATTTTCTTGATCTCGATGCCTGTGGGATTCATTGATCCTGGTAAGTTGGATACTATTTGTGTCAATTGTGAAACTTTTCAATGAAAAACTCACTCATTTTATATCTTGTTTGTAGGCATTGCTGGTTTAGCAGTTACGTATGGACTTAATTTGAACATGTTACAAACATGGGTGGTATGGAATATCTCCCAGCTCGAGAACAAAATTATATCTGTTGAGAGAATATTTCAGTACTCAAGCATACCCAGTGAACCTCCTCTTTTGATAGAAGAAAATAGGCCGGACAGCAGTTGGCCATCAAACGGAGAAGTTGATATTTGTGATCTACAGGTAAACTGGGGTTATTTATGCTGAATCTCCCAATGCAATTTTATCTTCTGTAAATAATGTACAAACAGGGCTACACACACACACCAAAGAAAAAGAAGAAGATTTGAGTTTGGATCACCCAATTAAAGCTGAATTTATATTCTAGGGATTATACGCAGTATGGTCTAATAATCCAGGTTTTTGAATGCAGGTTCGTTATGCTCCACAAATGCCACTAGTGTTGCGAGGTTTGACGTGCACTTTTCGTGGAGGGATGAAGACTGGGATTGTTGGGAGAACAGGCAGTGGTAAATCAACGCTCATTCAGACACTCTTCCGCATAGTTGAACCTGCTGCAGGTGAAATCTTGATAGATGGTATCAATATCTCCACAATTGGATTGCACGACTTGCGCTCTAGATTAAGCATAATTCCCCAAGACCCGACCATGTTTGAGGGGACTGTCCGGAGTAATTTGGATCCACTTGAAGAGTACACAGATGAACAGATTTGGGAGGTCAGTTTGTTTATAGATAAATGAATAAGCAACTCATTATCACCATTTCTAATGATTCTCTTTAGATTTAGTTGCATCATGGTTGACTGAATTATACTTATCCAATGTTTTAGGCTCTGGATAAGTGCCAACTTGGAGATGAAGTGAGGAAGAAAGAAGGAAAGCTTGATTCACCAGGTTTGTTTTATTTCACCTATAAGAAACCCTTTAACCTGTACAACGGTACCAGTGTTTTTACCATACTCTTTGATACCTATGGATGAACTGAGATTAGCATACTGGCTATTTTTTGTGTTGTAGTTGCTGAAAATGGAGACAACTGGAGTATGGGTCAGAGACAATTGGTGTGTCTAGGAAGAGTATTACTTAAGAGGAGCAAAGTGTTGGTACTTGATGAGGCCACTGCATCAGTAGATACTGCAACTGATAACTTGATCCAGATAACACTCAGACAGCACTTCTCCGACTCTACGGTCATTACTATTGCACATAGGATAACATCCGTTCTTGATAGCGATATGGTCCTACTTCTTGATCATGGTTAGTAGTACTGAAGTATCAGTTTGTTCAATTATAATTTTCTATTATTTATTTGTTTTATTGTGGTCAATGAAGTCCAGAAACATTTGAATCTTTGTCTGCTTATAATGGATTACTGCGCCAATACATGATTTTCTTAGTATTTTTGGCGATGGGTCTTTTAATCCGCGGTCTAGGGTAGTAACATGTTTTGTTTATTCTTTTCCTTGAAAGTTGCTTTATTTTATTTTACATTTTTTTTCAACAGGCCTCATTGCGGAATACGACTCCCCTGGTAAATTGTTAGAAAACAAGGCTTCTTCCTTTGCAAAGCTTGTTGCTGAGTATACTGTAAGATCAACGTCTAGCTTTTAGAATTTAAATGTTTGGCTGAGGTGCATGCCATGATGATGCCGATAATTTTATCAGTGCAATGGATGTTGCGACAAGGGAACACGTATATTAATGCTAATGTATGTCAATGCTATGGAAAATACCTGTAGTCGATTCCATCGTTGGCCTGTCTAAATTTAGAGGAAATGTTAGCCCAAAGATTATACTGCTAGTTTAAACTTAATATAATCTTCAGGCATATTTCTAAAAGTATGATTGGATTTGAGATATCTTCTGAGTTAAATAGTTGGCTGAAAACTAGAAACAAATAGAAGTAACTAAGAAAGAATCAATCTCACAAATAATATAGTATATGGGGCAATAACGGTGCTTTAGTTGAACTAGCTGCATGCTATAATGGCGAAGTTAACTTTAAAGATGACACTGCAATGCCCTTTTACAACAGGCAACATTTATGTTTCACAGAAATCACTTGAATGAAATAAACAAAATGTGTTTCAGACTCAAACCTGGCAAAATCCAACTGCCCCAAAATAATGGAGAAATCCATAAATGGCTATCTATTTTGATCTTGAATATATTTGTCATTCGTCAAACACAAACTCACTTGAATAAATTCCATCTCCAACCGATTGAGGTTTCACTTCCACCATAATTCTCCCAAATTGTTGTTACAATGTATCAATTTTGAATTTTGAATCCAGTGTTGGATGTGTTTTCGTAATTACACATGAAACAAATCCAATTCATATGAGCATATGAGAGTTTAATTGGGGCTGAAGTTTAAGGGTATTTAACGAGTAATGAGTAAACTCAAGAAAATTTGTCAGACAAACAAACGAGCTTTCTCTATTAAAGGATTTCGGAAGACAAATTTTCACAAAGCAGATATTACAATACTGAAACATTGGTATCAAACAAACTGAACAACAAAAACACACTAAGTATCCATCGCCTTAACATATAGTGTTAGCTTGCACTTGAAAGTTGGTTTACAATAGATGAATGAAATTAAAGTAAATTCTTGTGATAATAACACACCAAATTCAGATTTTGTAGAATAAAATAAAAGTTGAATGAAATAAAAGTTGGTTTACTGCTCTCTTAGTCTCCTCCTTCATTTCGTATATCTTCATTGTCCTCCTCCACCTCATCACTAAGTAATTACCAAATAACAATGTGACCAAAAATTAGTTAATTAAATAAACAAATAAAAAAACACACAACCGATTTATTTTATTTTTAAAAGGCAAGCCAGGCTACTTACCCAAAAGTTAGTCATTTACAGCTGGAGAGTGTCCATCTTTCCAGCGATGACTTCTTATTGCCATTTCAAAATGCTCTGACATTCTCGACGATTTAATTGTCTTGAGAGTGGTGAGATGTTCAATCCCAGTCGGTACATTCTCCAATTTGTGACACTCAAAGAATCCTATGGTTTGGATGCAGGGCATTGCTCCTTCCTCTACTTTGATCAATCTCAGTTTGGTTAACTCATCGAGTGTCAGATCTCTGAGTTTGGGGAAGCTTCCCCTGCGAAAGCACAACTCTGCTACCTCTATCGCATCCTTCCCTAACAGTAGTACCTTCAAATTGGGCAGCATCAGTTGAAGATCTTTGAAAAATGACTCGTCCTTCATTTGGGAACCCACAAGATACAAAGCTAGGAGCCTATCAAGTGAGAGAATCCAATCAGGAGTGTCCTTCATTATCCCATGTAGACATAATAATTGAAGCTGAACTGCAGCACATTTCACATTTTCTACTTCAAAACCACAGGTGGAGTTTTCATCTGCCATTTCAAGCCATAAATATCTCAGATATTTCATCTTCTCGATGGCTGAAGCAAGCACAGCATTTGCATCTTCCCCACGCAGTTCTTTAATAAACAATGTTCTAAGTCGGGTTAACTTCCCCAACTCCCTACCATCAATTCCATCTGATCCGTGCACCCACTCTAAGTTTTCCAAGGAACTCAACCTGCCTATTCCTTTGGGTAGTCGTAAGCCTTTACCGTACTTATAACCAAGCAGATTGCGAAGGCGTGTCAGCTTGAGGATTTCATCTGGCAGTTCAACATTAGCACTGAATCCCAAGTTGGATAGATCTAAGGTTTCTAAGTTTACGAGCTTCCCCAAAGAACTTGGAATACACACTGGTCGTGAAAACTCATTCTTGAAACCTAAACGTAGATATCTCAGAAAAAATAAATTGGTCGTGACATCATCGCCGGGGAATTCATCCAAACGAGCATCTTCTAAGTGCAAGACCTTCAAAAGCTTAAGTCTACCACCACAAACAAATCTGGAAATGATACTAGGAGTGGTTTTATGCCCAAATATAAGCAATGATCGGATCTGGGGTGATGAGTTTAACAGAGCAGTATTCTCGGTAACATCCTCGATGGTGTTCGGAAAAGATGCGCGCCGAAGTCTGCCACTGTTGGGTTTATTGTCAGGCAAACATACAACGAATTCTTGGTCGCGAGCTTTTCCCAGGAGGAAATCCCGCAAAAGGTCATGGATACGACATCTGCTCGCCTTACCAATTCTAAGTATATCATCAATCTCCTGCACTTGAATGAGGCTTCGTGCAATCAATTCATCAAGGTAAGTCTCAGCTTTGTCTTCCTTTGTGTCGTTGGTGGCCTCATCTGAGTCACAAAATCCCTCTGCAGCCCATAAGCGAAGAAGATTTGGACAATCGATGATATGATCCTCGGGATACATGCACAAGTATAACAAACAAGACTTGAGATGGTAAGGTAAATCATTATAACTCAGTGAAAGTATGGTATTCACATCACCAAGTTGGGAATGACTCAATAGTGAATCACTCTCTCTACTGATTTTCTCCCAATGATCAATGGTCTCCTTAGTGGAAAGAAGACCTGCGATGGATTTGATTGCAAGTGGCACCCCGCCACATTTCTTCAAAATTTTCTGAATAACATCTCTTAGATGACCATCACTACAGGAGCTGGTCTTTAGAACATTAGATTTGTGTGCCACCTTATGGAAAAGTGACAAAGAATCTTCTGGGTATAGCGGCTGGAGATCATACGCATATCCAGAATTTTCTTGGCAGTAATTTGCAATATCTTGATTACGAGTAGTCACTATGATTCGACTACCACGTCTACTATCAGGCAATGAAGATTTGATTTCACTCCATGCATCATAACTCCATATGTCGTCCACGACGACCACGTACCTCTGGTCTTTATAAGAGCTGTTCAGCTTCTCTTTTAGCAGTCTGGTCTCCAGGCCTTGTAATTGAGAGAGCTCATCTTTCTTGCCTGCTGCCAAAATCAGTTCTATCATAAGGCGTTTGGAGTCATAACTTTGGGAAACCGTGATCCAGCCGCAGATAGGAAAGTGTTCTTTTAGTCTTCTGTCTTCATACACCTTCCTGACAAGTGTGGTCTTGCCAAGACCACCTGGTCCAAACACAGAAACCACGCCAAGGCTTGCTTCTTCTTGTACCAACCAACTGATTAGTTGGTCTCTAGGTTTGGTGATGCCCACCACTTTCTCCTCATCAAGAAAAAGTGCATCTTCCCGAGGATCACGTACATAATGAGAAGCACCTGTTTGGAGCATCGTCGTTATGATTCAGATATGGGAGAAATAAAATTATGGCTTTAAAGAATTTTTTGCAAAGAAAGATGGACAAACAAAATTCATGAACTTACTAGCTGTGGTTGAATTCAAGTCAACAAATGCGAAATTTTTTCTTCTTTCTGAAATCCTTTTGATCTGAAGTTTTATTTCTTCAATCCTAGTAGCCATATCATGTCGTTGCTTCAACTTGTTGAAGAAGTTTTTTATGCAATGAATGAATCCACAGGTCCCATGTCCACGAACGTCTGGTTGTTGTTGGTGTATGTGGAACCGAAACACGTACTCCTCGAGCAGATCTTCTACATCGAAGGCAACATGTCTTAAATCTTTCAACCAAACTCTCACTTGCTCTGCTTCCGTCATTTCACTCTTTGCATCTGCATCTTTTAATATGGCCCTGATGTTCTCGAACTCTCCCTTGATGCTGTTAATTTCTTTGCTAAAATTTGTCAATAGCCTTGCTTCATCGGTGATCAATGATGCCAGTGTTTGGATAGCAATGCTCACAACCTCCTCAGCCATTGTTTTATTTCTTTTCTTTCTGTCTTGAGCTCAGATTGAAATTTGTATATGAGGATAGGAGATTTGCTTCACTATGGTATAAACTCAGCAAAACACAAACTTAGAATGCCCTACCAATGGAGAATCGTGTTCCCTTTAATTTGAAAAGCACATTCTTTTAAGGTGAACTTTAGCCAGTGGAGGTATCTTTCCAACTAATTAGAGGTCCCATTTCCTTTGCATACCAAGAAATGTGCGACACAGTAATTAAACTTTAGGAAGTGGAAGTCTCTTTCCAAATAACAAAGTCCCATTTCCTATCTTTGCTTTGCGTACCAAGAAAACTGCGACACGTAATTGACCTGAAAGTCTTTCCAAATAATTGCGAACTACAAGCATTTTACCTTTAGGCAGTGAAAGTCTCTTTCCAAATAATTATATAGTAACCCATGCATGAGCAATTCTTCCTGGCCTGGGAAACCAGCGAGGTTGCTGCCTGGGGGTAGAATTTTACATTTTTACTCCCCTTTTCAAACACCTTTAGGAAATTCCGCCATAGGAAGTTGCTCCCTAGGGAACCTGTATTACAAGTTTTTTGGGGGAAACTCGTAAACTTAGAAACGTTGGATCTAAGCTCATTAACTAATCTTTTGAACTTCCAAATGAGATCCTCAAAAGCGAAAGATCATTGTTTGTATTTTGCGAAACAATTCTAGTTTCCATGTTTATATGTACTGGAAGTATGCTCTCGAGTGTCTTGGATTTAAAAGATGCTTCCGTGGCGGAATTTCCACATGATTTTGACTTAAACCTCTTGAAGATTTAAGCGTAGATAAGTCAAAAAACATAAATTGGTTATCATGTGGAAATTATGCCATAGGAGCACGAGCATCTTCTTAATGCAAGACACTCAAAAGCTTACTTCCAGTACATATAAACATGGAAACTAGAAGTGGTTTCGCAAAATACAAACAATGATCTTTCGCTTTTGAGGATCTCATTTGGAAGTTAAAAAGATTAGTTTTTATCACCTAGTTTTGACTCGAAAACACGAAAGACTTTGATGTGGATTTTTTATATCGATGTTCAGTGTCTATCCTTTCTTCCTTATCTGCCTTAGTTTTTATCACCTAGTTAAAAAGATAGCATAGTTATTCAACATGACATATGATATAAGGCTACCTAAAAACAAGCAAGGTTTCAGTTGTGGGTCGTACCCTGTGAAACAGGAAACTGTTTGGACTTCTGTTTGAAACAGGAAATTGTTTGGGCTACTGAAAACTATTTTGTGAAACAAGAAACTGGAAATTTTAGAAAATAGGAAACTGATGTTAAACAAGAAACTGTTGTTCCTATATATACTAGGAATTGTAAGTGTTTATTATGATGATTGCATGTAGAAAAACTGTGAAGCACAGGGAATAGAGAAAGACAATTGCTGGAATTGTTTCATCTCTTGTTGAGAGATTGTGTGAGAATTGTCATCTTCTTGTACTTTGTTCTTGAATATAGTGGAATCACCTCACTGTGGACGTTGGTAATTCGCCGAACCACGTAAACCTTGTGTCTCTTGTGGTATGTTCTTGGTTTTTTCTAATTACTTTCTTTACTATTTGTTCTATTTAATTGATTGGATCCTTGTGGTACTTGTGTGCAATTGTTGGTGTCTACCCACTTCCGCGATAAAGCGCAACAATTGGTATCAGAGCACTAAGAGAAATTGATCTTGAATTGTTTTACTCAAGATTGTGAAGATTCAAAAGTGCTAGGATTTGTTTGTGCACAAGTTATTTGAAAAAAAAAAAAAAAAACCCCCGTAGTGAAGCTTCTTGTCTAGAAAGTCACAGGTTTTGTTTGCAATGGCATCCAAGGTAAGCAAGGCACATGTGGGGAAGTATGAAATCGAGAAATTTAATAGTAAGAACGATTTCGGATATTGGAAAATACAAATGAGGAATTTGCTTATTTCTCTGAAATTACACAAGGCATTACTAGGGAAGGATAAAAAGGTTGAAACCATGTCAGATGATGAATGAGAAGAATTGGATTTGGAGGCGCGTGCTGCTATTTGCTTGTGTCTGGATAGAGACATAGTTTTTTTTGGTTAATGAAGAGACTACGGCAGCTGATGTTTGGTTGAAGCTTGAGTCACAGTTTATGACTAAGACATTATCAAACAGGTTATACTTGAAAACCCAATTGTATAGACTAGCAATGGATGAGGGCACTCCAATTGGTGATCATATCGCCAAGTTTACACGGATTATCTCAAATTTGAGAGATGTAGATGTGAAGATTGAGGATGAAGACCAAACAATTATATTGCTTTACTCCTTGCCGCAGTCATATGAAAATCTTGTACAAACAATTTTGTTTGGAAAAGATGAACTTACATTTGATGAAACTACCGGTGCACTCTTGTCCAATGAGATTTGGAAGAAAACTTCATCAAATGGTAGTGGAAAAGATCAAGCTGAAGGTTGGTTGTCAAATCATCTTCAAAGAGTGGAAAATCTAGATCAAATCTAGAGGTCCACAATGTCACAAATGTAGAGAGTGGGGGCATATTAGAAAAATTGTCCAAATCAAGGTAAGAGTAATTATGATAACAGTTGGAAGGGCAAGAAAAAACAAGATAAGGGTGATACTAGTGAAGCAAGTTATGCATCTAGTACGGAAAATGATGAAGAATGTTATTCAGTTGTGGGTGAAAACACTAAAATCTCTGGGAGATGACTCCTTGACTCTGGGTGTTCTTACCATATGTGCCCAAACAGGGAGTGGTTCACTACCTATGACCACATTGATGGTGGTACTGTTCTGATGGGTAATGATTACGCTTGTAAGACAGTTGGAATTGGAACAATGAGGATTAAGATATATGATGGTGTTGTGAGAACCTTAACTGATGTGAGGCATGTCCCAGCCTTGAAAAAAAACCTTATCTCACTTGGTGTTTTAGACTCCAATGGTTGTAAGTTTACAGCGGTAGGTGGAGTTTTAAAGGTTGTCCGTGGGTCTTTGGTTGTCATGAAAGGGATCAAACAAGGTAACTTGTACACCTTGATGGGTAACACGGTAACAGGAAATGTGGCAGTGGAAACTTCTTCATCAGAAAGCACTAGGTTATGGCACATGCGATATCACTTTGTTCGAGATGTAATTGAGGATGGTGATGTGTCTTTGGTGAAAGTACACACAAAAGATAATCATGCTGATATGTTGACAAAGGTTGTTCCTGGAGTTAAGTTCCAACATTGTTTGGACTTACTCTATATTGACTCATGTTGATTGAGGGTCATTTGGGGCGTTGCCCTTCGGGACGGTTTCGTGAGGTGACAAAGCTATGGTGGAGTGTTGATCAGTTTATTCTTTTGCCTTGTTTCGGCTCATTTTTTTCTTTAAATAGAAAAATTCGCCGAAGTGGAGAATTGTGAAACATGAAACTGTTTGGACTTCTGTTTGAAACAGGAAACTATTTGGACTCCTGTTTGAAACAGGAAATTGTTTGGGCTTCTGAAACTGTTTTGTGAAACAAGAAACTGGAAATTCTATAAAACAGGATACTGCTGTGAAACAAGAAACTGTTGTTCCTATATATACTAGGAACTGTAGGTGTTTATTATGATGATTGCATGTAGAAAAACTGTGAAGCACAGGGAATAGAGAAAGACAATTGCTGGAATTGTTTCATCTCTTGTTGAGAGATTGTGTGAGAATTGTCATCTTCTTGTACCTTATTCTTGTATATAGTGGAATCACCTCACTGTGGACGTAGGCACTTCGCCGAACCACGTAAACCTTGTGTCTCTTGTGGTATGTTATTGATTTTTTCTAATTACTTTCTTTACTATTTGTTCTATTTAATTGATTGGATCCTTGTGATACTTGTGTGCAATTGTTGGTGTCTAACCCCTTCCGCAATAAAACGCAACATACCCACATCAAAGTTTTTTCATGGCTGATGTCGAAAAATTCCTTGTAACATCTAAGGTTGTCAATGGCATCTTAATCTTTGAGATCGACTAAGAACAGGACCTATAGCAACAGTTATAAGAAGTTCACTAAACGAAAACAGCAAATTAGCAGCCGGATACAAAAGTTGACAATAAAATCATCTCAAGAAAGACAGAAAACAAGTATGTGCTTCGAAATCTTTTTCCTGAAGCCTCTGTAGATAATGTGAGTTCATTGCATTTCTCAGCCAGTCATCTCCAATGTAATTGATCTGCTTCTGCTCAGGCTCCATGTTTCCAATAAATTCATTAAGGTAATCGGTTTTTTAGCATTATGAGAAGAGAAGAAGGAAAGCAATGGGGTCGTACGTGTGTGAATTTCACGCCAAGCACCCACATTCAGGCTAGTCAAGTTGAAGTTGAATTGAGCTTCTGAGCCAGTGGCATTAAACCTAGGTGCAACTGACACTGAATTCCGTCTCCGAGAAACTTGGAACGAGCTAGAATCACCAATTAATATAAACCTTTTTCTCTTCTTTATGTCACTTTGCCACAGCCTATATTAAATCAGCAATTAATATACTCAGGACTTCACAGTCCTATCACTCAATAGAAGAATTTCGGAAATCTCATGGATGACAGATATTTGGCTTGCAAAAACTACTGAACATCGAATTGAAAAAAAAAAATGAAGAAAATAATAGTAATAATAATATACCTCAAATTTCTGGTTTAACATCCCCAGGTTGAATTGTCTACTTACTTTTGCTTAATTTTTTTTGAGAAAATTTCTGAGACAACGAAACACAACCTTAATTTAGCTAGTTTTCAGATACAAAACTTTCTTGGTTGACAGAATTTCTGACTTATTTCTCAAAGCCTTCAAGCTCTAAGTATAGAAAAAGTCATCAGTGGAGTTTGAGTCCAACTTTTTTTTTGAATCCAACTTACTAATCACTTGTCTAATTACAAAATTAATTAGTAATTACTATAATGCGCGGGTGCTAAGATGCTAAAAGACCCAAAAACAACGAATTTGCACTTATATGTAGATTCAAGTTCACAACAAATACTAATGCTCAAATAAATTAGATAAGGGCGTTATAATTTTCAAGCTTTTAAGTAACAATATAAATTTTCTTTAGGGAAATAAAGGATGGACATAAAATCAAATAGTATAGTACAGATACTCACAGACATTGTAAGTATGACCAAACTGCATAATATATAATTTTCAAAATATTAATATTGTTACCAAATCAATTGAAGTTGTGGATGAAGAGATTGGGGCAGCAAGGTTCCGAAATCGGGGACCTTTGTCGCGGAGGATAGTGCAGATGGATTGCCTAGATGAGTTTCTACTAGGGGTGGGCATCCCATCCCGCGATTCCCGATCTCGTCCCGTCCCGTCCCGATTTTTTCAGGTTTTAATGGGATTGAATAATTTCATCACAATCCCGTCCCGTCCCGATCTAGAATGGGATGGGATGGGATGAAGATTTTCAATCCCGCCAATCCCGTCCCGTCCCGAACTAATTTTTTAATATTAATATTTTTATTTACTTATTTATTTATTTTATATTCCAAGTTGGGTTTATCGCTAACTAGGGTTTAACAACTACCTCTTTTGCTTGATGTTTTCTCTCTCCAGGAAATAAAATTGCTGTAATTGAAAACTTGGGTGCGACTGAGGTAACTCATTCCTCCTCCTTCAACTTCATCCGTTTAATTTTCTTAGAAATTCGTAGATAAAATCAAAATGGGGGTTTCTAATTTCATATGTACTAAATGGGTAGGGTTTAGGGTTTATGTTTTCAGTCAGAAGACAACCTATGTTTGTTTGCTGCATTTGCTTAAAATATTAAAAAATTACTGCCATAATTCAAGCAACTTGACCTCCTAAGTCTGCAATGGCCTTTCTCTATAAATATCCCCCCCCCCCTGCTTTGTGATTCCGTAAACTAAAAATCAGAGTCTTTAAAATAAGCTATTATGATAAGTTGTTTTTTTTTTTTTTTTTTGAAACAGTAAAGTGAATTAAAATATAATGGCTCCAGTCTCATACTGTCACAGTGTGTATCTAGCTGTCACAGTGTGTATCTAGTGTTGCAAAAGAATGATAAGTTGTTTTCAAATTGATCTATCAAGGTAACAAAGGAAAAAGCTTTTATAATTTGAGCTGAGACAATCACACTGGGTTCATAATTTCATTATGATCCTAAAGTTTTTAGACCCTTACCAATCGGCCTCAAGGTTCTATCTTCTAACCAGCTGGAAGAGAGAACTTTACAAGAAAAAAAAACCCACTTTTCTGATGTAGTCTGAACTTCAAAGTAGTCAAAGGGTACATTACGCCATCCCACTCAAGCATGTGCTGGAGAACCAAATGCTTGAGCCCATAATGGGGTTTTGATCTGCCAACTATGGGCCCTTTTTGTTTCAAGAATTGAATCCCCCTTTTCATTTTTCAAATCTCTCTAGGACTGGTTTTGGGTTTTGGTTTTGCTAGGTGGCCTAGGTTTGCTCTTGGTTGAAGGGCCTGTGGATATAACACAAACTTGCATTTCGAACTTCTCACCTCTAATACAAAGTTGACCTGCTGCCATTGATGTGCTCTGTGTTTTAACTTTCATTTCCTAGTAATAGCTCATTGAATGGTTTGGCCACCTGACTCCTATTGTATCCATTGCATTAGGCATTAGGCAGGCCTTCCAGCAGCAGCAGGCTTTCAGCAGTCTGGGCTTCTATTTGATATGTCCAAATTAGCACGCTGATCCCGTCCCGAACCCGTTTGGAATGGGACGAGGTCGGGATGAGATTTTTTCCATCCCGTCCCGCCCCGATCCCGTATGAACGGGATGGGATAGGGATGGACATATCTCGTCCCGTGCCCACCCCTAGTTTCTACATTGTTGTTTTTCCTCCCTAGCTAGCTACCTGAGAGATGCTTGCAACTTCAATAACATGATGGAGTCTTTATTCCACTCCAATTAACGGTAATGACTTTTTGACACCATCATTTTCACTATTTGACACTGTCATTCCTCACCTTTCAGTCTAACACCATCACTTCTTTCACGTTTTTTTTTTTTTTTTTTTTTGTCCATAGAACAGTTATCAAATTTTTTTATGTTCTCTCTCTTGTTTTGTTCTTTGGTTTGGGTTTTACCCTTTCTTTCTATAAACCGATTTGTAGGAGAATGGTTGTTTGTCAAAAAGTTGAAGTTGTAATTTGTTTATGAATCAATAAGATTTGATGTTTTTCTGGTGGACGTAGGCAATTTTGATCAACCTCATTACGTCACTCTTGTTTGGTACGTATTTGGTTCTTTAATTCTTCTACTTTGCATTGATTGATTCATTTGTGCAATTGTTGCTCTCTTCATCGACTGTCAATTTGTGTTTTACATCAGCTATGCTTCCGCTTGGCACAACAATGAGATTTGTAATTAAGCTCCTCAATGAATAAGGAAATTTACAATTTTGAAAATCTCCTAACCAACCACTTTGTAAAGTAAATTTTACAGTGTCAACCTCCTCAATAAATAAGAAAATATTTAAAATCTCCTCGACCAACCATGGATCTAAAGAAATTTTTTCTAGTTTTGTAATATACCATTAAAAAAAGATGATGAAGAAGAAGAGGTAAATTAGGCCGAAAGAACACAATTTATTTTGGGTTACCAGGTAGGACCACGCTTGGTTTTGAGTTGCTCTTGAGGACATATCCACATGATCTTATCTTCATCTTCAATAGTTTAACAACTCCTACAACCCTTGCTTGCGCAAAATTCCCCCTCCTCAGATCTCATCCCCTTCAGAATCTTTTTCCAATATCCTCTTTCGTGCGTGCAAATTACCTCATCATATGTGAGTAGACCTCTTCCTCCTTTTCTTCTGATTCCCTCTTCCGTGCATGCAAATCTCCTCATTCGTGTGTAGACCTCTTCCTCCTAAGATCTCTGAGTATTTAATGTGTAAATATCGTGTTGGTGGTGGTAGACGAAATGCATTCCATGATTTGCCTAACATTTTAGATTTAAACAATTTGAAATTTGCAAGAGGATGGTTGGCACCGATTAGTCATGCATCTTAGAGTACATATTTATGGGAGACAATGATTTGCAAGTATATTATATGAGTTTCTACCATGATCCAGTCTGCTCAAACAATCGACCACTGCCGATTTCGTCTATTTTCTATTGTATTGACTATGATAGACATTCAATGAATGCCTACCATAGCCAACACGATGAACTCTACTTTGAAACTACTTGAAACTTGCAAGTGTAATATAAGCACTGAGTTTATATGAATCTCGAATTTATGTGAATCTCATAAAACATATATACATATCAGGCAGTGAATTACATGTGAATTTAGTGAATGACTTCTATAATCTCATAATTACCCAATATGATAGTCATCAGGTTGAAACAACTTGAAAACCTACAAGCGGAGAAATAGCATGTGAAGGCTTCCTTCGTGTAAATGAAACTGAACAAGGTCCTAAACCGACACCCAAAACCAATTTCAAGCCCTTATAACCTAACCTAATCCTCTCTTATTGTCATTACTTTTTAAATAAGAACAAATGAGGTATCGATTAGGGTCGATCTTACATTGGGTGGCTTAGACAAAAACATGGGTGGTGCTGATTATTAAAAAAAATAAAAATAAAAAAAGGGGTCTCCCTTTCAGGTTACACCCTGTAAAGCGACACATTCTCCCTCTGGTTCTCTGAACCCAAAATTTCTCTCAACGATTTCGACGCTACTCTCTTCCCGCGCATTCTCCTCGAATTCACAATTACGCATCTCTAGAACACAGGTGACATTCACAAATCTGAACGTTGGGGTTTCCAATTATTTACTTTGTTGATCAATTTATGTTCAATTCATATGATCATTAGAGATATTTTAATTCCTGTTAAGTAATTTGTACTTCAAATCTCAAATTTAGGGTTTCGATTTCATTCTATGGTTTTGGATTCAATGATTGTTCATAGGGTTTTAGTTCATCTCATAAACCCCCTTTTTGCATACAAAAAGTGATCTTTTTTATACAAAAAGTGATCTTTTTTATACAAAAAGTGATCTTTTTTGTTTGTCTGAGTGAGAAATGAACTTGAATTGTGGTTTTGAACAATGGGTATGGATGATTTGTAAAGTATCTGTTTTTTTTAACAGGTTTTATGGCATTTTTTGATGGTTTTAGTTTTAATTTCTTGATTTTTAATTGAATTGCTTGGTGATTTGTTTGGCAGATTGTTGATGGATAGTTGGCAAGATGGAATGAATAATGAGGTTGGTGGGGATGCAAGAAGAGAACGTTATGATTCTCCTTCGTCGACATCGTCTAGTTGTACATATCAGTTATTTGCTCGCCAAAGACTGATTCCCCAGATAATAGGCGGTGGTAAAGGTGAGATAGATTATGCATTTCGAGTTTTGGATCTTCATTTTAGTTTGATTTTTCGTGTACATGCATCAAAGAATTTCATGATGAGTTAAGAAAGTAACAGCGGCCATTGTTTGTTCAAGATTTCAAAATTATAGTCTGATTTTCTCATGATAATGATATCGATACTGTTTACACACCGATACAATTTCATTTAAATGGGATGGGATGTTATCGTGATAATCTTAATGAATGTAGTTAACATATGCAGAGATTTCTCAACCCCCATAAGAAAGAGGTTCTCATGTTGATCAGATTGGCATATGTCAATACTCAATAGCTTACATTAGGATTAGCATGTGGAAAAAACTATGAATTTTCCTAAAAAAATAAAATCTCCCATTGCAAAAAAACAAACCCTAAGTGAATGTAAAGAAGACAGAAAAGGAAGAGTTTCTAAGGAGGGTTTCCTCGACTAAACAAACAAATGACACTGCACACTTATCCCTACACAAGTAGATGATTCGTTATGTAGATGATTCGACTAAACAAATGACTTAATTTGAACATCTTACAAACATGGGTGGTATGGAATATCTCCCAGCTCGAGAGCAAAATTATATCTGTTGAGAGAATACTTCAGTACTCAAGCATACCCAGTGAACCTCCTCTTGTGATAGAAGAAAATAGGCCGGACAGCAGTTGGCCATCAAACGGAGAAGTTGATATTCGTGATCTACAGGTAAACTGGGGTTATTTATGCTGAATCTCCCAATGCAATTTTATCTTCTGTAAATAATGTACAAACAGGGCTACACACACACACCAAAAAAAAAGAAGAAGATTTTGAGTTTGGATCACCCAATTAAAGCTGAATTTATATTCTAGGGATTATATGCGGTATGGTCTAATAATCCAGGTTTTTGAATGCAGGTTCGTTATGCTCCACAAATGCCACTAGTGTTGCGAGGTTTGACGTGCACTTTTCGTGGAGGGATGAAGACTGGGATTGTTGGGAGAACAGGCAGTGGTAAATCAACGCTCATTCAGACACTCTTCCGCATAGTTGAACCTGCTGCAGGTCAAATCTTGATAGATGGTATCAATATCTCCACAATTGGATTGCACGACTTGTGCTCTAGATTAAGCATAATTCCCCAAGACCCGACCATGTTTGAGGGGACTGTCCGGAGTAATTTGGATCCACTTGAAGAGTACACAGATGAACAGATTTGGGAGGTCAGTTTGTTTGTAGATAAATTAATAAGCAACTCATCATCCCCATTTCTAATGATTCTCTTTAGATTTAGTTGCATCATGGTTGACTGAATTATACTCATCCAATGTTTTAGGCTCTGGATAAGTGCCAACTTGGAGATGAAGTGAGGAAGAAAGAAGGAAAGCTTGATTCACCAGGTTTGTTTATTTTCGCCTATAAGAAACCCTTTAACCTGTACAACAGTATCAGTGTTTTTACTGTACTCTTTGATACCTATGGATGAACTGAGATTAGCATACTGGCTATTTTGGTGTTGTAGTTGCTGAAAATGGAGACAATTGGAGTATGGGTCAGAGACAATTGGTGTGTCTAGGAAGAGTATTACTTAAGAGGAGCAAAGTGTTGGTGCTTGATGAGGCCACTGCATCAGTAGATACTGCAACTGATAACTTGATCCAGATAACACTCAGACAGCACTTCTCCGACTCTACGGTCATTACTATTGCACATAGGATAACATCCGTTCTTGATAGCGATATGGTCCTACTTCTTGATCATGGTTAGTAGTACTGAAGTATCAGTTTGTTCAATTATAATTTTCTATTATTTATTTGTTTTATTGTGGTCAATGAAGTCCAGAAACATTTGAATCTTTGTCTGCTTATAATGGATTACTGCGCCAATACATGATTTTCTTAGTATTTTTGGCAATGGATCTTTTAGTCCGCGGTCTAGGGGTAGTAACATGTTTTGTTTATTCTTTTCCTTGAAAGTTGCTTTATTTTATTTTACATTTTTTTTCAACAAGCCTTATTGCGGAATACGACTCCCCTGGTAAATTGTTAGAAACAAGGCTTCTTCCTTTGCAAAGCTTGTTGCTGAGTATACTGTAAGATCAACGTCTAGCTTTTAGAATTTAAATGTTTGGCTGAGGTGCATGCCATGATGATGCCGATAATTTTATCAGTGCAATGGATGTTGTGACAAGGGAACACGTATATTGATGCTAATGTATGTCAATGGTATGGAAAATACCTGTAGTCGATTCCATCGTTGCCCTGTCTAAATTTAGGGGAAATGTTAGCCCAAAGATTATACTGTTAGTGTAAACTTCATGTAATCTTCTGGCATATTTCTAAAAGTATGATTAGAACCACTTGATTGGATTTGTGATATCTTCTGAGTTAAATAGTTGGCTGAAAACTAGAAGCAAAGAGAAATAACTAAGAAAGAATCAATCTCACAAATAATATAGTATATGGGGCAATAACGGTGCTTTGGTTGAACGAGCTGCATGCTATAATGGCGAAGATAACTTTAAAGATGACTATGCAATAGATGTTTGTTTGGCCTAAGGCACATGCCATGCCCTTTTATAATTATGTTTCACAGAAATCACTTGAATGAAATAAACAAAATGTGTTTCAGACTCAAACCTGGCAAAATCCAACTGCCCCAAAACAATCTAGATGCAAGGAGAAATCCATAAATGGCTATCTATTTTGATCTTAAAATTAATTGGGGATAATAATATTATTCTGGCATTGTTAATTACCATTGTGAATTGGTTTGTTAATCTGATTTGGTTGTTAATTTTCATATCTGAATGGTTGATACTATTTGTAGTTGAGAATGTCAGCTTTCGAAAAATCAAAACTTGAAGTATAGGAGTGTCGCAGGCAGCATGCTTGCGTGCAGGCAGCATGCTTGCTTGCAGGCAGGTAAGCTTTCTACTTTTGCTTTTGGAACTTGGTATGCTTAAGGAGACTACTTAAAGAATAGTTGAATTGTTGATGAAACGAGTTTGAGTTCACTACTTTTCTTTACTGATAAGATTATTCAGGTTTATTGCCCAATTTTAGTAAATACTAGGTACAATAAAAAGTGCAGAGAGGGTCACAGACATCCCCCCCAAGTTGTGTATTTTCTTTCTTTAGCTTTCAGTTAAAGCTCTCCCAAATGCAGTTGTTCAAAACAATAATAATGTGTGTGATAAATTTGTTGATAGTGCCAACGGCACGAGTATTACACTAGTTCCTTTACAAATTGCATACCATTAATAATCTTTGAAAGAAGAACCGAAGATAACATTAAGCTAAGCTTTAAGTATCATTAAGCTTTTAGTAGCTATCCAAAGTCCAAACAACTCAGTAAATCCTCTACATCCTTATTTATACAACAAAAGATATTCTAATAATGTCGAGGGCTTGGGCGAGGAAACCAGCGAGGGAAATGAGGTGGCTTTTAAATAATTTTGTAAACGGATTGGCGGGGTGGATTTGGGGATCTGTTATTCCCGACGGGGCGGGGATGGATTTGCTCAAATCCGCCCCGTTGCCATACCTACTCACAGCTCAAACCTATTCCTCATTCCCTGGATCCGAACATGATAGTGGTCACATATGATGCAAGTTTTTTGCCCAATCTCAACAAGGAGCGGTCAGAGTTTTTGCAATTAACATGCATGGGGAGGTGCTTGCGTGGGTTGCTTGCTCGATCACAGGGAAAGTGATGGATAGTACCATGGCGGAGTGTCATGCAGCTAAGTCGACTCTTATTTTTATCCGAGCTAAGCAGTGAAGGACAAATTTTTTTGCTGGGAGACTCAATGACACTTCTCTCTATTTTGCAGGATGATCAGAGGCAACCTAGAACAACCATTGACTAGGTGTGGCAACCTCTCATTAACAGTATTCAACGACGACTTTCTCTTCACAACCTTTAGTTCTGTAATTTTATCTATAGAACCTCATAATTTCGTTATTGTAGCAGCCCAACAATACTGTAACCCTTATTAGTAATATATGCTATATGCTTTAAAAAAAAAAAATTGAAACATCATTTGCACCAACCTTAAGTTTGGATCCTATTTTTTGCCCAACCTTAAATTTTCATCCTGAATGGTTGCGCAAAACTCTTGCGAGATGAATGAATTAAGAGGGTTACACAAGCCAAAACTCTCAAATAATTCAAAACAGGATACAAAATGATGGGAGTCTAAATTACCATTTTAAAGTCTCAACTTATAAGAATATAGTATCTCTTAAGATTCTATTGTTATAGCTTTTTCTATGAGATCGTTTATTGTGAAGAAGGACAAAGACTTTGCTCGTGCCTATCAAAGATGTTGTACCCTAGGTAGAAAAATAACATCGAAAAAAATCTAATTTCATTAATTAAATTGGTTGCAAGTCTTAATCAAAGATAATGAACTTATGGCCATTAAAAAACAATCTTTATGGATGCGAATATCCAAAGTCTACCCAAGTTAGTGTATGACTCGTTCAGCAAAGTTTTGAAATAATGTCTCTTTCTCAGGTAGAATTTTATATTGTATTTGTTTGTTAATCATGTTATAATACTTAACTAAGAAAGGGATTGACTACAATATGTCTATATCATATTGTGTCTTATTAAAGGTGCAAATTTAAAAATTTTCATTAACAATTGAATAAATAAATAAATAAAAGGTATATGAGTGATGATACATCAAACAAGACTTTTATCAAGATCGTACACGTGACAAAAATTATATATTATGAGGATTAAGTATTTCAGTTTAGGCCTGACTCACGATGCCTGGAAAGACGGGTCTAGCCTTTAAAGCCCAAAAGGGCATTTTCAGAACAGATTGTAACCAGAGGCTCGAATCTAGACCCAAGGAGTCTCTTCCTTAAAAAGGAAAGACGTTAAGAAAGAGATGAGTCATGGCAGGAATCACTCCCCCAATGACGTATCTCCATGAAAAAAGAGACAGTTACAAAGAACATCTCCCCTCATCACGTCTCACATGCTTAATCACGCAAAGAATTAATAACAGACATTTATGCAATTTTAAGTGAACTCTATCCAAATTTAGTACTCTTCCATGTATTTGCAGATTTAAACATCGGAATGCATTCGACCACTAAAAAAATGGTCTTTTGTAATTTAACCCTTATTTTGCAATTCAGATCTCTAGAAAATCATATTTGGACGCATCAATGAGCATCAATCAGACTATAAATTCTCTAAGGATTGGTGGTGGAGGAATAAAATTCAATGATTCCTCCCAAGAGACATTTTTTATTGTTATGAAATATTATATGTTTTACTTTGTCCTCATATAATTCTATGGAAGATATCATAATGTATTGATAGTCCCCTAATTCCAAGTATCATGTTCCCCCATTTCAATAATTTAGTAATGATGTGAGTCATATGATGAGGACATGATTGATTGATCATCCTCTCAAATGCCTATTCAAATCAGGTGGCTCTCAAAGTGGACTTAAATGTTGGTGATTTTTCACTGTTTCTAACATTCCTTGTTCCTCAAGCTTGCATGGGCATCAGCTGCCCATATACATGGAAAGTGCTAGGTTAATGAGAGCCATAAATCTGAATAGTAGTCAAGGGCATTTATCTTTTTAATTCAATAATTTCCCTTTATTTTTTTTTTTTTTTTTTTTTTTCTTTCTTGTCACTTTCAAGACCAACGTATACATATGCTTTTTCCTAATCTATTTTGAACTAAAATTTGAGTAATTATGCAGATTAAATCAGGATTAACATTTTAAAGTTTCAACTCAATCGACCAAATGTTATCCCTCTTGATGGGCTATGAGGAATCACGTAATCACATTGAAAATAAAATTGCCAAAAAGTATAACTCGACAGTTGTAGTTAAAGGTGTTTATTTATTACTAATATTATTTTTCCTTTTGGCTCTGGTGATAGTAGTGGTGGTGGCTGAATAAACTATGGCAGCAATAGGGTTGAATAAAAAACCGACTAAACCGACCAAATCGATTAAAATTGATACAGTCGATACAATTTTCAAATTTTAAGTGATTTTAACAGATCAAATATATATAATAAAAATATATATTATATGTAAAATAATTTAATATGTTTAATTTATCAGAATATTAGTCAAGGGCATTTATCTTTTTAATTCAATAATTTGCATTTTTTGTTCTTTCTTGTCACTTTCAAGACCAACGTTTACATATGTTTTTTCCTAATCTATTTTCAACTAAAATTTGAATAATTATGCAGATTAAATCAGGATTAACATTTTAAAGTTTCAACTCAATCGAGCAAATGTTATCCCTCTTGATGGGCTATGAGGAATCACGTAATCACATTGAAAATAAAACTGCCAAACAGTATAACTCGACAGTTGTAGTTAAAGGTGTTTATTTATTACTAATATTATTTTTCCTATAGGCTCCGGTGATAGTGGTGGTGGTGGCTGAAGAAACTATGGCAGCAATAGGGTTGAATAAAAAAATCGACTAAACCGATCGAACCGATTAAAATCGACAAAATTGATATAGTCGGTATGATTTTCAAATTTTAAGTGATTTTAACTGATCAAATATATATTATATGTAAAATACTTTAATATGTTTAATTTATTCGGCCGGTTCAGTTTTATTTAGGTTTAAGTAATATTTTAGTTCATTAGTTAAGTTTGCGGGTTCTGTAATTTAAGATCAGCTCAGTTTCGGTTTGATTTTCTTAATGTCTGCGGTGATTTCGATTTTAAAAAATTGAAACCAATAAAAGTTGGTTTAGTATTCGGTTTGGGCAAAAACCCAAACCATCAATTCAGTTTTCAACCCTAGGCAACATTACAAGATCTCGGCAAAGACCCTGTGACACCTATTAAAACCCCTTAGTGGTATAGGTTAATTTGGTGGTGTGTGATAGTTTATAGAGTCTACACCTTTTTTGGATCCTCAAACTAAGGTGATCATCATCTTCTACTTCAAAGTTGTTTTTGTTTAACCCAAATACAAATAGGGAATGAATTGATGCTTTTAGATTAACCTAAAATTTCCAATTTTTAAGTCCATCAAATCTTTGTCATCTTCATCACAAGGCATCAGTCTTCTCTCCCAATCCAAACCAATTATTCCATTTGATACATGCACGCGTTTCTTGGAAAGATAGCTCCTTTTTGTCTCCTCTTTTCTCTCTTTCTCTCCGCCCCACCACCAATCTTGCTCTCCAAGTTAATTGACACCCAAGAAAGAAGCCATTCTTGACTCTCACTCCTATGTTGTCACTGTCACTTCACTCCTCACACAAATTTCCCACTTATATAATAACATCAAAGTTTCCATTTTCTTATTCAAACTAATCACACCCCATTTCTCAAAACACCATAAAAACCTCAAACTCAACATACCCATGTCTCCTAAGTGAAGAAAAAGTTGGAAAGATGGGAGCTTTTCATCAAGTAAAGGAAGGGGTGTTGATGTTCTTACCACACTTGTCATCATCAGGTAGTGATTTAGTCCTTAATCCTATTTACATTCATGGGTTCTCTGCTTGTTCCAACCTTATTGTGTTACTTGTGCTATCTATTTGTTGGGGGTGCAACAGGGTGAGGAGAGCTAGTGTCAGTTCTCAAAGTAATCAAAAGAGTAACTTTTTGCTTTATAAACCAACCCTTTTGGCTTGTATGACTTTGTCATTGTTTTATTTGGTGATTTGTGTTTTGAACTATTTCTTTTGGTATAGAAATTGGGCTGATGAGAAACTTGTTACCCAGTTGGATTTAGGACTTAGAACACTAGCTTGGGTTGCAATTTTTGTTTATTTGTTTACCCATTTCTCTAATTCAAGTGAAAGGAAGTTTCCTTTATGGTTAAGAGTTTGGTGGGGTGTGTTCTTCCTTATGACATGTTCATCTTTAGCCCTAGACCTTGTTAGGTATCAAAAACACCAATCATTGCAAACCCATTTCTGGGTTTTGGATGTTGTTTCTGTTGTTCTTGGTTTGTTGTTCCTTTTCTCCGGAATTTATGGCAAAAGGGCAGAAGAGAGCCTTCTTGAAGAGCCTCTTTTGAATGGTAGTAATGGTGAGAGTGTGAGAAAGAGTTTTCGAGGTGAAAATGTAAGCCTTTTTGGAAAAGCCAATCTTCTCAGCATCCTTACTTTCTCTTGGATGAATCCTTTGATTGCTGTCGGGAAGAAGAAAACTATTGACCTTGAAGATGTTCCTCAGCTTGCTCCTGCTGATAGTGTTAATGGGGTGTACCCTGTTTTTAAGAATAAGCTTGATAGCTATAGTCGTGATGGTGGTCAGATAACAAGTATGAAACTTGTCAAGGCGTTGTTTTTCGCTACATGGAGAGAAATTCTATTGACGGCTTTATTATGTATTGTGTACACCTTAGCGTCTTATGTCGGTCCTTACCTCATTGACAGCTTTGTTCGGTACCTTAATGGCTATAGAGATTATGAAAATGAAGGATATATGTTGGTGTCTGCATTCTTTTTGGCAAAGGTTGTCGAATGCCTCTCGCAGAGGCACTGGTTTTTCAGATTGCAACAGGTTGGCTATAGGGCCCGTGCGGCTTTAATTGCGGCGATATATAAAAAGGGTCAGATGCTTTCGAGCCAATCAAGGCAAAATCACACCAGTGGCGAGATCATCAATTTCATGACTGTTGATGCTGAGAGAATAGGTGATTTCGGTTCGTACATGCTTGACTTGTGGCTGGTTCCAGTCCAAGTCACTCTGGCCTTGCTGATCTTATACAAGAATGTCGGGCTTGCTTCTGTTGCAGCTCTTGTTGCCACCACACTTGTTATGCTCGTAAATCTTCCATTGGGCAAGTTCCAGGAAAAGTTCCAAGAGAAATTAATGAAGACCAAAGATGGAAGAATGAAGGCAACATCCGAAATTTTAAGGAATATGAGAATTCTCAAGCTTCAGGGCTGGGAGATGAAGTTCTTGGCTAAGATAGTTGATCTCAGGAAGACTGAAGAAGGATGGTTGAAGAATTCTTTGTACACCCGAGCTATGACCACTTTCATTTTTTGGGGTTCCCCTACATTTGTATCTGTAGTCACATTTGGCACTTGTATGCTTATGGGGATACCTCTAGAGTCCGGGAAGGTTCTCTCTGCAGTTGCAACATTCAGAATATTGCAAGAGCCCATCTGTAATCTCCCTGATACAATTTCAATGTTGGCTCAAACTAAAGTTTCCATCAATAGGATCTCCTCATTCCTCCGCCTCAATGATCTGCAATCTGATATAATAGATAAAATTCCCAGAGGCAACTCGGAGGTTGCCATCGAGATAAATGATGGTAATTTCTCATGGGATCTTTCTTCTCCCAATCCTACATTGAAAGATCTCAATTTTCAAGTACGTCATGGCATGAGGGTGGCTGTTTGTGGAACTGTTGGTTCAGGAAAGTCGAGCTTGCTTTCATGCATCTTGGGTGAAGTTCCTAAGATGTCTGGCAGCATTAAGTTGAGTGGAACTAAGGCGTACGTTGCCCAATCACCTTGGATACAGAGTGGAAAGATTGAAGATAATATATTGTTCGGTAAGGAGATGGATACATTAAGATATGAGAGAGTTCTTGATGCTTGTTCTCTAAAGAAAGATTTGGAAATATTGTCCTTTGGAGATCAGACAGTTATTGGTGAGAGAGGAATCAACTTGAGTGGTGGGCAGAAACAGAGAATACAGATTGCACGCGCCTTGTACCAGGATGCGGACATTTATCTCTTTGATGATCCTTTTAGTGCTGTGGATGCTCACACAGGAACACATCTGTTTAAGGTAATTTTCATTCTTATTTATTTCTATTTAATCTGCATGGATATAGTTTTGTAATTCAAGTAGGCATTTACAGTATTACATTACCCATTTTGCAAGTACTCTAGCCAAACAAACACAGTAATTTACTTTAACAGGGTCTCCATGTCAAACACAGTAATTTACTTAACAAGGTTTCCGTGTCCATTCATGTCGTTCAAGACATGTCTATTCTTGAAGAATTTTACTATTTCAATCAGATAATCATTGATATGAGAACATACAATTACATACTCCCACGGCAAGAGTCTCACGTACTTGATATGAATTTGCTTCACTAGTTTTAGTTGCTGTTAATCTATACTCTATGGTTATTAATTTTTTTTATTCAAGAAAGATGTTATGCCGCATTTCAGGAATGCTTACTGGGCATGTTGGGTTCCAAAACAGTGATTTTCGTTACTCATCAAGTAGAGTTCTTACCATCTGCAGATCTAATCCTAGTAAGTGGTGTGAACTTGTTTCTCATTTTTTTTAAGTTCCATGAATATTAATTGACTGAATTCTAATTTCCTTTTCTTATTTCAGGTAATGAAAGATGGTAGAATTACACAATCAGGCAAGTATGATGATATTCTTAGTTCAGGAGCCGACTTTATGGAGCTGGTCGGTGCGCATAAGAAGGCTTTATCGGCTCTTGATTCTGTAGAGTCAGGACCAACCTCTGAAAACAGTGCCAAAGAAGATGGTAAAATGGAGAAGGATCAAAATATTGAGCACAAAGAAGATGCTAAAACCGATGAAATAGTTGGTCCCAAAGGACAACTTGTCCAGGAAGAAGAGAGAGAGAAAGGAAGAGTTGGTCTTCATGTGTATTGGAAATATCTGACCACGGCATATGGAGGAGCTCTTGTGCCATTCATCTTGATAATGCAGAGTCTCTATCAATCCCTTCAGATTGGGAGCAATTACTGGATGGCTTGGGCGACTCCCGTGTCAAAAGATGTGAAACCTCTCGTTAACAGCTCCACACTCATCATTGTTTATGTTGCTTTAGCGATAGGAAGCTCCTTGTGTGTGCTTGTGCGAACCACTCTTGTTGCGACTGTTGGATACAAGACGGCTACAATACTCTTCAAAAAAATGCATTCCTGTATTTTCCGTGCTCCTATGTCATTCTTTGATTCCACTCCTAGCGGGCGCATATTAAATAGAGTATGTCATACATATTTACCTTTTTCTTACTTAATATGAAATTTGTATTGAACACCTTCTGGTACTTACCGTTTCTGACACACATTGATGTGCTCTGGTGGGGTTCACCTATCATAGTTAATCACATTTTGAAAGCTAATGAACTTATTAGTTAATATATTTAATGTGCGAAAATTTTCTCTTGCAGGCCTCTACTGATCAAAGCGCAGTGGATCTCGACATCCCGTACCAAATGAGTGGATTTAATTCTGCATTTATACAACTCATTGGAATTATCATAGTGATAACACAGGTTGCATGGCAGGTTGTCCTTATTTTTGTACCTGTGATAGCGATCTGCATCTACTATCAGGTAATGCTCACAACACCTTTCTGAGGGATCAAGAGCCACAAATGAAACATAGTCATATTTTTAAATTATGGGAGAGTTAGCTCGGTAAATGTTGAACCCAAAATGTTGTGTTAGACACCAGAGTTTTTAAATTACTGGAGTTTCTTGATTTCTTGTTTCCAGCAATACTACATACCAGCAGCACGAGAACTAGCGAGGCTGACTGGGGTTTGCAAAGCTCCACTTATACAACATTTCTCTGAATCCATCTCGGGGTCAACAACAATCAGGAGCTTTGATCAGGAATCAAGATTCATGGACACAAACCTGCAGTTGAATGACAGCTATACACGACCCAAGTTTCATGCTGGTGCTGCAATGGAGTGGTTATGTATTCGCTTAGACGTGTTATCATCAATCACATTTGCCTCCTGCTTGATTTTCTTGATCTCGATGCCTGTGGGATTCATTGATCCTGGTAAGTTGGATACTATTTGTGTCTATTGTGAAACTTTTCAATGAAAAACTCACTCATTTTATATCTTGTTTGTAGGCATTGCTGGTTTAGCAGTTACGTATGGACTTAATTTGAACACGTTACAAACATGGGTGGTATGGAATATCTCCCTGCTCGAGAACAAAATTATATCTGTTGAGAGAATATTTCAGTACTCAAGCATACCCAGTGAACCTCCTCTTGTGATAGAAGAAAATAGGCCGGACAGCAGTTGGCCATCAAACGGAGAAGTTGATATTTGTGATCTACAGGTAAACTGGGGTTATTTATGCTGAATCTCCCAATGCAATTTTATCTTCTGTAAATAATGTACAAACAGGGCTACACACACACACCAAAGAAAAAGAAGAAGATTTTGAGTTTGGATCACCCAATTAAAGCTGAATTTATATTCTAGGGATTATATGCAGTATGGTCTAATAATCCAGGTTTTTGAATGCAGGTTCGTTATGCTCCACAAATGCCACTAGTGTTGCGAGGTTTGACGTGCACTTTTCGTGGAGGGATGAAGACTGGGATTGTTGGGAGAACAGGCAGTGGTAAATCAACGCTCATTCAGACGCTCTTCCGCATAGTTGAACCTGCTGCAGGTGAAATCTTGATAGATGGTATCAATATCTCCACAATTGGATTGCACGACTTGCGCTCTAGATTAAGCATAATTCCCCAAGACCCGACCATGTTTGAGGGGACTGTCCGGAGTAATTTGGATCCACTTGAAGAGTACACAGATGAACAGATTTGGGAGGTCAGTTTGTTTATAGATAAATGAATAAGCAACTCATTATCACCATTTCTAATGATTCTCTTTAGATTTAGTTGCATCTCCTCCTTCATTTCGTATATCTTCATTGTCCTCCTCCACCTCATCACTAAGTAATTACCAAATAACAATGTGACCAAAAATTAGTTAATTAAATAAACAAATAAAAAAACACACAACCGATTTATTTTATTTTTAAAAGGCAAGCCAGGCTACTTACCCAAAAGTTAGTCATTTACAGCTGGAGAGTGTCCATCTTTCCAGCGATGACTTCTTATTGCCATTTCAAAATGCTCTGACATTCTCGACGATTTAATTGTCTTGAGAGTGGTGAGATGTTCAATCCCAGTCGGTACATTCTCCAATTGCTCACACTTCCAGAATACTATGGTTAGGATGCAGGGCATTGCTCCTTCCTCTACTTTGATCAATCTCAATTTGGTTAACTCAGCTAGACACAGAACTCTGAGTTTGGGGAAGCTTCCCCTGTGAAAGCACAACTCTTCTGACTCTATCGCATCCTTCCCTAACATTAGTACCTTCAAATTGGGCAGCATCAGTTGAAGATCTTTGAAAAATGACTCGTCCTTTATTTGGGAACCCCAAAGACTCAACAAGAGGAGCCTATCAAGTGAGAGAATCCAATCAGGAGTGCCCTTCATTCTCCCACCTAGAGTTAACGATTGAAGCTGAAATAATTGAGGAGGACGAAGTTGCTTCATATTTTCTACTTCAAAACCACAGGTGGAGTTTTCATCTGCCATTCCAAGCCCTAAATATCGCAGATATTTCATCTTCTCGATGGCTGAAGCAAGCACAGCAGTTGCATCTTCCCCACGCAGTTCTTTAATAAACAATGTTCTAAGTCGGGTTAACTTCCCCAACTCCCTACCATCAATTCCATCTGATCCGTTCACCCACTCTAAGTTTTCCAAGGAACTCAACCTGCCTATTCCTTTGGGTAGTCGTAAACCATCACTGACCCGGCTACCAAGCAGATTGCGAAGGCGTGTCAGCTTGAGGATTTCATCTGGCAGTTCAACATTAGCACTGAATCCCAAGTTGGATAGATCTAAGGTTTCTAAGTTTACGAGCTTCCCCAAAGAACTTGGAATACACACCGTTCTTGACTCATTCTCGAAACCTAAACATAGATATCTCAGAAAAAAAAAATTGGTCGTGACATCATCGCCGGGGAATTCAGCCAAACGAGCATCTTCCAAGTGAAAGACCTTCAAAAGCTTAAGTCTACCACCACAAACAAATCTGGAAATGAAGCTAGAAGCGGTGTCCCCAAATATAAGCAATGACCGGATCTGCGGTAATGAGCTTGACAGAGTAGTAATCTCGGTAACATCCTCGGCGTTTGAAAAAGATGCGCGCCGAAGTCTGCCACTGTTGGGTTTATTGTCAGGCAAGCATACAGCGAATTCTTGGTCGCGAGCTTTTCCCAGGAGGAAATCCCTCAAAAGGTCATGGATACGACATTTGCTAACCTTACCAATTCTAAATTCCTCATCAATCTCCTGCACTTGAATGAGGCTATCCAATCCACTAGTAATCCATGCGGCACTAGCTATCCAATCCACTAGTAAGCCTATGAGTAGTTACTTTGACGGGCACAAATATTAACTTGAGAATGCACAATATCAATCTGTAGACAGTATAACAATGCACAATAGTCAGCAAAAGCTCTCATTCACATTCAATAGGTTACAATGGGGAGGAACGTTCGGAAGGACGTTGCTCAAGACTAGTTCGATGCTATCGATCGAAGAAAATACAAGTTTGAAGTTGAAAAGCAATGCAAAGAAAATAATAAAAATGCTAGCGGTACAGTCTGGCCCGACTATGCAATGGAGGCAACACGTCCTCACAGTCAAGAGCTCAAACCTTCCCCCTATAATATAGATGCTAAGCATTTGGGCACTTTTCAAAAGGGAACATTGAGTTTTGAGACCATTAGACATTTGAGTTTTGAGACCATTAAGATGGCCTCTGACCTTGAGTCCTGACACTCTCCCACACTCAAATCGCTGACGCCCTCGCAGCGAACTTTTCCAAGTACTCTTCCAGCTTTAAGAGGTATGGCAGTAGATGCTCGACTGGCTCCCAACTGATTTCTGAAGGAGGTTCATCCTGCCACTTGACCAAATACTCTCTATCCGGGCCTGTGTTGTTGATGAGACGGTCAGCTAAGATTTCTTCCACTTCTCGATCTGGCTTAGTAGGATGTTTAGGCAATGCTCGGGTAGAGACATTTCTTGTGGGATCAGCGGCATCGGCATGGTAGGACTTCAAGTTACTTGCATGGAAGACAGGATGGGTGAAGCGGAGCCAATGTGGTAACTTGACGCGGTAGGAGACTTTGCCAACTCTCTCAATAATCTGTACCGGTCCCTCATACTTGCGAAACAAATTGTTGTGTGCTCTAGCCGTCCGTTTATACTTGTTGAACATATCTAACTTCACCAAAACCAAGTCCCCGACTTCAAAAGGATCGATTCGTCGCTTCTTGTCCGCCCATTTCTTCATGTGACGGGAGGCTTTCTCAAGATAGGCTCGAGCAACTTCAATGTTTTTCTGCCAGGCTTTGACAAATTCAAGAGCTCTGGGGCTGGGTCCTTGGTATCCGGTCAGCACGGTATGTGGTGTCAATGGTTGCTGACCGGTGACTAACTGAAAGGGGCTGGAGTGAGTAGCTGAGCTCTTTTGTAAGTTGAAACAGAATTGTGCAACATCAAGTAGTCCCACCCAATTTTTCTGGTTTGCACTTACAAAATGGCGGAGATATTCTTCAAGCATAGAGTTAAAGCGCTCAGTCTGTCCGTCGGATTGGGGATGTTGGCTTGTTGACATATTAAGTTTGGATCCCAAGAGCTTGAACAACTCCTTCCAGAACTTTCCTGTGAAGCGAGCATCACGGTCGCTAACAATGTTTTCGGGCAGTCCCCAATACTTAACGACATGCTTGAGAAACAATTGCGCCGTATCTTCGGCTGTGCAAGTCAGTCCGGTTGGCACAAATGTCACATATTTTGAGAATCGGTCGACAACTACAAGGATACTTCTGAAATCCTCCACTTTCGGTAACCCCGTAATGAAGTCCATAGAAACACTTTCCCAAGGGCGAGTTGGAACAGGCAGAGGCTCGAGTAAGCCTACTGGTCGATCTCTTTCAACCTTATCTTGCTGGCAAATAAGGCAGGTTCGAACATAGGCCATTACATCTTCCTGTGTCTGCGGCCAATAGTACCCCCTCTCTAGCAATGCAAGTGTTCGTCTCCAACCTGGATGTCCCGCCCAATGGGTGTCATGGCATTCTCTCAAAAGTTCTTTCCTCAGACCAGAAGCTCTCGGAACATAGAGGCGATTACCAGTGGTGAGTATTGCTCCATCTTTTATCCAGAACCGTCGAGTTTTGCCCTGCTTGATCAACTCTGTAATCGCCTTCGCTTGTGGATCGGTCTGTAGACCGACTTTGATCTTCTCCAAGATGGTGTGGCTCGGACCGGTATGGGTTAGCACTGCAAGGTCCGCCCTTCTACTGAGTGCATCAGCTACATTGTTAGTGCGCCCTGGCTTGTATTCCAATACTAAGTCAAATTCTGCTAATTTTTCCTGCCATCGAGATTGCTTGGAGGTGAGCATCTTCTGAGTAAGAAAATGGCTTGCCGCAGCATTATCCGTTTTAACAAGAACTTGAGATCCCAAGAGGTAGTGTCTCCACACCCGTAAACAATGTACAATGGCTAGTAATTCCTTTTCCTGAGCTGAGTAACGAGACTCTGTATCATTCAACTTTCGACTCTCATATGCTACCGGGTGACCATCTTGAAGTAAAACTCCCCCTAAGGCATAATCAGATGCATCTGTTTGTACTTCAAAGGGCTTAGTGATGTCTGGCAAGGCCAATACTGGATCTTTCATCACGGCCGATTTCAAGTCTTGGAATGAAGCTTCACACTGCCTATCCCATTCCCATGTTCGGTCGTGCTTCAACAAATTTGTTAGGGCAACAGTTCTTTTAGAGTAGTCCCTTATGAAGCGACGATAATAGTTTGCAAGTCCAAGGAAAGAACGTAGTTGAGATACGTTCTTGGGAGAGTTCCAATCATGGATTGCCTTGACTTTCTCCATGTCCATCCGAATCTTGCCATTCCCAATAACATGACCCAAGAAATTGATCTGGGTCTGGCCGAATGAGCACTTTTCCTTCTTGACAAAGAGATGATTATCCCTAAGGATTTGGAACACTTCTCGCAAATGATGTAGGTGTTCTTCTATAGTCCCACTATAAACTACAATGTCGTCAAGATAGACAACTACAGACTTGTCCAGAAGGTGACGAAACAGGCCGTTCATAAGGGTGCAAAATGTAGCTGGAGCATTGGTCAAGCCGAAGGGCATTACTAGGAACTCATAAGACCCATATCTAGTAGAACAAGCAGTTTTGGGTTCATCACCAGCAGCAATGCGGACCTGATGGTAACCTGATCTCAAGTCGAGTTTTGTGAAGTATCTGGCGGATCCAAGTTGGTCGAATAAATCTGCAATGAGCGGCAGCGGGTATTTGTTCTTTATAGTGACTTTGTTCAAGGCTCTATAATCAACACAAAGGCGAAGACTGCCATCATGTTTCCGCTGAAAAAGAACAGGTGCTCCATAAGGTGCTTTAGAGGGCCGAATGAATCCCGACTCCAACAAGCCATCTAGTTGTGTTCTCAATTCAGTCAGCTCTGGAGGGCTCATGCGATATGGACTACGTGCAGGTGGCTTGGCTCCAGGGACTAACTCAATTTCGTGATCAATGAGCCTTCTGGGAGGTAGATTCTTTGGCAATTCATTCGGCATCACTTCGCTGAAATCAGCAATAACTTGGGCAATTTCCTCAGGGATTTTGCTAGTATCATCTTCCATCTCTAGCTTCGCCACAGCTAAGTATGTATCTTCTCCTTTGGCCAAGCCCCTCTTGACTTGGAGCGCCGTCAATATTCTATCATGAGTTGTTGGTCGAATTGAGGTTGGGACAATGCGTAGTCTGGGTCCGAAAAACCCCAAGGAGTCCATGAAAGGCAATGGTCCTGCTGCAGCTCCTCGGAAGAATTCTTGGCCAAGAATCACCTTAAAATCATCAAGTGGAACGGCCAAGAAGTTTGATCTTCCTTCCCATGGACCAACCTGTAGTGGCACAGCTCTAACCATACCATTGATAGAGATTGCCTCAGAGTTGACAGCTTTCAACTTACCCACATCTCCTTCTAAGTTCAGACCCACACGTCTAGCTTCATCTGGGGCAATAAAATTGTCTGTCGCTCCGGAATCCAACAATGCTTGGGAAGGGAATCCATTGATAGTGATGTCGATGTATTGTAAAGCCTTCTTGTGTGGATGCTCATACATTTCTCCTTTGACGGCATTGAGCTTGCGTAGAGCTCCCATTTGGGAGGTCTCACTGTTGGTGGGGTTCGAGCTCGATGCGGTCTGGTTAGAAGGTTCTGCTTGAAGCAAGGACATTAATGAGTGTAGAGCTGGTTTGGATGGACATTTGTCTGTTGGGTGATCTCTACTATTGCAAAGAATGCATGGGGCAGGGGCAGATGGTCTCCACTGCCCAGAGTAGTTTTGCCCTCCTTTGTTGTTATAATTCGAGTTGCTGGAGCTGGCATTCCAATTTTTGTTGGAACTCCAATTCTGGTTGGACGGCCGGGAATTATAGTTTCCTCGGTTCTGACTTGAGTTTCCCCAATTTTGGTGAGGTGAGCGAGCATTCGATCCTGAGCTTGAATTGGTACTGCCAGTTCTAGCTGTGGAGTGATTGAGTGAAGTGGATCCAGTCATGGGCATATAATCACCAAACCTTTCTGCTGCCGCAATTGCACTTGTAATATCTGTCACCTTCTGCCTTTGCAATTCTGCTTGTAGAAGCGGATGAGCTTGTTCCATGAAACAGAAAACTTTGTCCTTCTCAGACATGTCTCGAATATCTAGCAAGCAAGTTGAGAATTGTCGGACATAGTCTCGAATATTGCCTGTCTGTTTGATGGTGTGGAGCTTCCTCCTTGCTAAGAAATCAGTGTTCTCAGGCAAGAATTGATTTCTGAGTTCCTTCTTGAGGTCTGCCCAAGTTCTAATAAGGATGCGACCTTCTTCCATATCTGCATATTTGGTTCTCCACCATAGCTTTGCATCACCTGCTAAGTACATGGTCGCCATGGTAATCTTGGCTTCTTCAGATTCAGGGTTCACCGCGCGAAAATACTGCTCCAGATCAAACAAGAAGTTCTCTAACTCCTTCCCATCTCGTGCCCCAGCATATGACTTTGGTTCGGGTACTTTCATCCTAGGGTGATCGGTCGTCCCTGTGGCCTTAGTGAGCAAGCCAACCCTTGCAAATAAGTCCTCCAACTGTAATTGGAAGTCACTCATCACCTGAGCTGTGGGGTGAGGCGACTCTTCCATTGCGACTGTTCTTCCCTCTAAGTTATCAACATGCTCAGCTAGCGAATCCACTCTGTCTGCCAGTGAAAAGAGTCCATCCAACCGACTAATCTGTTCTCCTAAAGTGTTCAACTGGTCCATTCTGCTTTCCAGTCTATGCATTCGACTGGTCTGTCGTTCCTCCATAGCGCTAAGTCGCTCATTTATTTCCTGCATCCTGGTTTGCATTCAACAAGCTCTAGCTCTGATACCAACTGTCACGGACTAGTAATCCGTGCGGCACTAGCTATCCAATCCAATCTCCGATGATATGATCCTCGGGATACATGCACAAGTATAACAAACAAGACTTGAGATAATAAGGTAAATCATTATAACTCAGTGAAAGTATGGTATTCACATCACCAAGTTGAGAATGACTCAATAGTGAATCACTCTCTGTACTGATTTTCTCCCAATCACCAATGGTCTCCTTAGTGGAAAGAAGACCTGCGATGGATTTGATTGCAAGTGGCAGCCCGCCACATTTCTTCAAAAATTTCTGAATAACTTCTCTTAGATGACCATCACCAGAGTAGTTGTTCTTTAGAACATTAGATTTGTGTGCCACCTTATGGAAAAGTGACCAAGAATCTTCTGAGGATAGCGGCTGGAGTTCATATGCATATCCAGAATTTTCATTGCAGTAATTTGCAATATCTCGTGAACGAGTAGTTACTATGATTCGACTACCACGTCCACTATCAGGCAATGCAGATTTAAATTCCCTCCATGCATCGTAACCCCATATGTCGTCCACGACGACCACGTAACTCTCGCCTTTATAAGAGCTGTGGAGCTCATCTTTTAGCTCTACGACATCTAGGCCTTGTAATCGAGAGCGCAAGTCCTTCTTCTCCTTCTCCTCCATGCATGCTGCCGAAATCAGTTTTATCAAAAGGCCTTTAGCGTCATAACTTTCGGAAACTGTGATCCAGCCGCAGATACGAAAGCGTTCTTTTACTCTTCTGTTTTCATACACCTTCTTTACAAGTGTGGTCTTGCCAAGACCACCTTGCCCAAACACAGAAACCACGCCAAGGCTTGCTTCTTCTCGTACCAACCAATCGATTAGTTGGTCTCTAGGTTCGGTGATGCCCACCACTTCCGCCTCATCAAGAAAAAGTGCATCTTCTCGAGGATTACGTTTACTATGAGAAGTACCTGTTCGGAGCATTGTTGGTATAATTCAGATATGGGAGAAATAAAATTATGGATTTAAAGAATTTTTTGCAAAGAAATATGGACAAACAAAATTCATGAACTTACTAGCTGTGCTTGAATTCAAGTCAACGAATGCAAAGTTCTTCCCTCTTTCTGAAATCTTTTCGATCTGAAGTTTTATATCTTGAATCCTAGTAGCCATATCATGTTGCATCTTCAACTTTTTGAAGAAGTGTATTATGCTATGAACGAATCCACAGATCCCAAGTCCACGAACGTATTGCCGAAACACGTACTCTTCGAGCAGATCTTCTATATCGAAGGCAACATGTCTTAAATCTTTCAACCAAACTTTAACTTGTTCTGCTTCCGTCATTTCACTCTTTGTATCTGCATCCTTTAATAGCGCCCTGATTTTCTCGAACTCTCCCTTGATGCTGTTAATTTCTCTGCTAAAATTTGTCAATAGCCTTGCTTCATCGGTGATCAATGATGCCAGTGTTTGGATAGCAAAGCTCACAACTTCCTCTGCCATTGTTTTATTTTGTTTTCTTTCTTTTCTTGCTGTCTTGAATTCAAATTGAAATTTGTGTACAAGGATGGAGGATTTGCTTCAATATTAATAGGAAACTGGTTGTAAAGATTTTAGCTTGAGAGTCACAACATGTATGATGACCTTGAGGTCGTTGAAGTCTCTTTCAAACTAATTAAGTAAAAGTCTGACGACATTTAGGCAGGTGGAAGTCTCTTTCCAACTAATTTTTTGTATTTATTTTGTCTACTTAGGCCAACTAAATTTTTGTATTTTCTTTGTCTACCAAGAAAAGTCTGACGACATTTAGGCAGGTGGAAGTCTCTTTCCAACTCATCAGGTCCCATTTCATTCCTTAATTTATTAGTCCCATGTCAGTTGCATAAAACAACCTGACATCACTTATATTGCAAACATTGACTATGGGTTACCTTGTTACAACACACACACACAGGGTTAAGGCTCTCCACTTAGGTGGATCTTACCGCAAATTTATACAACAAATCTGCAGTGGAATGAATCTTATGTTGTTTTCCTTCCCTTGAAACATCCAATGTCGATTAGAACTCTTGACACTACAAAAACTTGATTACAGCCACATTTGAGCACTTTCTTCTAAAGCTACAACCAGTGTTTATCCAATGTTCATTCTCCATATAACAAGTTGAGAGCATAGCTAATTAGAAGGGAGGGAGATTTTAAATTTCCACTAATATGGCAAATGTGGCGGAATACAAATCTTTTAACTTCACTTCCCAAAACTCTCAAATAATTCAAAATAGGATACAAAATGATGGGAGTCTAAATTACCATTTTTTTATAAGAATATGGTATCTCTTAAGAGAATCTTGATCCTACTGTTATAGCTTTTTCTATGAGATCGTTTATTGTGAAAAAGGACAAAGGCCTTGCTCGTGCCTATCAAAGATGTTGTACCCTAGGTAGAAAAATAACATCGAAAAAATCTAGTTTCATTAATTAAATTGGTTGCAAGTCTTAATCGAAGATTAGTCAATGAAAACAAAATAATGGGGGATAGATAGAGGCGATTTTGAGACTCTGAGGCGATTTTGAGGGACACTTTGGGTATTGATTTTCGACTCTAATCTTTAGATGCTAACCGTCCCAGTTTGGTTGGAGTAAATCTGAGTCATTGAGCGTAGTGGCGGCTCGAGCTCGATCTAGGTTTCCCAGCCTTTCTTTGGCCGGCATTGCTAGATCGTCACGGCTTCTCCGCTGCACTGAGATACACCGACACGACACAGTCGTCACCGCTCCGACACGAGCCCGACAAATCGTTGTCGCTCCTGCAGTGATTGTTTATTTGTGTGGTGGGCGGCTCCCTGTGTGATTGCGAGACGGATCTGTCAGGTTACTGCCACCCATCTCAGTCCTCTCAACAGACGATTCGTAACAGCCGCCGTTAGCCTAGACTCCATTGCTAGGCTGGACGAAACTTGTTGACTCTGGTGTTTGCTTGCTGATTCTGCTGCTTGCTTGATTATGGTGAGTGCATTCTTGGTCTTCTAAAGGGCTGGAGAGTTGCTTTGCAATATGACGGCTTCTTTAGCCGTCAACACTACCTTTCCTCCTTTGGGGGTTCAGGAATCTCCGGACGAGGCTCCAAAGCTTTCTTTTTCTCAAATAATTGGAAATTTTTTTGTGGATGATGTTAAGGAGTCACATGTGGAAGGACACAAGATTTTGGAAAGAAGGAGAGCCAGCCATTGGGATTACGGCTTCTGATGAATCCCGTGGAGAGGCTTTCATGGAACAACACATGATAGTTTTAAAGTTCTCTAGTTACCGGCCAACATTGGTCGATATACGAGATTCTATTCATCGAACTTGGGGGATATTAGGTGACTTTTCTCTAGGTCTTCTTGATCAACGACACGTTCTCGTCCGGCTTCAGTCTGAAGTAGAAGCAAAGAAAGTCTTGTCAAGGGACTCATTCTTGATCCGAGGAGTGCGTTTCAAAGCTTTTCGCTGGCATGATGGTTTCAGTCTAAAAGCAGATCCAATCTCGGTTACACTGTGGGTAGAGTTGCCTAATCTGCCTTTGCATTTATTTCATCCTCCTCTTTTAAAAGCTATTGTAAATTCTTTTGGTGGTTTCTTACGTATGGATGACCATACTCGTTGTTTATCACGTCCGGGTTCTGCTCGTGTTTGCATGGAGACGACGTTGGCAGAAAAGTTACCGAATAGGATTTGGATTGATAGGTCTAATAATAGGGGTTTCTGGCAGAAAATTGAATACCTGGGTTTCAAATACGGCGAACTTATTGATCAACAAACCGGTAAAGGTGGAGATGTCAAACAAATTTGAGACCCTTACAGAAAATATTGAGGAAGATGAGGACGCTTCTGCGGAGCAACTGGTGGGTAAGAACATGGCTCATGACCGTGCCGTGGCTAGGCAAGAATCCACTGAGGAATGCCTTCTGGAGGCGGGGTATACATTTTCGGAGATTGCAAATGTTATTGGAAATCAGGCAGAGCCGCTACAACAACAGGATGATGTCAATTCAGGGGCGAAAAGCAGTTGCTTCGACGCCACGAACAAAAACATTAAAATTCAACATAATCATGCGCCAGCGTCGCAAGGTGCGACGAGTTACTCAAACGGCGAGGGTCAAGTTGGGCATGCTGATTCAGGAATGCAACGAGATGCATGTGCAACGAAGGTGCAATTGCGGCGCTCTGATTTGCCCCAGCCAGATCTAGTTTTGTCCCAGCTTGTGCCCTGCATCAAAGCAGGGGAAGTTGTCTCGCCCCAGCCGGATTTCGGTTCATCCCAACTTGGGCCCTGCATCAAAACAGGGGAAGTTTCGCCCTAGCCATATCTCTGTCCCAAAACAGGGGACGTGTTACCTCAGGCAGCACTTGATTCTCTCGCAGAATTCTCTCCCATAATTGGCGTGGTTTCTCCTCGATCAGATTCTATTACGCAGCAAGCCAGGCCGACTGTAATTACACAGGAAACAGGGGCTGGAACGGCGAGGCCGACAGTGCTGGAACAGTTGACAGCAGAACATGCTAGGCGACCACAACCCGCGGCCATTGGACACTTGTCAGTACCCGTGGCAGCCGGGAATGAGCAGGAAGGGCGGGTTTTCAGCCAACCTCATCATATTGAACCCGGTGATGTTGGAATTCAGTCGACATAATTGGCTTCAGTTACTCATCTAGGGGGGGGGCACCTCGGTGCTACTAGCACAGAGCTAGGGGATGTTATGCAGGGTCAGCAAGTGCAGGAACCCTCGGATGATGAGTTTCAGTCTTTGCTCAGGTTAAAGAGACATTTTGACAAATACGTTATCAAAACTTCCTTGGATTATAAAAGAGTCGGAGACAACTTGAATAAGGCTATATCTTTGCTAAAAGAAAATAGGCTACTTCGACTGCCGAAATTGAATATCGATTTACTCGAAAGTACTAGTGAGGATAGTGATGAAGTCAACTCACAATCTGAGCTTGGTCCACAGGCAGCGAACAGTGATTTGGATTTAGGGGCTATGTCAGACGGGAAGAGGAATAAGAGGCGCCACACCAAAGATACCAGCTTTTGTCCCCGAAAATCCAATAGAACTAGGAAAGAAAGCAAAAGGTACAAAGACTGAGTTTGTTTTTTGTCTAGGCTTGTATTGGTGAATCTTATCTTTTGTGTGAGAGATTGTATCGGCTTTTTAGTTAACCCTATAGGGTCAGTCATGTAGCCTTCGGGCGTGAATTTTAAAATGAATAAAATGGGTCAACATCCCAATTTTAAAAAAAAAAAAACCGAAGTTGATGCTTACAAAAGCATCCGTAGTTGATGCTTACAAAAGCCAAAAACGGGCATGAAAATTGTTATATGCGGACAAAACCTTTGCTTTGGAGAGTACTTATGTCACGCCCCGACCCGCCACGGGAATCGCAGCGTGCCAATGTGTGAACTACCACGTACACAGGCGGATCGTAACCGGCCACAACATCATAATATAACACATTCTTGATACGATAAACAAACGGAAATAAAACTACGCTAAAGTTTGAACAAAATAAATATATATTTGATTCGCCCCGCCAGAGTCATAGCGACAAAACCAGTGTACAAACATCTAGTTTAACAATATAGTACATCTGAAACGCAGAGGAAGCAAAACATACCTGTACAGGGTGGACACAACCAAAAAGCTCAAAACACGCCTACAACGGAAATCGAGACCTACGCGCCACGATCAGCAGGAACGCCAACACTGCCTACACTCCAATAGAAGCACACCCCTTGCGGGGTCAGCAAAGCACAAAGCTAGCTGGTGCGAGCGAACTAAATACAAATAACAGAATAATAAAACAAGGAAAATTCATGTCACACAACAATGAATAAGCAACAAGTTCTAAAGTCTAAATCACACCGTGTCTCTAAGGATAATGTTTCTAAGTTCAAGCAACAACACAGACATTTCAGATTCAACAATAACTACCAGCTTACGATATATGTCGATCATTACACACGATTCAAACATAGTAAATATCAAGCAATGGAAATAAAACAATCTCATAATTCTTCCTAGCCTCCTAGGTATAGCAATTAGGTTGAAACCAAAAATCCGGTAAAATTATGTATAAGTGTCTCATATCGTAGGTATCCGCATACCCTACGAATGTGTTTCACCCAGACACATCCCACAACGTGCACCAGTACCACTTCGGGCTTGTTTGTATCCTAATGGGGTGCCATCTGCCAGGATACAAACTCAAACATCCCGAACGACTGGCCTAACACGGCCAACCTAACATAATCAAAATCAAGCGCGCTGGGAGGGAAAGCGAGTAATCTCCAAAGCACGTCCTCCGGGACCCGTCCTACTGCACTCTATAGTGGCAAGTGCGTGCGGGAGAGCTCACCGCACCTCAGCAAGCTTGCCACATGCAGTAGCGTCCACAATGTCAGGTGCGAGTCATCTCAAGCACCATCCAACTCACGATGCGGGCAAGCTCCTAAGCATCGGCACAACAGGCATTATAGCTGGGTAAATACACTTATACTACTATCCACATGCACAAATGACGAGTCTGTGCATAACCAAAGGTACAGACATGCAATAATAGTAATTCGGCAATTTTTATAAAATCACGACTATGCCAGGGTCCCAACATGACCCAATTCACCACAATAAATTTATTCGAGTCGCTCATCATACATGCTCAAGACTCAAAAATCCACGGTAAAACATGATAGGCTATGCAAACTCGAAAACAAAGCATACAAGTCTCATGCCATTACACCAAAGCCTAATCACATCAAAATTACCATTCGATTTCATTCAAGTATAACATGCTTTCCGAAAATCCAATGCATAATTCATTCACACATAACCAACACAATAATCGAAATATCTGAAAACTCCGAATTTCGGATTCGGATTCAATTATACACAAATGACGGTATAATGTAAAAATTCAATTCAGGATTTCAAATACTTATTTATTAAAATAAAAATTATAGTTCCACTCACCTGGCGGAATGGATTTTCAAAACCCAATTCCTACCGGTCGAAGCTCCAAACACGCAAAACCACGAATGCGGAACCACAGAAATTCTAAAACTGCAAGGCGGACTCGGAAATGAGTAAACTAGCCAAAAACTGAAATAAATAAATAAATACAATCGGCGCGCGACGGAAAGAAAAACTTATAGGCAATAAAAATTCGGCAACCACCCCGCCGCAACCCAAAGTTTGGCGAAAACGCGCCGAAACCCTCCCTACTCCGGTCTGATCGCTACCAAATTGCACAACAGCCCGCAAAAGAGTCTAAGGACTCTCGGAGTCACGAAAATGAGGCTCACCCACGCACCCAAAGCCCGGTTTCACGCCGAGGAAACCTCCAAACAAACATGCACCCTGATTTTTTGAAAAAAAATTTGGCCAACCCCAAAACAGTCTTGCATGTCGGTTCTAAGGGCTCCCAAGGACGCCACCAAGGCCCCAACACGGCTGATCGGAGCTATGGAAACCAATCAAACCCAACCCAAATGAAAACTGATTTTTTTTTTTCGAAAAAAACAACTAAGAAATAAAGAGGGGAAAGAATAGAGAACGAACCGAGGAGGATGAGGAGGTGAGATTGGGGGACGAAAATCCACCAAAACCGCCGAGAAATGGTTGGAGGAGGCGACGATGTCGCAGCGTCGCTCGCTGCTGGAACGAACAGAAAACCAAAAAAAAAAGAAAGGAGAAAGAAGAAGAAAAGAGGGAGTCGTTTTGTTTTAAAGGGGTGGGTGGCTATGTGCCCCCACCACCTTTGCTGAGTACACCCCGCCCTAAAAATTTAAAAAAAAAAAAAAAAACCGCAGGTCTCACAACTTATATCTAAGCCTTCAATGATAAGTTTGATAAAAAAAAAAAAAGTCTTAATCGAAGATAATGAACTTATGGTCATTAAAAAACAGCCTTTATCGATGCGAATATCCAAAGTCTACCCAAGTTAGTGTACGACTTGTTCAGCAAAGTTTTGAAATAATGTCTCTTTCTCGGTTAGAATTTTATATTGTATTTGTTTGTTAATCGTGTTATAATACTTAACTAAGAAAGGGATTGACTACAATATGTCTATATCATATTGTGTCTTATTAATTGTGCAAATTTAAAATTTTTCATTAACAATTGAATAAATAAATAAAAGGTATATGAGTGATGACACATCAAATATGACTTTCATCACGATCGTACACGTGACAAAGATTATCAATCACGAGGATCGAACCCGTTTGGGATGGGACGAGGTCGGAATGAAGTCTATCCCATCTTGAGCAGAATAGGGATGAGGATCTTCCTTGCACTATTTTTTTTAATAAATAAAAGAAAAAAGAGCATAAAATATTGAAAATCGCTTTAAAACTAGGGGTGGGGTAAGAATCTCAGTCCCGACCTGATCCCATTTAAATCGAGACTAACTGGCTCCTCCTATTTTCATTCTGGTCCTAGATTGGTTGGAACCGGGACAAAATCGATTTCCACAACTTTAATCCCAAACCCCAAGTATTTGTAGAAATAACACAGCCCAACCCATTTTCATCTTAACAAAAGCACAAACTAACCCATTTGCAAAGCTAGGGTTTGGTTGGGTTGGGCAATGGGCAACCCAACTTGATTGAACAATGGGCATTTGAGGGGAATGAATACTATGGTTTACTAATGGACGTTAAATTATATGATTGTTACTAAATCATGTGTGTAAATACGACTTAAAGCGTGTCACTCCAGAGTTGTTGCTGAATAAATTACCCTTGAACTTAGTTCCTTTTTTAGACAAAGGACAAGTCATGAAATCCCTACCTTATTTCCTTTATTGAATAGAATTGCCCTTAAGTAGCTTTAATGCAACAATGTCCTCAGCTAATGCAAAACCAAAAGGTCTCAAAAATTTTATTTTTATTTTGTGTTTCTAAAAAAATTTACAAGAAACTGAATACGTGAGTGTCCTAAGTAAAATGTACAGCTAACAGAAGTGGCGCGATGATCAGATATACTTACCTAAGGGTGTGTTTGGTTGCATGGAATTCTATGTCATGAAAATTCACGAGGGGACTCTTACATTTTAGGCTAAATTGATGTATCACTTTACATTCACTATTTAATTTTGTGATTAATTGTGAGAATGAAAGTCCAATGAACATGAGAATCACACCTTAGTCCCCAAGGCATGTGATTCTTATGTTCATGGGACTTCTACTCAATAGGTGAATGTGAAGTAATACCTCAAATTAGTTTAAAATATAAGGATCCTCTCATAAATTATGATAGCATATGATTCCATACAACCAAACACACTCTAGCATTAGAATTCTACCTTCTCCCCCTTCTTCAATTTCTCTAGAAGAATTCAACACCAAGTTGGTGTTCATCTCTCTCAACAAGCTTCATGTAAATGAAACTAAACAAGGTCCTAAAGAAACACCCAAAACCAATTTTGGAACCCTTACAACCCAATCCTCCCTTATTGTCATTACTTTTTAAACAATAGCTAACGGGGTATCGATTCGGGTTGGTCTTTAACATTGGGTTGCTTGAAATAAAACATGGGTGGTGGTGACTATCCAAAAAAAGTCCCATTTCTCAACTCTCTCTCTCTCTCTGAATCCAAAATTTCTTTCTAAACGATTTCGACGCAACTCTCTTCTGGCGCACTCTCCTCGACTTCGCAATTACGCATCTTTAGAACACGGTTGACAATCACAAATCTCAACTTTGGGGTTTCCAATTATCGACTTTGTCGATCAATTTATGTTCAATTTAGGGTTTATTAATTTTATCATTAGAGAGATTTTAATTTCTGTTAAGTAATTTGTACTTCGAATCTCAAAATTTAGGGTTTCAATTTCATTCTAGGGTTTTGGATTCAATGATTGTTCATAGGGTTTTAGTTCATCTCACAAACCCCCCTTTTTGCATAAAAAAAGTGATATTTTTTGTTTGTTTCAGTGAGAAATGAACTTGAATTGTGGTTTTGGACAATGGGTATTGATGATTGTAAAGTATCTGTGTCTTTTTAATATGTTTTATTATGGTCACATTTTGACGGTTTTAGTTTGAATTTATTGATTCTTAATTGAATTGCATGGTGATTTGTTTGGCAGATTATTGATGGATAGTTCGCAAGATGGAACGACTAATGAGGTTGGTGGGGAGAAGTTGATATTCGTGATTTACAGGTAAACTGGGGTTATTTATGCTGAATCTCCCAATGCAATTTTATCATCTGTAAATAATGTACAAACAGGGCTAAACACACACACACACAATAAAAAGATTTGAGTTTGGATCACCCAATCAAAGCTGAGTCTATATTCTAGAGTTTATATGCATTACGGTCTAATAATCAATGCAGGTTCGTTATGCCCCACAAATGCCACTAGTGTTGCGAGGTTTGACGTGCACTTTTCGCGGAGGGACGAAGACTGAGATTGTTGGGACAACTGGCAGTGGTAAATCAACGCTCATTCAGACACTCTTTCTTCATAGTTGAACCTGCCGCAGGTAAAATCTTGATAGATGGTATCAATATCTCAACAATTGAATTGCACGACTTGCGCTCTAGATTAAGCATAATTCCGCAAGACCCGACCATGTTTGAGGGGTCTGTCCGAAGTAATTTGGATCCACTTGAAGACTACACAGATGAACAGATTTGAGAGGTCAGTTTGTTTATAGTTAAATGAATAAGAAACTCATTATCACCATTTCTAATGATTCTCTTTGGATTTAGTTACATCATGGTTGACTGATTTATACTCATCTAATGTCTTAGGCTCTGGATAAATGCCAACTTGGAGATGAAGTGAGGAAGAAAAAGGAAAGCTCGATTCACCTGGTTTGTTTATTTTTGCCTATAAGAAACCCTTTAATCTGTAAAACAGCATCAAATATTTTCTACCGTACTCTTTGATATCTACGGATGAACTGAGATTAGCATACTGTCTATTTTGGCGTTGTAGTCACTGAAAATGGAGACAACTGGTGTCTAGGAAGAGTATTACTTAAGAGGAGCAAAGTGTTGGTGCTTGATGAGGCCGCTGCATCAGTAGGTACTACAACTGATAACTTGATCCAGATAACACTCGGACAGCACTTCTCCAACTCTACGGTCATTACTATTGCACATAGGATAACATCCGTTCTTGATAGCATTATGGTCCTACTTCTTGATCATGGTTAGCAGTTGATGAGGATTTAACTAACCTAAATAAAGAGGTTGATTTAGGCCACTTGTAACAACCGCAAGTGCACGGTGCCTAACTGGTAGACAACGGCAAGTACGAGTCGATCCCACGAAGAAGGTGGATGCAATTGAAATTTTAAAATTTAATTAAACTAATTTATAGGAAAGGGGGTTACAGCATTTTTAAAACTAAACTAAAAATAAATTAAAAATAAGAAAACTAAGAAAAATAAAAGATAGATGAAATGAGTTTTGTGGGCTTGGACTCACTAATGAGTTAGCAAAATTATTGAAATCTAAATTACTGAATTTAAACGAGAAGCTTTAGGGATGAGAATCCATTGCTTACACCGAATATGTGATCGTTAAAATTCAATTAAACTTATATCATGTTTCTATCAAACATTAACAAATTATTTCAAGCAAATACGCTCTTACCAAGTATTAAGTGTCTTTTTAGGGTACACTTAATCAAAGTTTAAGCTTAATATTTTTAGCACATGCTTTGAATATTAATAAAGGGTAATTTAACTACCAAACATATCAAGTTTAATTTCTCGAACATGCAAGGTGAAAGCAATTTATCAAAATTCAGAAATAAATTGTAATTAACAATTAAGCACACAATTCAGTAAAATAAATCAAAATAACTTATACAACCCATTTAGTTTATCACAAACTCGATATGGTGGCACTCAGCAGATCAGCAGGTGATTGTGCACGAATCTCGAGAAAAATGGTCCCAAAACGCTCTGTGGTGGTACAGAGCAAAACCGGAAGTGTGAATAGCAAAAAAAGAATTTGACTAATTCCCGCCCTCGCTACAGTGCAGCCTCGCTCCGGTCGTCTTCTCCAGCGCGACAGCGGCGCTCTCGCGGCTTTCCTTTGCTCCTCGCGGCCTTCCTCGTCCTCAAATCATCTCCAGAACCTGCAAAAGAGAGAGAGAGGGTGAGGAAACAGTTATAAAACAGTAAAAACAGAGAAGGAAAACGAGGAACATGAGCTCCCTGTTTCTGGGTTGCGAACGCTGTCTCGCAAGGTGGTGGCGGTGATGCTCGGTCTGGTCGTGACGGTGGTCGCGAGAGAGGGAGTCAGGAAGGAGCTCGAGACGAAGAGAGGCCGAGAGAGGGGAGGAAGACGGTCTGTGGCGAGGCGGTGCGACTCTGTTCTGCGGCGTGGTTGTGGTGGCTCTGTCGCGGCGGTTGAATCTGTTCTGTCCGCCTTGTGATGGTGGTCGTGAAGGATGGGGACAGGGAGAGGGATAGTGCGGTGATAGTGGAAAGTTGACGTGAAACAGGATTGTCACACCCCTGTTTCACGGTGGTGACGGTGGCGGTTGTGCTGTCTGGCGGTGGAGGTGGTGCTAAGGTGATGGTGGTGGCGAGGTGGTGATTGCTGAGTGAGTGGAGTGAGTGAGAGATGGATGAGTGGTGAAGGTGACCTTGTGAGAATCACCTTTGAGAGAGGAGCTCATTTGAGAAAATCTCCATTGAGGAAGAGGTTTTGATTTTTTTTTCTAATTCTCTTTTTTTCCCTTCTCTTCCTCCTCCCTTTCTCACCCTATTATCTTCTATTTATAGAAAATTATTAAGATGAATGGGGATGAAATGAGGGAATGATTCATCAATGAGGGTATGAGAAGGATTGGGCTTGGCATTGGGCTTGGGTTTAGGTTATGGATTGAGTTTAGGTTATGAATTAGGTTTTGGGTTTAGGTTATGAATTAGGTTTCGGGTTTAGGTTTGTGACTGCTTAATACCACCGTTAGAATCGACTAATTGTCGTTCCTTAACTTGTTGTCTTAATATGATTTCATCGTTTACGCTCAAATTCCTACAAAGACATGAAAACGAAATAATTACTATAAATATAATAATCGAAACACTAACATGTATAAATTAAGGGATATATTATGTAATAATTATGCAAATATCAAATACCCCCAAACCTATATTTTGCTAGTCCTCGAGCAAAACAATAAAAAGAAAATTCTAACTCACTTTCGCAGGAATCATCGGTTACACTTACCTTAAATGTGCAACAAGGCTTTAAACCCCTAGATTACCTCTAGTGAACGAGTTATAGTCTCGTGAGGGTTTCCAGAAATGTTACCCACAAACATTACTGACTCAATCAAAACTTGGTCAAACAATGTTCATTTTAATACTTCAAGAAATGCAGGAAACCAACAGTGTCATTTTAGTGTATCAACAAATTTCCAAATAATTTAATATTCTCCACAAGTTAGAGAAAAATTCACAATCATCCTCAACTCAATGTGTGTGTGTGGATAGCACTATCAACATAACTTTTCATTTCAGAGTAAAACAATGACTAAATCTCCTTTAGAAAGTTTGTTTTGACTTCAAACCTCTCATGTCACTCACAATAAAGCACTCAGAGATTTGGTATTTCACTCAGTTTATATGTGAGGAAAAGAGTAAATAATGGAAAACAATCATCTCACATATAGTAATATGAAGAACGGACTTTTCAATAATGGAATGAACATGATCTCATGGACAGGAATATCAATTACTTTTGGGAATGTTGAATCAAACACCATAGGTTTTGGTTATTAAATCTCCACATCTACGAAACCAACCTTTACCTAAGATCAACTAGGACTTTGTTGAGTTGTAATGGGGCTTGGGTAATAGTTAATAAGGAATGTCAAAGGATTCTAACAAAAATGTCTAGGAATGTATACACCCATTATACGAACAATTAGGGCTGTCAAGAATAAATCAATGTTGCGCACCATCAATTTTTTTTCTTCATTTTCACATCTTTATCCTCATTGAAGAATCATTTTTTTCTATTTTTCTTTTCTTCAACTTTTTTTTTTTTCCATAGAGGATTTATGAAATATCTCATATTTTGCTCTTTCATGCCCTTTTTACACCAAATATATTCATCTATACACATTTCCAGAAAAATTGGGTAAAGGTTAATGGGTTAACAAATAAAAGTTAATCTAAGGCTCAAAAGGCTACAAAAAAGGTTAATGTTATGGGTAAGTTAAAAGGCTATTTAATGGTCTAACAAAAAAAATGCCTAGATCATTTCCTAAGTTCGGGTCAGTATTATGACATCTCAATTGAATAAGCCAAGAAGTTCTAGTGTAATAATTCAATTTTGATGTCATTCCCAAAGCAATTGATCAGAAAAATGAGAATAATGAGATCATCAACGAGATAATACGGACTCAAGAAAAATCAGAGTTTATGTATAACCCTCAGAAAAATAGAAATGTTCAAAACTTTCAGGGTTAAGTCTCCACTATTATTCTAAGATTTTCTAGTGCATATTTCACTCATCAACTTCAAGTTATGCTAATATGGCTCATGGTGCAAAGATAATCGAGTTAAAAAATCTTATGAACTATATCTAACTTAAGGATCTTAATAAACTTTCAGTCTTTATCAATATACCAATATGTCAAGTTGGCTTGCATTTTTTTGAGCATAAAACATTTAAAATCCATAATCGCAAAAGACCAAATTTTCTTGACAGAAAAAAAACTTTTTTTTTAAAGAAAATACTACGAAAAAATGAAAACACTACGAAAAAATGAAAAATTCACCAACTCATGAATCCTACCTCCAAACCTAATCCAAACATTATCCTCAATGTTTAATAAAATAATTCTGACAAATGAATGAAGTAAGTACATGAGAGGAGGTTAGAATAGTATTACCGCGGTGAAGATTTTACCAATTTTCAAGAAGTCATCCATCAATGAGGCTCACCAACATAAAAATCATGGAGTTTTCATTAGAAATCGATAAACTGTAGATTTGACACAAACAAATAAAACTAAAAAAAGGCAAGTTGTAAGTCAAAACTGTTACGGAGGTAACGAGTAGGGATGGCAACGGGGCGGATTGGGGCGGATTTGAGCAAATCCATCCCCGATCCGTCAGAAATAACGGATCTTCATATCCGCCCCGCCAATCCGTTTGCAATTTTAATTAAAATCCGTATCCGCCCCGTGCGGATTGGCGGATCTCCGCCCCGCCCCGCCAATCCATTTACTGTTTGCGGTTTTATTTCAAAAAAAAATTACAGATCTAATGAATTAAGAAATTTAAATCTAAAAATTCAAATTCAGATTCAGATCTAAAATTCAGAAATTACAAAAAAAAAATTCGATCTCATGAATCTCAGATCTGAAATATCAGATATGAAATTCTATCTAAAGAATTACAAAAAAAAAAAAAAAAAAATTTACAGATCTAAAGATTACAGAAATTCAGATCTAAAATTCTATACAAAATTTAAAAAAAAAATTCCATGAAATTCTATCTAAAGAATTACAAAAAAATAAAAATTACAGATCTAAAGATTACAGAAATTCAGATCTGAAATTCTATACAAAAATTAAAAAAAAATCCATACAAAAATTACAAAAAAAAAAAATCGTTCTCAAGAAATATCAGATCTCTGATCAAAGATCATGGATCTCAGAAGATCTGAGATCTTGCAGCTAAGGAAAGGCCGAATGAAGGGGAGAAGGAGGCGGCCGGACTTTCGCCTTCGCTATGAGGCCTTCACTGTGAGAGAGAGAAGAAGGGACAGCCTCCGCCTTCGCTGAGAGAGAAGGAAGGAGACCGGAAACGAGAGGGTCGGCAGGCATTCGCCTCCGCCTTCGTTGAGAGAGAAGAAGGAAGAGGAGACCGGAGACAAGAGGGTCGGCCTTTGTCTCCGCCTGAAAAGGGACGTCGCTTGGAGAGGACTGAGAGCATTGTGGGTGAGAGCACTGAGAGGGAAAGGCGACGCGGCCTTTGTCTGTGGGAGTGGAGAGAATGAGATTTAGGGTTTGAAAATTCCTTTATATAGTACATAAGGGCATTTTTGTCATTTTCACTAATTAAACGGATATCCGCGGGGCGGATATGGATTTAGCCATATCCGCCCTGAATAGTCAACGGATATTATTTGGATACCCAAAACCACTCGAAAACCCATTCAACCATATCCAAATCCGCCCCATACGGATTGGGTGGGGCGGATATCCGTAAAAATCCGCCCCACTGCCAACCCTACTAACGAGTATGAGTGAAACACAACTAAATAGGGTACTCGAAAATCAATCCAGACTAACAGCAGAGACACACAACTAAAGCTAGGCTGCCTCCTAGGAGCGCTTGGTTTAACGTCATCAGCCCGACAAATATTCTTCCTAAAAAAATGGTGATCGAAAAGTGGAGAGGAAGAACATGACAAACACTTAGTCCATGGTCGTATATCAACAACCTGAACAGTTGAGGATCAGTCCACCAAAATATAGCAATCACATGGGGCACCAAATACACAGGGACATCCCAAAAGTCCCAAAAGTGACCAGTAGTCATACACAACTGAGGATTCTTATGTGCTCCAAAAAAGGAACATCCTATGTCTGGTTCCAAATCAGAAGATTGGATCATTTTCACATCAGGATGGTGAAAACTGAAATCCTCACTACAGCACAAGGGATCAGTGAAAGTAGCCTTAGTAAATGGGAATGTGATGCAAGTAGATGAGACGATGGATATATCAGGTGGTACAGGCTCATCACATGAATCATATAGAAATATTGGTCTAGACAACTCATCACCTAAAAATGCATACCTGAGGGTGTCAGGTAATTGTTTAAGGTCAAGCTCAGATGGCTCAACTGATGGGGCTAGTTTTGACTCACTGAGTGGAAGAGGCTTCACTTTAGACTTCCATTTATAACTAGGATCCACAATGGGAACTAAGTCAAGCAAATCATTGACTTCCCTAATGGAATCATCAACATCAAAGTCTAAACTATATTGAGTCAAACAAGCCTCTAAACAGTCAAGGGGAGACTCTAAAAAATGTTCACAGTTTGATTTGATGCATGAGTCACTAGGGAGGCATGAGTCAACATGGGAAGGAGATGTCTGTAGTGTCTCAGAATCTTCAGGTTCATCAATAAATGAGGCTTTATCAGCCTTCTTATGAAAGGAGGATGCAACCTGTGTAAAATTGGGTGAGGATATAATAACACTCATGTCAGGCATTCCTACCTGATTGTCAACCAGTTTTCCACTTCTAAGGGCAGTAATGGATTGGTCATCTTCACTGTCCGACTCAGATGTGCCACTAAGTTCAAATTGACCATTTGGGTTGAAAATAGGTTGGCTAGGGAATTTTTCTGACTCTGTCTCAGGAAGTGACTCAACTATCTGACTCACAGTCATCTCAAGTTTCCGGATAGCTTGAGAGTTTTGTTGATAAATAGTTGTCAATTCTGTGATAGCCTGAGAGTTTTGTGCTCTTAGTTCGGTGATAGTCTGAGAGTTTTGCTCAAGCACTTCTCCTGTTCGCTTTATAAAAATGTTCATGATAGCCTCTAACTCATTATCAGGAATGAAAGTTTGAGGAGTCTGAGGAGTGTCTAGAGGGCCTTCATGGTACTGACCATGAGCCCATGAGAAGTCAGGATGATAGCTAAACTTGGGTTGTAATAATCTAAATATGGATCATAATCCGGTCGTCGCACGTCATAAAATGAATTGACTTGCTCGGGAAAATAGGCTAAATGGGTGCTACAAATAAATCCTAAGTCCTAATAACTCAATAAATCCTCTACATTCTATCATTTATAATAAAATATATTCTAATAATTATGTTTCACAGCTAAATGTGTTTCAGACTCAAACCTGGCAAATTCCATGAAATAAAACAATCTGGATGCAATGAGAAATCCATAAATGGCTATCTATTTTGATCTTGAATATATTTGCTGTTCATGAAACACAACGTCACTTGAATAAATTCCGTCTCCAACCAAATGAGGTTCCACTTTCACCATAATTCTCCAAATTGTTGTTACAAAGCTCTGTTTTCAAATCTTAATCCAGTGTTGAATGTGTTTTCTTAGTAACACATGAAACGAATCTAATTAATATGAGCATACCAGAGTTTAATTGGGCCCGGGGTTTAAAGGTATTTCAGTAATAAGGGTGAAATATGTTCCTTGGCCTCATACACACTTGTGCTTATCATTCAATGCGAGGAGCAATGGGGCGGATTTGGACAAATTCATCCCCGCCCCGCCGGAGATCACGGATATCCAAATTCGCCTCGAATATCCGTTTACCATATTTTGTAAAAACCATCCCCGAACCGGACGGATTGGTGGATATCCGCCCCGCCCCAATACCCGAAAAAAAAAAAAACAGATTCTCAACTATTTTCCTTCTCAAATCTCAGCACCATTTTCATTCTCAAATCATAGCACTATTTTCATCAAACAGGTCGAACAACAACAAATCACAACACCATTTTCATTCTCAAATATCAACCAAACAACAACAACAACCATTTCATTACCACCAGATCGATTGATCGAACCAAAACTACCGAATCGAATTACAAAACTACTGAATCGAATTACAAAACTACCAAATCATCAAATTACCAAATCGAGCCACCGCAGACGCAGATCGAGCCACCACAGACGCAGATCGATTGATCGAACCACCGCAGACGATTGATCGAACCACCGCAGACGCAGAGGGTTGGTCAGATCTGAGATCACCGACACCCTTTGCCTTCGCAGCCTTCACGGCTTCACTGTGAAAGAGGAGGGTCCCTTCGTGGCCTTCACTGTGAGAGAGAAGGGTGAGAGAGAAGGGTAGCCTTCGTTCGCGGCCTCCACTGTGAGTCTGTGAGAGATCAGAGAGAAGGGTTCCTTCTCCTTCGCCTTCGCTGTGAGAGAGAAGGGAGGGTCGGCCTCCGCCACCCTTCGCGGCGGGCCTTCACTGTCTTGAGAGAGAAGAGGGAACAAAGGGGGGACGAAGGGACGAAGGCCTTCGCTGCTTTCGCTTTGAGAGAGGGTGGAGACGAGAGCAGGGTGAGGGGAGGGGTAGAATGTGAGATGGAGTGATTTAATTCGTTTATATAGGGGAAGGGTATTTTTGTATTTTTGTCGGATAAATGGATATCCATGAGGCGGATATGGCCAAATCCGTATCCGCCCCGAAAATTATATGGATGCTGTTTGAATATCCGTATCCGCCCCAAAATCCGTTTAGGCATATCCAAAACCGCCCCAAACGGATTGAGTGGGGCGAATATCCGTGAAAATCCGCCCCACTGCCATCCCTAGGAGTAAGATGTTTTACTCAGAGAAAGAGATCTAATGAATAACCTCAAGACAATTTCTCAGACAAACAAACAAGCTTTCTCTATTAAAGGAATTCGGAAGACAAATTTTCACAAAGCAAATTTTACAATACTGAAACATTGGTATCAAACAAACCGAACAACACAAACACACTAGTATCCATCGCCTTAACATCATTAGAAGTCTGTTGATCATTAGACATCTTCTTCTACAGCTTCTAGGACCTTCCAGTAATTGCTAAAAGACTGTTGATCATTAGACTTGGCCACATTATGCTTCAAATAGGACTTGGGCCCCTGACAGGGCAGCCTAGAACAACCATTGACTAGTTAGGTGTGGCTACCTCTCATTAGCAGTATTCAACGACGGCTTTCTCTTCACAACCTTTGGTTTTGTAATTTTACCTATAGAGACCTCATAACTTTGTTGCTGTAGCAGCCCAACAATATTGTTCACCTCAGTCATCACAGTGGACATTTGTTCCAATCTTTCAAACCTTACATTTTTTGGGACCTCTGGCAATAAGCCTGTAGGAGAAATTCCTTCACCAACCGGTAATCTTATGCATCTTGAATTGTCTTATAACCGAGTGGCATATCCTGACATGTCTAGGCGATTTCAGTGAAAGTCTCTCAGTTCTGAATCTAGACGGATACAAGTTCCATGGCACTATGCCTTCAACAGGAGATGCCTTTACAATGCTTCATGTCACTGATGCATCATCTAATAGTTTCACAGGCAATTTGCCATCAGAATATTTCCAGCATTGGAAAAAAATGATGAAAGTCGAAAAATCTCATGGAAAGTATATGAGAAATGTATACTACTATGACTCTGTGACAGTGGTAAGCAAAGGAATGGAGAGGTCACTAGTGCGAATCCATGATACATTCAAGGCAATCGATCTCTCAAACAACAAATTTGAAGGAGACATTCCAGACTCAATAGGAGAGCTCAAGGCACTTTTAGTACTCAAATCCGTCGGGCAATAGTCTCAACAACCAAATAGCAGCGTTGTTAGAGAAATTAAGGGAGCTTGAGTCTGTAGATCTCTCACAAAACATGCTTTTAGGAATGATTCCATGGCAGTTGACGAGCCTTACATTCCTTTCAGTGTTGAACCTGACAAGAAAACAACTTGTTGGGAGCATTCCACAGGTGGACAATTCGAAACATTTTCCAACACATCATATGAAGGAAACTTGGACCTATGTGGTTTCCTATTGTTGGAAAAATGTGTTGAAAATGCTACCGTTGCGTCTGTTGCATCAACAACTTGACCTTACCTGGAGTTTGATTCTCTTAGCTCGGTGTTCTCGCGGTGGCTGGTTATGGTTGTTGAAAATGTTTAAACTCTCTTTTCATCAATCACATTACTGAAACTATGAGTGCATATTAGGCTTTTGCTGTCTACTTGTGACATTTTTACTGTGTATTTATTTGTTGAGATCGGTAAATCTAACTTCAATTTGTTTTGTTTCTTTTATATTGGTTGCGAAGTTGAGTATTCTTTCTTGTTTTCTCCTTGAACACTATCAAAATTTTGTTGTGTGCAAAACATATACGGTAAACCAGTCCTTGAAATTTGACTCTCTAGTAGCAAGCAAGCTAGAAAAATAAATGTTTTCTATCTTTTTTTTTTTTTTTTTTTTTAAAGCTCTTTCAAACCATAATTTGTAATTTATATCTAATCAGGATAATGAAAATTGTGTATTTGATGTATGCTAAACTTAATGAAAAATGCAGGTTTCACCATTCAGAACTCCGTAAATATTTGAAGAGAAAGCGCTATATCGTGTGCTTCATCAACTTCCTTTAAATATTTACTTTTTTTTTTTTTGTGGTCCTTTAAAGTTCAAATCATCACATTGTATCAAGGATTGTGATTTCGTTTTTCAAGTTCATTTCGGTATCCTGATTTTAAGAAATATTTCGAGAAATATTATAGAGTGTAAATAAAAAATGTAAAAATTCCTAGAATATATAAAAAAATATATAATGAATTTCAAGAGTATATGAAAATGTGAAAAAAAATAGACACAAGTAAATAAATCAATTAAACTTATTAAATGAAGCCTAAATATTAAGAAATGAAACAAACACGAAATCAATATATAATTAGAAATGTGATTTAAAAAATCAATAAATAATTAGAAAACACTAGGTGCTTGACTCTATAGATTTGTTGAGATAAGATTGCTACTTCATCCCACTATATCAAAGTTGCATAGAAAACACCTTTTGTGGGATGTTCTATGCGTCATTAAGTCCATAATAGACCAAGGAATACTCACTTTTCTATTGAAGGCATTTTGGCTTGTCTTTCACTTTTGTGCCACTGGTTTTCTCTCCATTATTTTGTAGTGGGCATGAATTGAGTGTGCTTGACTTTATATAAAGGAATCCATGGAAGCATAAGGTGGTAAAGATTGAAGCATCAGTTGCACCAACCTTTAAGTTTAGATCCTATTTTTTTTGCCCAACCTTAAATTTTCACTCTGAATGGTTGCGCAAAACTCTTGCGAGATGAATGTATTAAAAGGGTTCCATAAACCAAAACTCTCAAATAATTCAAAATAGGATACAAAACTGTAAAATGATGGGAATCTAAATTACCATTTTTTTTATAAGAATATGGTATCTCTTAAGAGAATCTTGATCCTATTCTATGAGATCGTTTATTGTGAAGAAGGACAAAGACTTTGCTTGTGTCTTTCAAAGATGTTGTACCCTAGGCAGAAAATAACATCAAAAAAATCTAGTTTCATCATTTAAATTGGTTGCAAGTCTTAATCAAAGATAATCAACTTTTGACCATTAAAAAACAGCCTTTATGGATGCAAATATTCAAAATCTACCCAAGTTAGTGTTGGACTTTTTTAGCAAAGTTTTGAAATAATTGTTGGGATAAATACCAATAAAACAATACCAAGAAAATAATCTATAGCAATAATAAACGAGACACCAAGATTTACGTGGAAAACCCTTCAATGTGAAGGAAAAAATTACGGGGCAAATCCGAGAGAATCCACTAATCAAATAAGAAGAAACACAATAATTTCTCAAGCTTTTTTGCCCAAAGCTTGAGTAATACAAGAAGTAAATAACACGGGTTATCTCACGGTAAATTAACCCAAAAGCTCCTTCAACTTCTTCTACCAATCAATCGATAAAACTAAGTTGATATCGCAGCCACACGTCACACTTTATCGCACAACATCGCGCCCAAAGAATCAGACACAAGTCACCGTCCACGCGCACACAGCTGTACCAAACACCCAAGAGAATATTATGTTCTCTGTTGCTTATTCACACAACAGCTTCCCTGAAAACTCTATATCATAAAACTATGTATTATGCACCTATTTTAACTTGTTTGCAGCCACCCAAATAGAACATTGTTTCTATTTAATTAATCAGCTGCCAAATAGAACTTTGTTTCTATTTAATTAATACCTCCTCAAATGGAACTTTGTTTATATTTATTTCTGTTTTTGTTTCTTATTGAAAACTTTTTTTCATTATTCAACCAAATTTGAAATTATGTTTGATTATTTACCAAAGTTGGATTTAGGGCTGGACCTCAACAATAATGTCTCTTTCTCAATTAGAATTTTATATTGGATTTGTTTGTTAATCATGTTATAATACTTAGTTAAGAAAGGGATTGACTACAATATGTCTACGTCTAGATAATATTACAAGAGTTATATTATTTAAAACGAAAATACTAGGAATTCGGGTTTTTGCAACCAAAGTAATGTAGCGTAATTTTAAAAGAATAATGAAAATTTTAAAATGTTTATGTGTATCTCGAGGTTATAGTGATGCCACATAATTCTAATTACATAACCTAATTGCAAAACCCAATTCCTAAACCTCGCTCAATTTAAAAACATTATATTATGTCTTATGAAGATCTCCTGATCATTCGGTGGAAACTTGTGTCTTATTAAAGAGCGCTTCTACACGGCGAGGAAACGAGCAAGGGGAGGGAGGTGGCGGGGTGGGGACCGCCCACCCCCTCAGGATGCGTGCCATCGTTTTTTGTGCGCGCATCCAGAGCGGGGTGGACGGTCACCACCTCACTTCTCTCGCTTGTTTCCTCGCCATTTAGAATTTCTCCTGATTAAATGTGCAAATTTATTTTTTCCATTAACTATTGAATAAATAAATAAAGTTATATGAGCATCTCTTAAAATCAAATCTGTTAAAATCAAGAGTGATGCTAGGCGGCGAGGAAACGAGCGAGGAAATGGGCGAGGGAGGGGGTGTGACCCTCCATTCCCCTCAAGATTCACACCAGTGTGCATCTCGAGGGGGATGGAGGGTCACACCCCCTTCCTTGCCCATTTCCTCGCCATTTAGAATCAACTTTTGATTCTTTGGATTGGTGGTGGAGGAATAAAATTCAATGATTCCTCCCAGGAGATCTTTAATTGTTATGAAATATTATATGTTGGACTTTGTCCTTGATGATACACCAAAATACACCGATATCGCAGTTATAGATATGGCTTTGACTATTCATCACAAAGATATGATGTCTCATCTATTAGGCCAGCTCGTAAAACTCAAAGAAGATTAAAACCGTAAAGGCCCAAGTGAGGCCCATTGTAGGAAGACATAACCGAAGCTCAAATTCGGGCCTGACACGAGTTCTCTCATAAAAAGGAGGAATATTGCATAAAAAAGAGTCGTGAAGGGAGTTATGCTTCCACAGTCACGTCTCTATAAAAAAGAGTCGAAAACAATGAACTTCTCTAGGGTAAGACTCCACAGAGTGACATAACGCATGCTGAAATCTTGTTCAGAATCGAAGTCACTAATCCCAACATATTGTACGAACTAGCCAAGCCGCCTTTCTCCTACGCCCTCATGATAACCCCATGCCAAAGAAATTCACTCCACCAGAGTTCAAAGTGTATGATAGCATCACCGACCCGACAGATCACTTGAGGTACTTCCACCACATGATAGTGTTGAAGGAGACTACAGAGTCAATCTTGTGCAGAACACTCCCGATTAGTCTTACATCTACATCAATGAATTGGTTTAATAGCCTACCACCGAGGTCAATAGACTCATTCCATGCGCTAGCCACCGCTTTTTATCACAAGATGTCACAGACTAAACCTTAGATCCTCACAGCTAGGGATGGCAGTGGGGCGGATTTTCATGGATATCCGTCCCGCTCGCCCCGTTTGAGGCGGATTTGGTAAAGGGTCTATGGAGGTTGGGGCGGATACGAATTTTAAATTTGTATCCGTTTATTAATCGGGGCGGATACGGATTTGGCCATATCCGCCCCACGGATATCCGTTTACCCGATAAAATTACAGAAATACCCTTCAGCTATATAAAGGGATCAAACCTATATTTTCATAATTCACACCCACACAAACGCAGAGCCCTTACTCCTCGGCCCTCGCCGGCCTCCTCCCTTCGCCTCTCCCTCTCAGACCCCCTCTCAGATCTCCCTCTCACAGATCGACAGACACAGATACCTCTTCGTATCCTCCCTTCGCTTCTCCCTCGCAAATCTCCCTTCGCGTTCGCCTCCTCCATCCCTTTTCATCCTGCTCGCAGATCTCCCTTTCACAGACGCAAGTACCCATTGCCTCCCTCGCAGATCTCCCTCTCACAGATTGCCTCCCTCGTAGATCTCCCTCTCCCTCACAGATCTCCCTTCGCCTCTCCCTCTCAAATCTCCCTTATTAGTAATATATGCTATATGCTTTAAAAAAAATAAAATTGAAACATCATTTGCACCAACCTTAAGTTTGGATCCTATTTTTTGCCCAACCTTAAATTTTCATCCTGAATGGTTGCGCAAAACTCTTGTGAGATGAATGAATTAAGAAGGTTACACAAGCCAAAACTCTCAAATAATTCAAAACAGGATACAAAATGATGGGAGTCTAAATTACCATTTTAAAGTCTCAACTTATAAGAATATAGTATCTCTTAAGATCCTACTGTTATAGCTTTTTCTATGAGATCGTTTATTGTGAAGAAGGACAAAGACTTTGCTCGTGCCTATCAAAGATGTTGTACCCTAGGTAGAAAAATAACATCGAAAAAATCTAATTTCATTAATTAAATTGGTTGCAAATCTTAATCAAAGATAATGAACTTATGGCCATTAAAAAACAATCTTTATGGATGCGAATATCCAAAGTCTACCCAAGTTAGTGTACGACTCGTTCAGCAAAGTTTTGAAATAATGTCTCTTTCTCAGTTAGAATTTTATATTATATTTGTTTGTTAATCATGTTATAATACTTAACTAAGAAAGGGATTGACTACAATATGTCTATATCATATTGTGTCTTATTAAAGGTTCAAATTTAAAATTTTTCATTAACAATTGAATAAATAAATAAATAAAAGGTATATGAGTGATGATACATCAAACAAGACTTTTATCACGATCGTACACGTGACAAAAATTATCTATTATGAGGATTAAGTATTTCAGTTTAGGCCTGACTCACGATGCCTGGAAAGACGGGTCTAGCCTTTAAAGCCCAAAAGGGCATTTTCAGAACAGATTGTAACCAGAGGCTCGAATCTAGACCCAAGGAGTCTCTTCCTTAAAAAGGAAAGACGTTAAGAAAGAGATGAGTCATGGCGGGAATCACTCCCCCAATGACGTATCTCCATGAAAAAAGAGACAGTTACAAAGAACATCTCCCCTCATCACGTCTCACATGCTTAATCACGCAAAGAATTAATAACAGACATTTATGCAATTTTAAGTGAACTTTATCCAAATTTAGTACTCTCCCATGTATTTACTGATTTAAACATCAGAATGCATTCGACCACTAAAAAAATGGTCTTTTGTAATTTAACCCTTATTTTGCAAGTCAGGTCTCTAGAAAATCATATTTGGATGCATCAATCAGCATCAATCAGACTATAAATTCTCTAAGGATTGGTGGTGGAGGAATAACATTCAATGATTCCTCCCAAGAGACATTTTTTATTGTTATGAAATATTATATGTTTTACTTTGTCCTCATATAATTCTATGGAAGATATCATAATGTATTGATAGTCCCCTAATTCCAAGTATCATGTTCCCCCATTTCAATAATTTAGCAATGGTGTGAGTCATTTGATGAGGTCATGATTGATTGATAGTCCCCTAATGTATTGAACTAGTGTTATACCCGTGCCGTTGGCACTATTGCAGACTATTGTCGAAAGAGACATGCACACAATATCATTATATCCAAAAAAATGTAATTTTTTGAATAAAGTAATTTATCTAAACATGTCATAAGTGACTATAATGACAATCAATGTCATGAACAACTAAAAAATCAAAATTTCGCCAGAGTTTCCTCTGTATTTATCAATATTGAAACCTGTCATAAAAAATTACAATGGCAATCAATGCCATGAACACTACATAATATCTACCAAACCCCAATACTCAAAAACCATAAAACTCCAACCTTTAAGCACTCTTAAAAACAAAGAATTTCATCAAACAAATATGGTGCATCTAGTAGTGGAGGCAAGTTACCAGAGGAAACCATTGAAGAAAAATCGAAACTTTATTAGAGAATACATTGAAGAGGAATCCACATTGAAGCTAGGGTCAAGAAAGCAGTATAGAGTTACTTGTTACCTTGATTGACTCCTTCGTTCATCTAGATTCTTGCCAAGTTTTCAAGTGAAAACAGACACTTCAAAGCCTCCACTTGTTTCCAAACAAAAGAGCATCAAAATGACTGCGTAATTCACTATTGCTAAAGATGAACTACAATTGTAGGGGTAGGGTAAAAGCAGAATGTTGAAACACAATCAAGTCATTAAGTCTCCACTTGTATTACTGTAACTTGAGTTTCTATATTACTTGATATTCCACTTAAATTTTTCTTACTTGATTCTTCCACTTAGAAGCTGCAAGATGGAAAAACTGAAGCTTTGTTCTTCACGATATCTTTAAACTAAATGATCCTCCTACGACACTCCTATACTTCAAGTTTAGATTTTTCGAAAGCTGGCATTCTCAACTACAAATACTATCAATCATTAAGACATGCAAAGTAACAACCAAATCTCCTTAAAAGGGAATACCCTCAAAAAGGACAATCTCCGTAGAAGAGGGAGGCATGCGAACAACAAATGCGTCATGCATGTCAAGCAATGAATCAATCAACCATTTGTTTGTCAACTGCAGTGTTTGTAGGTGCATTTGTATTGTCGAAAGAGACATGCACACAATATCATTATATCCAAAAAAATGTAATTTTTTTGAATAAAGTAATTTATCTAAACATGTCATAAGTGACTATAATGACAATCAATGTCATGAACAACTAAAAAATCAAAATTTCGCCAGAATTTCCTCTGTATTTATCAATATTGAAACCTGTCTGAACCTGTCATAAAAAATTACAATGGCAATCAATGCCATAAACACCACATAATATCTACCAAACCCCAATACTCAAAAACCATAAAACTCCAACCTTAACAATAAAGTTGGTCAATCACCGAGAGAGATATATTTCATATCATTAAATCCTCTCACACATATCAAAATTAGCAACCTTCTTCCAGTTATACCCAAAAAGAAAATTATCCCAAATTGGTGTATAAAGGAACAGACCTTTGTCAACAGGATAGCCATCAATGCCAGCTGCTACTTCAGAGGTGAGTTCATGCATGGCACTGATTAAGTCAAGGGTTTTGAACACTACGCCTTGGAGTTGAGGTCTCCAAGTTTCTTTTTCCCTAGCAATATTCGCAAAATGGTTCATAATGTAAGCTATCGCTGCATCTTCTAACTCCACCCTGTTTTCAAATCTGAGGCTCCAATATTGTTGTTGATCCTTATGGTTGATAATGATGAGGCAGAGTTAGGTGCACATGTCACCCTGTTTCCCCTATTGTAATCCAGCCTTTCTCTTCTAGCAAATAAAGTTCAGTAACTTAGTAAGCTCAATTATGCTCTTAGTTCTAATCTCCATTCATTTTGAGTTAATTATCTAGCCTCTTCAATAAGATCTAACCAACAATGCTCATTTGTTTGTTCTCAATAAGGTTGTTGAGCTGACCAAAGCGTTGCCTTTTCCATTCTTTGCAGCAGTTTTTTAGGAGCTTGAGCTTGTTTCCAAATAAACAAAGCAAGGTGCCCATCATATTGAAGCTATTTCCAATTGATCTCAAACATTTTGTAGAAATCTTTATCTTCAAACCATATTGTTCCAGTCAGAAAGGTCTAGGGTCTAAGGTAGGGGTTGTTGATTGGATGCTCCAAAAGGATTGCATGATGAACAGATCCAACAGCAGGAAGGAGGAAATCTTGGAAGGAACCAAATATTCAATCCAGTCTACAGAGAGTGGGGGAGAGTTTGTGATTGGACCAAGTAAATCTACCACCCTCGAGGACACAATCAGCTAAAAAAAAAGATACTGGAAATCTTTGATGTGAGCAGTTATACTTCCAGCAATGCTTTTCTCATCTACAAAGTACATTGTACTTTAGAATATAGAGAAAAGAAGTTGGCACTGCTACAGAGTAGATTGTACTTTAAAGGAATTGTCGAATAATCGCAATTGGGGTTTTCTTTCATTTTAAAAAAAAACACTTACAATGAATGAGTACAAAGAGTAAATTTCAACAGAGTAAAGAGATTTCAACACCACCACAATGTTTGAGATAAGTTCAACAAAGTAAAGATTTTTCATCAGAGATACGACAAAGAATTCAGTCAAAAAAATAGTGGTTTGAACACAATGCTCAACACAACAAAAATGTCATCAAGCTCATGTTTCAAACGGTTAAAACAAACACATTCAAACGATAAACCCAAACGGTTAAAACAAAATCTCATGCTCCACATAGAAAAAATCTCACATAAGCAAGTATCACATCAACCAAAATTGGAAATACCCAAAAATTATAAAAGAGGGATTAGAATCGTACCTTGAGTTTCTTCTCTTTGGTTGCTCTTCGAGTGTTCATGAATGAGTACCACCACCACCACAAAGTTTGAGAATTGCTAGGAGTTGCATGTAGAATGGGTTGCAAGCCTTGAAAGCCCTCAACTCTTGCAGCTCCTTCTACAACCTCCTGTTCTCCTCTATCAGTGTTTCACAACATCTCTTCAAATACTCACAGTCCACCTCTGTTTGCTTCAAATTTGTTCTGAAAATTTCACATATTTTCATTGAATCAGAACTAAAATACAAAATTTGAAACACCCATTAAAAGAGATTAACGAAGGTTTGAAAAAACAAATAAACAATGTACCTTGCTCATCTGTTCCGAACCCAAACTTCTACTTGTCTGGGTCTGAGATTCAGCTGCTTTGCTAATTCAAGCTTTTGTTTATGAGATTTCAAACAAATGGCAAATGGGATTAGAGAAATATGGAGTATACCTGAAAGAAGTGAGAAACAAAAAGAATGAACTATGTTTCTCGAATAGTATGGTTCACAACAAAAGAGAGCAGTTTTTAAGCACATATTTAAGCACATCATAGAAGTTGGAAAAGGTGAATCATGAAAAATGGATAATAATGGAACAACTTATGAAAATGAAAACCAAAATAAAAAACAACAAAATTGAAGCAAGAATGAGCTTGTATAGATGCTAAGACCCACCAAGTAAAGTCATTAGATTTTAAAACTAAACCTAGCTCCCATTCAAAGCAAGAAACTCATAAACTAATCAACAAATACAAAAGTAAATATGAATAAAAAAATCATACAACAGAACATTGATAAGTAAACACTTTTGAACTTGCATACCACTTAATTCTGTCATTAGTAGCTATTGCAATATCCAAGTTATCAGCTTTAACAAAAGAGAGCAGTTTTTAAGCACATTATAGAAGTTGGAAAAGGTGAATCATGAAAAATGGATAACAATGGAACAACTTATGACAATGAAAACCAAAATAAAAAACAACAAAATTGAAGCAAGAATGAGCTTGTATAGATGCTAAGACCCACCAAGTAAAGTCATTAGATTTTAAAACTAAACCTAGCTCCCATTCAAAGCAAGAAACTCATAAACTAATCAACAAATACAAAAGTAAATATGAATAAAAAAAATCATACAGCAGAACATTGATAAGTAAACACTTTTGAACTTGTATACCACTTAATTCCGTCATTAGTAGCTATTGCAATATCCAAGTTATCAGCTTTAACAAAAGAGAGCAGTTTTTAAGCACATTATAGAAGTTGGAAAAGGTGAATCATGAAAAAAGGATAACAATGGAACAACTTATGAAAATGAAAACCAAAATAAAGAACAACAAAATTGAAGCAAGAATGAGCTTGTATAGATGCTAAGAATGAGCAAAAATTGAAGCAAGAATGAGCAAAAATTGAAGCAAGTACTCAGATCTGAAGAAGAAGAAGAAGGATCTTACTTTTCCTCTTCGGCTTCACCTCTCCTCCTCCTCCACCGAATTGAAGAATGAAAGGAGAGAGTGAGGCGAAGAGATCTGAACCGCTACTACCTATCTGAAATCCCAATAGTACTCCAATCACCACCCCAATTGAAATCCCCATTATCAGCTTTGCTACCTTAACGATTACATTTACTCAACGATTATCAAATTATCTGAAACCCCATCCAAGTACGTGCAAAAAATTGACAGAGAATGAAAAAGTAATAGCTTTTTCTGCAATTATCAGCTTTGCTACCTTAATTTTTTTCCCATCCAAGTACCTTAATTCGTTAGTTCTCAAAAACCTTCTAAATCAAAAACCCATTTCACCTCTATCATCAAAAAAACAAAGGAGTTAACCCTTTCACCTCTTCCAAACCAATGAAAAACGCCTAGAAACTCAACCCATCACATCTTTTCAACGTAAATTGCACGACAGAGTTAACAACCTTCGAATGAAATTAAAAAAAAAAAAACAGAACCCCAAGCAGATCTACAATGAAAATCAACAGAGAATGAAAAAGCTAAGACAACATACACAATAAACCCAACTTGCACACCAAATATTCGAAGATTCCTTCAATAGCAACTTGCACACCAATAGCAATGAACCTGTATTGAAGAGGAGATCGAATATTTGGAACCCTACTTGACCAAATCGAAGAATTGAAGAATGGGTATTGAAGAGAAGAATTCGAAACCCTAATAGCAAAGAAGAGAATGGAAGAAGAAGAAGAAGAAGAGAAACACACCTCTGATGAGAAACGGAACTGGTGGACTTCAAGATCTTTTTGAGCTTCTTCAGATCTTACCTTCCTTCAAGAGCTTCTTCATTTCCTGAAAAAAAAAATGGTGGACTTCAGATCTGAAGAAGAAGAAGAGGAGATGTAAAGAAGAAGAAGGATGTTACCTTCTCATACTTGTTCTTCTTTCGTCCTTCTTCTTCTCTTCTTCTCTTATTCTCTGTTGGTGGGAGTGGTTTGGGTAGAGGAAGAAAGGGGAAATGAGGGGAAGAGGAAAGCATCAATATTTTTTTTTCATTCGTCCTTCTTCTTCTCTTCTTCTCTGCTTCTCTGCTTGGTGGGAGTGGTTTGGGTAGAGGAAGAAAGGGGAAATGAGGGGAAGAGGAAAGCATCGATTGTTTTTTTTTTCATTCGTCCTTCTTCTTCTCTTCTTATTCTTCTTCTCTTCTTCTCTGCTTGGTGGGAGTGGTTTGGGTAGAGGAAGAAAGAGGAAATGAGGGGGAAGAGGAAAGCATCGATTGTTTTTTTTGTCACTTAACTTCTGCCAATGACATAAAATTGCCACGTATGATACTCTCACAAAAAACTGTTCATGAACAGTAAAAAAAGCTATCTATCTGAAATGTTAGATAGATTTTCAATGCGCGCATTCCGGAGAGAGTGGACGGCTCCCCTCCCCCTGTGGGGTCCCTCGCTATTTTCCTCGCTGCATCCCTCGACAATTAGACGGGTTCAATGCCTATTCAAATCAGGTGGCTCTCAAAGTGGACTTAAATGTTGGAGATTTTTCACTGTTTCTAACATTCCTTGTTCCTCAAGCTTGCATGGGCATCAGCTGCCCATATACATGGAAAGTGTGCTAGGTTAATGAGAGCCATAAATCTGAATAGTAGTCAAGGGCATTTATCTTTTTAATTCAATAATTTCCTTTTCTTTTTTTTCTTTCTTTCTTTCTTTCTTGTCACTTTCAAGACCAACGTTTACATATGCTTTTTCCTAATCTATTTTGAACTAAAATTTGAGTAATTATGCAGAGTAAATCAAGATTAACATTTTAAAGTTTCAACTCAATTGACCAAATGTTATCCCTCTTGATGGGCTATGAGGAATCACGTAATCACATTGAAAATAAAATTGCCAAAAAGTATAACTCAACAGTTGTAGTTAAAGGTGTTTATTTATTACTAATGTTATTTTTCCTTTTGGCTCTGGTGATAGTAGTGGTGGTGGCTGAATAAACTATGGCAGCAATAGGGTTGAATAAAAAACCGACTAAACCGACCAAATCGATTAAAATTGATACAGTCGATACGATTTTCAAATTTTAAGTGATTTTAACAGATCAAATATATATAATAAATAATATATATTATATGTAATAATAATTTAATATATTTAATTTATCAGAATATTAGTAAAGGGCATTTATCTTTTTAATTCAATAATTTGCATTTTTTGTTCTTTCTTGTCACTTTCAAGACCAACGTTTACATATGCTTTTTCCTAATCTATTTTCAACAAAAATTTGAATAATTATGCAGATTAAATCAGGATTAACATTTTAAAGTTTCAACTCAATCGAGCAAATGTTATCCCTCTTGATGGGCTATGAGGAATCACGTAATCACATTGAAAATAAAACTGCCAAAAAGTATAACTCGACAGTTGTAGTTAAAGGTGTTTATTTATTACTAATATTATTTTTCCTTTAGGCTCTGGTGATAGTGGTGGTGGTGGCTGAAGAAACTATGGCAGCAATAGGGTTGAATAAAAAATCGACTAAACCGATCGAACCGATTAAAATCGATAAAATTGATATAGTCGGTATGATTTTCAAATTTTAAGTGATTTTAACTGATCAAATATATATTATATGTAAAATAATTTAATATGTTTAATTTATTCGGCCGGTTCAATTTTATTTAGGTTTAAGTAATATTTTAGTTCATTAGTTAAGTTTGCGGGTTCTGTAATTTAAGATCAGCTTAGTTTCGGTTTGATTTTCTTAATGTCTGCTGTGATTTCGATTTTAAAAAATTGAAACCAATAAAAGTTGGTTTAGTATTCGGTTTGGGCAAAAACCCAAACCATCAATTTGGTTTTCAACCCTAGGCAGCATTACAAGATCTCGGCAAAGACCTCGTGACACCTATTAAAACCCCTTTGGTATAGGTTAATTTGGTGGTGTGTGATAGTTTATAGAGTTTACACCTGTTTTTGGATCCTCAAACTAAGGTGATCACCATCTTCTACTTCAAAGTTGTTTTTGTTTAACCCAAATACAAATAGGGAATGAATTGATGCTTTTAGATTAACCTAAAATTTCCAATTTTTAAGTCCATCAAATCTTTGTCATCTTCATCACAAGTCATCAGTCTTCTCTCCCAATCCAAACCAATTATTCCATTTGATACATGCGTTTCTTGGGAAGATAGCTCCTTTTTGTCTCCTCTTCTTCTCTCTTTCTCTCCTTCCCACCACCAATCTTGCTCTCCAAGTTAATTGACACCCAAGAAAGAAGCCATTCTTGACTCTCCCTCCTATGTTGTCACTCTCACTTCACTCCTCACACAAATTTCCCACTTATATAATAACGTCAAAGTTTCCATTTTTTTATTCAAACTAATCACACCCCATCTCTCAAAACATCATAAAAACCTCAAACTCAACATACCCATTTCTCGTAAGTGAAGAAAAAGTTGGAAAGATGGAAGCTTTTCATCAAGTAAAGGAAGGGGTGTTGATGTTCTTACCACACTTGTCATCACCAGGTAGTGATTTAGTCCTTAATCCTATTTACATTCATGGGTTCTCTGCTTGTTCCAACCTTATTGTGTTACTCGTGCTATCTATTTGTTGGGGGTGCAACAGGGCGAGGAGAGCTAGTGTCGGTTCTCAAAGTAATCAAAAGAGTAGCTTTTTGCTTTATAAACCAACCCTTTTGGCTTGTATGACTTTTTCATTGTTTTATTTGGTGATTTGTGTTTTGAACTATTTCTTTTGGTATAGAAATGGTTGGGCTGATGAGAAACTTGTTACCCAGTTGGATTTAGGACTTGGAACACTAGCTTGGGTTGCAATTTTTGTTTATTTGTTTACCCATTTCTCTAATTCAAGTGAAAGGAAGTTTCCTTTATGGTTAAGAGTTTGGTGGGGTGTGTTCTTCCTTATGTCATGTTCATCTTTAGCCCTAGACCTTGTTAGGTATCAAAAACACCAATCATTGCAAACCCATTTCTGGGTTTTGGATGTTGTTTCTGTTGTTCTTGGTTTGTTCTTCCTTTTCTCCGGAATTTATGGCAAAAGGGCAGAGGAGAGCCTTCTTGAAGAGCCTCTTTTGAATGGTAGTAATGGTGAGAGTGTGAGAAAGAGTTTTCGAGGTGAAAATGTAAGCCTTTTTGGAAAAGCCAATCTTCTCAGCATCCTTACTTTCTCTTGGATGAGTCCTTTGATTGCTGTCGGGAAGAAGAAAACTATTGACCTTGAAGATGTTCCTCAGCTTGCTCCTGCTGATAGTGTTAATGGGGTGTACCCTGTTTTTAAGAATAAGCTTGATAGCTATAGTCGTGACGGTGGTCAGATAACAAGTATGAAACTTGTCAAGGCGTTGTTTTTCGCTACATGGAGAGAAATTCTATTGACGGCTTTATTATGTATTGTGTACACCTTAGCGTCTTATGTCGGTCCTTACCTCATTGACAGCTTTGTTCGGTACCTTAATGGCTATAGAGATTATGAAAATGAAGGATATATGTTGGTGTCTGCATTCTTTTTGGCAAAGGTTGTCGAATGCCTCTCGCAGAGGCACTGGTTTTTCAGATTGCAACAGGTTGGCTATAGGGCCCGTGCGGCTTTAATTGCGGCGATATATAAAAAGGGTCAGATGCTTTCGAGCCAATCAAGGCAAAATCACACCAGTGGCGAGATCATCAATTTCATGACTGTTGATGCTGAGAGAATAGGTGAATTCGGTTGGTACATGCATGACTTGTGGCTGGTTCCAGTCCAAGTCACTCTGGCCTTGCTGATCTTATACAAGAATGTCGGGCTTGCTTCTGTTGCAGCTCTTGTTGCCACCACACTTGTTATGCTCGTAAATCTTCCATTGGGCAAGTTCCAGGAAAAGTTCCAAGAGAAATTAATGAAGGCCAAAGATGGAAGAATGAAGGCAACATCCGAAATTTTAAGGAATATGAGAATTCTCAAGCTTCAGGGCTGGGAGATGAAGTTCTTGGCTAAGATAGTTGATCTCAGGAAGACTGAAGAAGGATGGTTGAAGAATTTTGTGTACACCCAAGCTATGACCACTTTCATTTTTTGGGGTTCCCCTACATTTGTATCTGTAGTCACATTTGGCACTTGTATGCTTATGGGGATACCTCTAGAGTCTGGGAAGGTTCTCTCTGCACTTGCAACATTCAGAATATTGCAAGAGCCCATCTGTAATCTCCCTGATACAATTTCAATGTTGGCTCAAACTAAAGTTTCCATCGATAGGATCTCCTCATTCCTCCGCCTCAATGATCTGCAATCTGATATAATAGATAAAATTCCCAGAGGCACTTCGGAGGTTGCCATCGAGATAAATGATGGTAATTTCTCATGGGATCTTTCTTCTCCCAATCCTACATTGAAAGATCTCAATTTTCAAGTACGTCATGGCATGAGGGTGGCTGTTTGTGGAACTGTTGGTTCAGGAAAGTCGAGCTTGCTTTCATGCATCTTGGGTGAAGTTCCTAAGATGTCTGGCAGCATTAAGTTGAGTGGAACTAAGGCGTACGTTGCCCAATCACCTTGGATACAGAGTGGAAAGATTGAAGATAATATATTGTTCGGTAAGGAGATGGATAGATTAAGATATGAGAGAGTTCTTGATGCTTGTTCTCTAAAGAAAGATCTGGAAATATTGTCCTTTGGAGATCAGACAGTTATTGGTGAGAGAGGAATCAACTTGAGTGGTGGGCAGAAACAGAGAATACAGATTGCACGCGCCTTGTACCAGGATGCGGACATTTATCTCTTTGATGATCCTTTTAGTGCTGTGGATGCTCACACAGGAACACATCTGTTTAAGGTAATTTTCATTCTTATTTATTTCTATTTAATCTGGATGCTAAACTGCGTGGATATAGTTTTGTAATTCAAGTAGGCATTTACAGTATTACATTACCCATTTTGCAAGTACTCTAGCCAAACAAACACAGTAATTTACTTTAACAGGGTATCCATGTCAAACACAGTAATTTACTTAACAAGGTTTCCGTGTCCATTCATGTCGTTCAAGACATGTCTATTCTTGAAGTTCAATCAGATAATCATTGATATGAGAACATACAATTACATATTCCCACGGCAAGAGTCTCACGTACTTGATATGAATTTGCTTCACTAGTTTTAGTTGATGTTAATCTATACTCTATAGTTATTAATTTTTTTATTCAAGAAAGATGTTATGCCGCATTTCAGGAATGCTTACTGGGCATGTTGGGTTCCAAAACAGTGATTTTCGTTACTCATCAAGTAGAGTTCTTACCATCTGCAGATCTAATCCTAGTAAGTGGTGTGAACTTGTTTCTCATTTTTTTTTTTAAGTTCCATGAATATTAATTGACTGAATTCTAATTTCCTTTTCTTATTTCAGGTAATGAAAGATGGTAGAATTACACAATCAGGCAAGTATGATGATATTCTTAGTTCAGGAGCCGACTTTATGGAGCTGGTCGGTGCGCATAAGAAGGCTTTATCGGCTCTTGATTCTGTAGAGTCAGGACCAACCTCTGAAAACAGTGCCAAAGAAGATGGTAAAATGGAGAAGGATCAAAATATTGAGCACAAAGAAGATGCTAAAACCGATGAAATAGTTGGTCCCAAAGGACAACTTGTCCAGGAAGAAGAGAGAGAGAAAGGAAGAGTTGGTCTTCATGTGTATTGGAAATATCTGACCACGGCATATGGAGGAGCTCTCGTGCCATTCATCTTGATAATGCAGAGTCTCTATCAATCCCTTCAGATTGGGAGCAATTACTGGATGGCTTGGGCGACTCCCGTGTCAAAAGATGTGAAACCTCTCGTTAACAGCTCTACACTCATCATTGTTTATGTTGCTTTAGCGATAGGAAGCTCCTTGTGTGTGCTTGTGCGAACCACTCTTGTTGCGACTGATGGATACAAGACGGCTACAATACTCTTCACAAAAATGCATTCCTGTATTTTCCGTGCTCCTATGTCATTCTTTGATTCCACTCCTAGCGGGCGCATATTAAACAGAGTATGTCATACATATTTACCTTTTTCTTACTTAATATAAAATTTGTATTGAACACCTTCTGGTACTTACCGTTTCTGACACACATTGATGTGCTCTGGTGGGGTTCACCTATCATAGTTAATCACATTTTGAAAGCTAATGAACTTATTAATTAATATATTTAATGTGCGAAAATTTTCTCTTGCAGGCCTCTACTGATCAAAGCGCAGTGGATCTCAACATCCCGTACCAAATGAGTGGAGTTAATTCTGCATTTATACAACTCATTGGAATTATCATAGTGATGACACAGGTTGCATGGCAGGTTGTCCTTATTTTTGTACCTGTGATAGCGATCTGCATCTACTATCAGGTAATGCTCACAACACCTTTCTGAGGGATCAAGAGCCACAAATGAAACATAGTCATATTTTTAAATTATGGGAGAGTTAGCTCGGTAAATTTTGAACCCAAAATGTTGTGTTAGACACCAGAGTTTTTAAATTACTGGAGTTTCTTGATTTCTTGTTTCCAGCAATACTACATACCAGCAGCACGAGAACTAGCGAGGCTGACTGGGGTTTGCAAAGCTCCACTTATACAACATTTCTCTGAATCCATCTCGGGGTCAACAACAATCAGGAGCTTTGATCAGGAATCAAGATTCATGGACACAAACCTGCAGTTGAATGACAGCTATACACGACCCAAGTTTCATGCTGGTGCTGCAATGGAGTGGTTATGTATTCGCTTAGACGTGTTATCATCAATCACATTTGCCTCCTGCTTGATTTTCTTGATCTCGATGCCTGTGGGATTCATTGATCCTGGTAAGTTGGATACTATTTGTGTCTATTGTGAAACTTTTCAATGAAAAACTCAACTCATTTTATATCTTGTTTGTAGGCATTGCTGGTTTAGCAGTTACGTATGGACTTAATTTGAACATGTTACAAACATGGGTGGTATGGAATATCTCCCAGCTCGAGAACAAAATTATATCTGTTGAGAGAATATTTCAGTACTCAAGCATACCCAGTGAACCTCCTCTTGTGATAGAAGAAAACAGGCCGGACAGCAGTTGGCCATCAAACGGAGAAGTTAATATTCGTGATCTACAGGTAAACTGGGGTTATTTATGCTGAATCTCCCAATGCAATTTTATCTTCTGTAAATAATGTACAAACAGGGCTACACGCAGACACCAAAAAAAAGAAGAAGATTTTGAGTTTGGATCACCCAATTAAAGCTGAATTTATATTCTAGGGATTATATGCAGTATGGTCTAATAATCCAGGTTTTTGAATGCAGGTTCGTTATGCTCCACAAATGCCACTAGTTTTGCGAGGTTTGACGTGCACTTTTCGTGGAGGGATGAAGACTGGGATTGTTGGGAGAACAGGTAGTGGTAAATCAACGCTCATTCAGACACTCTTCCGCATAGTTGAACCTGCTGCAGGTCAAATCTTGATAGATGGTATCAATATCTCCACAATTGGATTGCACGACTTGCGCTCTAGATTAAGCATAATTCCCCAAGACCCGACCATGTTTGAGGGGAGTGTCCGGAGTAATTTGGATCCACTTGAAGAGTACACAGATGAACAGATTTGGGAGGTCAGTTTGTTTATAGATAAATGAATAAGCAACTCATTATCACCATTTCTAATGATTCTCTTTAGATTTAGTTGCATCATGGTTGACTGAATTATACTCATCCAATGTTTTAGGCTCTGGATAAGTGCCAACTTGGAGATGAAGTGAGGAAGAAAGAAGGAAAGCTTGATTCATCAGGTTTGTTTATTTTCGCCTATAAGAAACCCTTTAACCTGTACAACAGTATCAGTGTTTTTACCGTACTCTTTGATACCTATGGATGAACTGAGATTAGCATACTGGCTATTTTGGTGTTGTAGTTGCTGAAAATGGAGACAATTGGAGTATGGGTCAGAGACAATTGGTGTGTCTAGGAAGAGTATTACTTAAGAGGAGCAAAGTGTTGGTGCTTGATGAGGCCACTGCATCAGTAGATACTGCAACTGATAACTTGATCCAGATAACACTCAGACAGCACTTCTCCGACTCTACGGTCATTACTATTGCACATAGGATAACATCCGTTCTTGATAGCGATATGGTCCTACTTCTTGATCATGGTTAGTAGTACTGAAGTATCAGTTTGTTCAATTATAATTTTCTATTATTTATTTGTTTTATTGTGGTCAATGAAGTCCAGAAACATTTGAATCTTTGTCTGCTTATAATGGATTACTGCGCCAATACATGATTTTCTTAGTATTTTTGGCGATGGGTCTTTTAGTCCGCGGTCTAGGGGCAGTAACATGTTTTGTTTATTCTTTTCCTTGAAAGTTGCTTTATTTTATTTTACATTTTTTTTCAACAGGCCTTATTGCGGAATACGACTCCCCTGGTAAATTGTTAGAAAACAAGGCTTCTTCCTTTGCAAAGCTTGTTGCTGAGTATACTGTAAGATCAACGTCTAGCTTTTAGAATTTAAATGTTTGGCTGAGGTGCATGCCATGATGATGCCGATAATTTTATCAGTGCAATGAATGTTGCGACAAGGGAACACGTATATTGATGCTAATGTATGTCAATGCTATGGAAAATACCTGTAGTCGATTCTAGGGGTGGGCAAAAATCGATTTAAATTCGGTTAAACGACCGAACCGATTTTCAAATTCGGTTCGGTAACCGAACCGAAATATGAGTAGAAAGAAAATAATTTAAACCGAACCGAACCGATTATAAACGGTTCAAAATCGGTTTACGGTTTTGAACCGACCGATTTATAACCGAACCGACCGATTAATTAAATATATATAAATAACTAAATAAAAAGTAGGTGTCAATACTTGATTAGTGCAACAAATGCATTGCAATACACCCTGTTGTACTAAATCACCCCATTCGCTCAAAGTTTTCAATTTTGGGCTAAAAATTGAGTCTATAAAAAATTGGACTTGTAAAAAAATTGGACATGTTTTAATGAAAGTCTTTCAAATGCTTGAGCCTGAAATTTCTGTCCAACCGAACCGAACCGATCCGAAATTCGGTTCAACCGAATTCATCGGTTTACAAATACAAAATTCGGTTTCGGTTTGGTTTTGGACAAACCGAATTAAATCGGTTCGAAATCGGTTTGGGGCTCAAAACCGAACCGAACCGACATTGCCCACCCCTAGTCGATTCCATCGTTGCCCTGTCTAAATTTAGAGGAAATGTTAGCCCAAAGATTATACTGTTAGTTTAAACTTAATGTAATCTTCTGGCATATTTCTAAAAGTATGATTAGAACCACTTGATTGGATTTGTGATATCTTCTGAGTTAAATAGTTGGCTGAAAGATTAGAAGCAAAGAGAAAGAACTAAGAAAGAATCAATCTCACAAATAATATAGTATATGGGGCAATAACGGTGCTTTGGTTGAACGAGCTGCGTGCTATAATGGCGAAGATAACTTTAAAGATGACACTGCAATAGATGTTTGTTTGGCCCAAGGCACATGCCATGATGCCGTTTTACAACTAAAGATATTCTAATAATTATGGATTTCTCCAAGCAATAAAAAAATGAGAAATTCTAGCTGGCCCGCCTCCACAGTCCGCCCTATGGGACGGACCCTCCCAGGCACGTGCCATAGGGAGGGTGTCTCGCACGTGATTTTAATCTGATATTCGGGGTTGCGTGATTTTAATCACCATTCATCCCCAATGGTACTACCAATTTTGGTCCTCAAAACTAGTTTTTGTATGGTTTCTTCTACTTGCACATGCTAGAATGAGTTGCATTGCACTGTTTTAGCATGCAGCATAAGATGCTTTCATGAGCACAAGCGTATTCCCTGCTTATATTCAACAATGGCTGGCTAGTTCGTTCTGCCGATGGTGCCCATATTTATTTTGCATCTCTTGTAGCCATCGAGATTGTATCATTTCTGAGCTGCAGGGCTTTCACAGAAGGAAATGGGAGTTGCCATTGCCATCTCTATTATGATTTCAACTTCTTTTATCGCTCTTGACATTTGCTCATTTTACTGATACTAATTAAAATGCTTTTACAAAAGCTTTCCTCATTGGATTAGCCATACCCTTCACAACCATATGCTAAGTTAAGGCAAGGAAAGACTTATAGTAAATTATTTCTTAATGACCTAAACACAATTTGCAAGACAAAACATAAACTAATCCTCGACTTCCATGTTAACAAGATCCATTTGACTGTACAAATGATTCCATCATAGGCCACTCCAAACTGTTGAGTAGGGCTGAACAAAAAACCGATCAAACCGACCGAACCGATCTAAACCGAACCAATTGGTTCGGTTTAAATTCGGTTCGGATCGGTTTCGGTTTTAAAAAATTCAAAACCGAAGTGGTCGGTTCGGTTTCGGTTTCTATGTGATTTTAACCGACCAAACCGAACCGATCGAATATATATAATAAATAATATATATTTTATATATAAATAATACAATATGTTTAAAATAGAAGGTCGGTTCGGTTTTATTTCGGTTTTGGTTTGATTTTAGTCGGTTCGGTTTCGGATCGGTTTTGTTAATGGTCGGTTCGGTTTCGGTTTGAAAATTTTAAAATCGACCTAAGTCGGTTCGGTTCACGGTTTAGGTGAAAAACCGAACCGTCAGTTCAGTTTTCAGCCCTACTGTTGAGAAGCACAAGATCCATCTGACTGTACAAATGATTCCAGCAATGCAGTAATCCCATACACCACATCGGCAGCAGATACCTTCGAGCTATAGCCATGCAAGCGCAAGAAACTCCGGTAGTAAAATTCATTGAGTCCATACTCGGGTAGAAGCCGTTCAAACTCATCTTTCATTTTGTGCTTTACTTCATGGTTCATGTACTGAAATTTCTGCTGACAGTCAACCAAGGCAAATCCCATTCTGGCAAAAGAAGCTTGAGTTTCTTCAACCCATTGTCACTCCAAGTCTTCAACTTGGTTGCGATGTAGGATGAACAAATCATAGAATCAAATAAGTTCCACTCTCTTAAGAGCATCAACCTCGGCTCGTCTTCATAAGCAATTTCTAGATGAATCTGGTGCTCTGATTTTTGTCCCATCTTTGAGGGTTACTGAATTACTTGCGCCCACATTTCCCAACTCCTGGATCCATCTTTCGAGATCCATAACACCAACAAGGTGGTTTATGAGATAAATAAGAGTAACTGTGAGAAATAATGGATAAATCATAAATGTTAGTTATGTTACCTTGGATATGGTTAGTGCAGGACTCCATTGCTCTTTCAGTATATCCAAGCATATGTTCCCATTACTGTTTATGTTTGGATGGAAAATTTTGGTCCTGAAAGCAACCTACCAGCATTTATTTGTACACAGCAAGATCAACAACATGACATAGACCTAGAGAGACATAAATTTTCACAAATGAATAAAATTCTAATATATACCTTTGGAGGCTTGAAAGGGTAATCTGGAGGGAAATGGATAGTTATAAGAGATGGTTGAAAATGAAGGTGATTTAAGTGAAGTTTTGGGAAGAAAGAGAATGAAAAAAAGTGAGGTTTTGAGAAGAAAGAGAATGAAAAAGTGAGAACTGCTATCTCCTTTGTAACTTTTGAAAGTTTAGTTTTTCCCCGCTTTTTTTTTTTTTTTTTTTTAAACTTTGGTCGGGCACGTGCGAGACACCCTCCCTATGGCACGTGCCTGAGAGGGTCCGTCCTATAGGGCGGGCTGTGGAGGCGGGCCAGCTAGAATTTTTGTAAAAAAACAGAATCCCTGTCCTCTCACCAGGCGGCATAGTTTTTTTTGACCTTTTTTCTTTTTACCATAAACAGACACAACATTCTTTTTCCCCATTTGCCCTCTCCATTAGTAAAAGCGAAAAAAATTCAAGATAAAAAGAAGAGAAGCTTTGATTTGCTACTAAAAATGTGGCTGGCTAAAAAAAAACTGTACAATCTAGTAATAATCTCCCAGATATGGGCAAGTATTTGTATTCTAGATATCGAGGGTTTGGGCGAGGGAGGGTGGGGCGCATGTGCAGGAGGTGACGTGGCAAAAAAAAAAAAAAAAAAAAAGAGGGGGAAATCGAAAATTTGGGGGAGAAGGAGGGAATGGGGAGCTTTCTCCCCATTTTCAATCGACAGAGAGCTCTCCTCCCCTCCCCATTTTCTCCCTCTCCCTCTCCCCATTTTCCATCTTAGATAGAAAAGGCTCCCTCCCTCTCCCCCAAACGAAGCTCTCCCTCTCCACTCTCTCCCCATCATCGTCATCTACTCAAACGAAGGAGAAGAGAAGACGCTCAAACGAAGCCAGAGAAGAAAGAGAAGAGAAGAAGCTTCAATTTTTAGGTTTTTGGTTTCGGACTCTCCAGATCTGATTTTCATCACTCGGATCTGGTTTCCAGAGGTAAGAGCTTCAATTTTTTTTTTTTTTTTTTTTTCAGTTTTCAATTTGGGTTTTTATGGATTCATACAAAACTTTGTAGTCCTCTTCAATTTCATACCAATCGGGAGCATATATTTCATACAAAGACTGGTATGAAGTTTTCCCCAAAGTTTTCAATTCATACAAAAATCGAAGCACGTGTGTCGAGAGAAATTCGGGTTCCACTCCACCACTCCCCCTTGATTTTCTCCCACATCTGGAGTCCTCTTCACTCCATCTCCTCCTTCAAATCTCTCTCTGTTGTTGGTGAAAAAGCTAGCTTTGGGTTTGATTGAAATTGGTGATTGGAGAAAGTGAGGGTTTGATCTTTAAGCACGTTGGTTTTCTGCAACGTAAGTGGTTCTAGATTCTGAAATTGAGTAATTTTGTGCAAGTTTTGGTGTAAAGCTAGGGTTTTTATGAATGTTAGTTTGATTTTGATGTTTGGGGTCATTTGGGTTTTTGGGATTTTCATTTCTTTGTATGAATGGTATTTGATGCATGGGATTGATCACATTTTTGTGTTTGTTTGTTTGTTTTTGGTTAAATTTGTTTCTTTGCATATTTATTAGTAGAGATGATTGAATGCAAGTAGTTTATGGATTTTTTTGTTTGTTTCATTAGAGCATACTTCTATGGATCATACTCATATTTTTGTAATTTGTTTTTGCAAGTATCCATGGCCTTAACATATAGTGTCACCTTCCACTTGAAAGTTGGGTTACAATAGATGAATGAAATAAAAGTAAAATTGATTCTTGTGAGAATAACACACCAAATTCAGCTTCCCTTAGTCTCCTCCTTCGCTAGTTATATCTTCATCTCAATTCTTCTGCATCTCCTCCTTCATTTCGTATATCTTCATTGTCCTTCTCCTCCTAATTACCAAATAACAATGTGACCAAAAATTAGTTAATTAAATAAATTAATAAAAAACACACAACCATTTTATTTTATTTTTAAAAGGCAAGCCAGGCTACTTACCCAAAAGTTAGTCATCAAAAGCTGGAGAGTGTCCATCTTTCCAGCGATGACTTCTTATTGCCATTTCAAAATGCTCTGACATTCTGTACGATTCAATTTTCTTGAGAGTGATGAGATGTTCAATCCCAGTCGGTACATTCTCCAATTGCCCACACTTAGTGAATCGTATGGTTAGGATGCAGGGCATTGCTCCTTCCTCTACTTTGATCAATCTCAATTTGGTTAACTCATCTAGAATCAGATATCTGAGTTTGGGGAAGCTTCCCCTGTGAAAGCACAATTCTGCTACCTCTATCGCATCACTCTCTAACACTAATTTCTTCAAATTGGGCAGCATCAGTTGAAGATCTTTGAAAAATGACTCGTCCTTCATTTGGGAACCCACAAGATACAAAGCTAGGAGCCTATCAAGTGAGAGAATCCAATCAGGAGTGCCCTTAATTCTCCCACATAGACCTAACAATTGAAGCTGAAATAATTGAGGAGGACGAAGTTGTTTCATATTTTCTACTTCAAAACCACAGCTGGAGTTTTCATCTGCCATCAGAAGCCCTAAATATCGCAGATATTTCATCTTCTCGATGGCTGAAGCAAGCACAGCATTTGCATCTTCCCCACGCAATTCATTAATAAACAATGTTCTAAGTCGGGTTAACTTCCCCAACTCCCTACCATCAATTCCATCTGATCCGCTCACCCACTCTAAGTTTTCCAAGGAACTCAACCTGCCTATTCCTTTGGGTAGTCGTAAGCCTTTACCGTACTTATAACCAAGCAGATTGCGAAGGCGTGTCAGCTTGAGGATTTCATCTGGCAGTTTAACAAGAACATTGTATCCGACGTTGGATAGATCTAAGGTTTCTAAGTTTACGAGCTTCCCCAAAGAACTTGGAATACACACTCTTGACTCATTCTCGAAACCTAAACGTAGATATCTCAGAAAAAATAAATTGGTCGTGACATCATCGCTGGGGAATTCAGCCAAACGAGCATCTTCCAAGTGCAAGACCTTCAAAAGCTTAAGTCTACCACCACAAACAAATCTGGAAATGATACTAGGAGTGGTTTTATGCCCAAATATGAGCAATGATCGGATCTGGGGTGATGAGTTTAATAGAGCAGTATTCTCGGTAACATCCTCGGTGGTGTTCGGAAAAGACGCGCGCCGAAGTCTGCCACTGTTGGGTTTACTGTCAAGCAAACATTCAGCGAATTCTTGATCGCGAGCTTTTCCCAGGAGGAAATCCCGCAAAAGGTCATGGATACGACATTTGCTCACCTTACCAAATCTAGCATCATCATCAATCTCTTGCACTTGAATGAGGCTTCGTGCAATCAACTCATCAAGGTAACTCTCAGCTTTGTCTTCCTTTGTGTCGGTGGCCACATCTGAGTCACAAAACCCCTCTGCAGCCCATAAGCCTAGAAGACTTGGACAATCGATGATATGATCCTCGGGATACATGCACAAGTATAACAAACAAGACTTGAGATGGTAAGGTAAATCATTATAACTCAGTGAAAGTATGGTATTCACATCACCAAGTTGGGAATGACTCAATAGTGAATCACTCTCTGTACTGATTTTCTCCCAATGATCAATGGTCCCCTTAGTGGAAAGAAGACCTGCGATGGCCACGATTGCAAGTGGCACCCCGCCACATTTCTTCAAAAATTTCTGAATGACTTCACCAGAGTAACTGTTCTTTAGAACATTAGATTTGTGTGCCATCATCTTGTGGAAAAGTAACAAAGAATCATCTGGGGATAGTGGCTTGAGTTCATACACATATCCAGAATTTTCTTGGCAAGAATTAGCAATCTGTTGGTTACGAGTAGTCACTATGATTCGACTACCACATCCACTATCAGGCAATGCAGATTTAATTTCCCTCCATGCATCGAAACCCCATAAGTCGTCCATGATGACCACATACCTCTTGCCTTTATAAGAGTTGTGGAGCTCATCTTTTAGCTCTACGACATCCAGGCCTTGTAATCGAGAGCGCAAGTCCTTCCTCTCCTCCTCCATGCATGCTGCCAAAATCAGTTTTATCAGAAGGTCTTTGGCGTCATAACTTTCGGAAACCGTGATCCAGCCGCAGATACGAAAGTGTTCTTTTAGTCTTCTGTCTTCATACACCTTCCTGACAAGTGTGGTCTTGCCAAGACCACCTGGTCCAAACACAGAAACCACGCCAAGGCTTGCTTCTTCTTGTACCAACCAACTGATTAGTTGGTCTCTAGGTTTGGTGATGCCCACCACTTTCTCCTCATCAAGAAAAAGTGCATCTTCCCGAGGATCACGTACATTATGAGAAGTACCTGTTTGGAGCATCGTCGTTATAATTCAGATATGGGAGAAAAAAATATTGCTTTAAAGATATTTTGGCAAAGAAAGATGGACCAACAAAATTCATGAACTTACTAGCTGTGGCTGAATTCAAGTCAACAAATGCGAAGTTATTCTTTCTTTTTGAAATCATTTCGATCTGAAGTTTTATTTCTTGAATCCTAGTAGCCATATCATGTCGTTTCTTCAAATTGCTGAAGAAGTGTTTTATGCTATGAACGAATCCACAGGTCCCATGTCCACGAACGTCTGGTTGTTGTTGGTTTATGTGGAACCGAAACACGTACTCTTCGAGCAGATCTTCTATATCGAAGGCAACATGTCTTAAATCTTTCAGCCAAACTTTCACTTGTTCTGCTTCCGTCATTTCACTCTTTGCATCTGCATCCTTTAATATGGCCCTGATGTTCTCGAACTCTCCCTTGATGCTGTTAATTTCTTTGCTAAAATTTGTCAATAGCCTTGCTTCATCGGTGATCAATGATGCCAGTGTTTGGATAGCAAAGCTCACAACTTCCTCTGCCATTGTTTTGTTTTGTTTCTTTTTTTGCTGTTTGGAATTCAGATTGAAATTTGTGTACAAGGATGGAGGATTTGCTTCAATATTAATAGGAAAATGATCTCTCTACTAGAGTCTGAAAATCATGTTCCCTTTTACTTTTGTTTTAATATTAATAGGATGTGCTGCACTGGAATCTGAAAAAAAAAAAAAAAAAAAAAGTAATTAAAGCAACTTTTGTGGGATGATGTTTCCTTTTACTTTTTATTTTTGCTAGAGCTAGGGATGTCTGTTTCCAACTAATTCTCCCCTCCTTTTTTTCTTTGTCATGCATTTATTCGTGGCAATTTTTGTAGGTTTTGTTATCCATTACTTAAAAGAAGTTAATTATCATTCTACACTGAAACCATAGTTAGCAAATTCGGCATACGAGAAACTGTGTATAGTGCGATTGTAGTAAAATAAACTCAGGTAAAAAATCCAACACAACAAAACAACGTCCATTTTATTCCAAGTTTGTGTTGTAGATTTATTCTTGAATACTTGGATCACACTGAGATACTCGTGTATACTTTAATATTTGTTATGTTTAAAGATCCAAATGAATGATAGAGACTGTTGCGAGCTTCCTTGTCCAAATGTTGGGTAAAGTTAATCATATCCGAGAGTACAATCATTGTATCTTTGAAGACGCCTTGCATATTTGGAACTGCAACCCTTTTTGAAAGAATAGCTTAAGGTGTTGAGTAGACTTGAGGAATACTAAAGTGGGGATTCTGGGGATTACTTTGAGCATATTATTTACGATGAGTACTTTACTTTTTCAACTGGCACTGTGAATCAGAAGCCAAGTTTGTATTCTTGTTAACAAAAAAGGAGATCACTTTTAGGTCTTATGTGGGCACTCTAATTAATCGTCATTGACACACCTCCATTGATCGTCACTGTCACATGTAACTTTTGGAGGTGTTTGCACTATTTTTTTTTTTTTTTTAACCCACTGGAATATTGTTCGTCCTATCAAGGCTAGCTTTATTCTATCTGTTTACAGAAGGTGCTGTTTAGTTTATTAGCTTAACACGAAAAGAACATTGAGTGTTCATCCCTTTTGCTTTTTAGGACTGGAATTCTTTGCTGAAACTAAAAAGGTATCTATTCCCCAATCACAAGGACCAAACTGACTAGATTTTTTTGATAATAGTTCTTTCAAGTTCACACAAAAAACAACATGAGATACGGTTCGGTTTTTCACCTGAACCGTGAACCGAACTGACTTAGGTCGGTTTTAAAATTTTCAAACTGAAACCGAACCGACCGTTAACAAAACCGATTCGAAATCGAACCGATTTTAATTTATGCAAACCGTAACCGAACCGACAAAAATCGAATCAAAACCGAACCGCCCAACTATTTTAAACATATTGTATTATTTAAATATAAAATATATATTATTTATTATATATATTCGGTCGGTTCGGTTTGGTCGGTTAAAATCACATAGAAACCGAAAACCGAACCAACTACTTTGGTTTTGAATTTTTTAAAACCGAAATCGATCCGAACTGAATTTAAATCGAACCAATCGATTCAATTTAAATCGGTTCGGTTGGTTTCATCAATTTTTTGTTCAGCCCTAATATGAGATGTCTCTCTTACTCTACTTGTACTCAAAGAAGTATAGAAATTAAGGGCTTTTAGCTTTACATGTCAATATACCTTCTACGTCTCTCCATATCCACAAATCCACTCAATATACAAATTAGATATTTCAATTGGTCCCAAATATTTCTCAGCTACTAGTACAATCTCAATTTATGTTTATAGTCAGAATTAGTGTTGTTAGTATTTTTAGGCATAATAGAATACCCCATCTATACTATCCATTGGAAAATTGTGGGCGTGACAATATGTGATTAATAGCTTGGCATGAATGCATAAGAGATTATTAAAATTTAGTCGCGTTTAGATCTGGTACCTAAACATGGTGTCAACGTGGAATAACATGACACGGAACATTTTTAATCAGATTGAGTTTAGATCTAAGAAGAAAGCTATTGCATCTACGTAACGAAATAGATACAATACAACACGACCAATGAAGGGAATAAAAGTTATTGATAGAGCTCTCCTATTTCTGCCACATCCACCCTAGATTTTTCAACATTATTTTTTAAAATAAAAAAATTGGGATTTTTCAAACACATTAAAATTTAAAAAATAAAAATCTCTCTACTACTAGAGTCTGAAAATCATGTTCCCTTTTAATTTAAAAAGCACATCATAATCATTCAAGGAAAGACAAAAAATCTAGAAAGCCAGGACAGCGCCAAGGGGATCTCTGTGCGTGCGATTGTGTTTGATTGGAACATTATGAGAATCTCTAAGATAATGGAGGGTATTGAGCCTGGCCTGACACGAACTTGGCGTGCCTGGCTAGGCTCTCTAGACAAGTTCAAGGAAAGAATGACACAGTAGAAGTCTCTTTCCAAGAAATACAGAGAAAAAGTAATCAAAAGAAAGAAAAAATTACTTGCCTTGAGCTAGGGATGTCTGTTTCCAACTAATTGACCCCCCATTTTTACGTTGTCATGCAATGATTCATGGCACTTTTTGTAGGTTTTGTTATTCATTGTTTAAAGAAGTTAATTATTATTCTATCTTGAAACCATACTCATCGAATTCGGCATACGAGAAGCTTGTATAGTGCGATGGTAGTAAAATAAACTCTGGTAAAAAAATCCAACACAATAAAATCAAAGTTCATTTTAGTTCAAGTTTGTGCTGCAAATTTATTCTTGAATACTTGGATCACATTGAGATACTCATGTATGCTTGTAAGATTTTTTTATGCTTAAAGAGCCAAATAAATGGTAGAGACTCTCCACTAATTGTAGCTCAGTTGGTCGGACATCCACTCTCCTTGTGAGAGGTCGCGGGTTCGAGACTCACAAGTTAGGATTTTGTGAGTTTTCGCCCGATTATTAGGAGCACATTTGCTCCGCCGTTGATAAGCCTTCGGGCGGGTATTGAATGCAGCTGCTTAGATGGACTAGAAGCGAAAGCGAGTCTTCATGCAAGGTGGAGGCGATGAACCGGAGCGAAAGCAAATCTCTATGCGAGATGGAGGCGACGAGGACATTAAATGGCAACAATATTGTAGCCTTCGGGTCTGGTTTGGTTAACCCTATTGGGTCAGTCATGTAGCCTTCGGACATGGATCAATAAATAAATAAAAATGGTCAACGACCCAATTTTAAAAAATAATAATAAAAATAAAAAAATGGTAGAGATGGACTAGAAGCGAAAGCGAGTCCTCATGGAGGCGATGAACCGGAGCGAAAGCAAATCTCTATGCGAGATGGAGGCGACGAGGACATTAAATGGCAACAATATTGTAGCCTTCGGGTCTGGTTTGGTTAACCCTATTGGATCAGTCAATAAATAAAAATGGTCAACGACCCAATTTAAAAAAATAATAATAAAAATAATAATAAAAATAAAAATAAAAAAAATGGTAGAGATGGACTAGAAGCGAAAGAGGCGACGAGGACATTAAATGACAACAATATTGTAGCCTTCAGGTCTGGTTTGGTTAACCCTATTGGGTCAGTCATGTAGCCTTCAGACATGGATTAATAAATACATAAAAAAGGTCAATGACCCAATTTAAAAAATAAAAATAAAAAAGGTCAACGACCCAATTTAAAAAAATAAGAATGAAAAAAATGGTTAGAGACTGTTGCGCGCTTCCTTGTCCAAATGTTGGGTAAAGTTAACATATTCGATAGTACAATCATTGTATATTTGAATATGCCTTGCACATTACTACAACCCTTTTTTCAAAGAATAGCTTAAGATATTGAGTAGACTTGAGGAATACTGCAGTAGGGATTCTGGGGATTACTTTGAGCTTATTATTAATGATGAGGAAGCCAAGTATGTTTTCATGTTAACAAAAAGAATAGCTTAAGATATTGAGTAGACTTGAGGAATACTGCAGTAGGGATTTTGGGGATTACTTTGAGCTTATTATTAATGATGAGGAGTAACTTATTTTTTCCAACTGGTACCGCGAATCAGAAGCCAAGTATCTATTCAGAGCGATTCTAGATGTCGAGGTCTTGGGCGAGGTTTTGGGCGAGGGAGGTTGGCTCGCACGCGCAGAGCTTACGTGGTAAAAAAAAAAAAAAAAAAAAAGAAGAAGAGGGAAAGTCGAAAATTTGGGGGAGAAGAAGGAGGGAATGGGGCAAGCTCTCCCCATTTTCAGTCTCAGAGCTAACCTTCCCTCTCCCTCTCCCTATTTTCCATCTCGACAGAGAAGGCCCTCCCTCTCCCCAAACAAAGCTATCCCTAGCCACCCTCTCCCCATCATCGTCTCAACCGACAGAAGGAGAAGAGAAGAAGCTCCGTCGCGCATTCCCTCGCCGAAAAGCTCCTCCCAAATGAAAACTCAACCGAAGGTAAGTCTCCCCTTCATTTCTGGGCGATTTCTTGTGGTGGGTTTCTAGATCTAGGGTAAAGGTTAGAACTTTGAACTCAAAACCCTGACTTTAATGCTTCAGATCGATCTTCTTGTTATGCAATGTTTCAAAGTTTGCGTTTTTTTCTTTTCTTTTCTTTCTTAGTGGAAGTGATTGTTGTTCTTGATTTGTGTTTGAAGCATTTTGACTCAAAATTGACTTGATTCTTGGTAAAAAAGAAAAATCTGATCTTTTGATTGGAGAGGTTGTATGCTAGTGGCACTGTTTTAGCTGAGAATCTGTGGTTGATTTCAGGTTAATTTTGTTGGTGGATCTGTGTTTTGTGCTTGATTTAGTTTCGATGGTTCATGGAAGTATAATTAGGTCTAAATTCGACTGATCTGTTTACTGGATGAGTGTGAACTAGATGATCAGTGTGAAAAGGAGGAAACTTGATCTGTAAAAATCAAATTTTTAACATTTGGGCTTGTTGTTGATTATGTGCTCGGTAGGTGTTTAGGTTGGTTTTTGTGTTGAATTACTTGGTCTACTTAGTGGGGTTGACCAATTTGAATGGAAACCCCTATCAATTGTTTTTGTGCTTCTAACATTATCACTTGTGAGTTGTGACAATAATGGGTAACATGCAATGGACTAGAAAGGTTACAATTTTAGTGTTCGACGTCAGCATAATGAATCGTATTCTGATGGATGGAAATTGTTGTGTTCATTGAATTGGGGTTTGTTATGGGAGTAATGTCTTTTCCATGGTATGGGCACACTGTTTGTTGGTTATTTCCCTTTAAATGATGTCATTCGTCTAGTTTCGCAACGATTCGGTTCTTAATGATGGTTTTACCTGTGAGCTTTGTTTACTGATATGAACTATGGTTGGTTTTGAAAGGGAGTTGTTGCATTAGAAGAATACAATGAGCTGCTTTGGTTGCTGCGATGAAGATGACATGCATAAAGCTGCTGATAATGGCATGCCCATGACGGTGAACAAGACAACAGGTAAATGTTGAACTTGGAACTCATTTCTCTCTGGAATGAAAAGTTAATCATCGAACCTCAATAGATTATACACATGCATGGAGGATGTTTTGTTTCCTTTCTTCCTATATATTATTATTTTCCATGTTAGAACAAGTTGATAGACACACGTAAAAGTTTGAATTTTTCAAAGTCGTTGAGCTTTTTTATGGAATTAAGTCTAGCCTTTCCATCTCTTCTTGTGGTGGGTTTGGAGAAAAAAATTCATCAATGGTGTAATAAGGTTATGTTGAGAGAAATATCGAGTATGGTACATTTGGGCTGAACTACCATTGCATCCTAAAATGAAATTTTTTACCCTGCTCATAAATTCTTCATTGGTTTTTAATAGTCAAACATTAATATTTCTCCTTTTCATAATTAAGGAAGTGTATGTTTGGATCAGTTGGTTATATTTTTCTGGTTCTTAGTTGGATTCGACAGACGATTTTCACAGATTCTCTTGTATCAGTGACGTATATCCTGTTTGCTTTGCATTTGATTCATTAATAATATGACACTAAGCATTAACTTTATTACACAGGTTATGATCATGCCACAGATACGGCTCCAAAAGGTGCCCAGTCAGTAAAAGTCCAGCCAATTGAAGTTCCTGCCCTTTCAGTGGATGAACTGAAGGATGTCACAAATAACTTTGGGACAAAGGCTTTGATTGGTGAGGGATCATATGGAAGAGTGTATTATGGTGTTCTCAGAAGTGGGCAGGCTGCAGCAATAAAAAAATTAGATGCGAGTAAGCAACCAGACCAAGAATTTTTAGCACAGGTTAGGCTTCATTGCATGAGATCACAACTTTGCTTTTATCATTGTGCCTCATTCATATGTATTAATTCATTCCTGATTTTCCAGGTCTCCATGGTATCAAGACTGAAAAATGAAAATGTTGTTGAGCTGATTGGTTACTGCGTAGATGGAAGTCTCCGACTCCTTGCCTACGAATTCGCAACTATGGGTTATCTTCATGACATTCTTCATGGTAGGTACCACTAACAAATCCTCTTCCATTTTAATGATTGTCAAAAGTGCTCCAGGATCTGTTCCTCTGAATGCTGTAAGGGCAGGTTAACTTTGAGTCAGATACAAATTCTTACTAGTGTGTGATGCCTAAGCTTGAACACGAGATTAGAAAATTTAGATGTGTTTAATGGGTCATACATAATTGTGATCGTTCTTGAACAAAATAATGCAAGATGTTAACTCAGTCAGTTAAAGATTACATTATGATGATTGATGATTATCATCAAATAAGTCCTGAATTTAAGAAATGAACATACAAACATCAATATAACTTTTCATACTAGGAAAAGGCCTGAGCGATCCTTATAGATTTGTCTCTATATGCCTAATAAATACATGCATACATTAAGTAATTTTTTGTCACAATTCTGTCCCTTAACAAAAGTTGTATAAAAAAAGAGTAAGATCAAGAAATCAACTTACCATTAAACTTTACTTAAAAGGACTTATTAGAGGATCTAACTCAAGCCTCCACTGTCATTTTTCACAAAGGGAATGTATTTACTTGACTTCATTTTTCAGAGAAAATTAGCTTGACTTTATTAAATTAGCTTGATTTATTAAAAGTTTTTCATGGCTAGAGTGATTTTTTTGTGTGTGTGCTTTATATATTCAACTAAACTGATTATGTGAGCGTATGATTTTTATTCTATGTAGTCTCAGGCAAC